>JAGIQG010000025.1:2808151-3244253 GCA_024679065.1 Sphyrna mokarran
TATACCACATCAACCGCCTTACCCCCATCCACCTCCTTAGTCACTTTTTCAAAAAACTCAATGAGGTTAGTAAGGCACGACCTACCCTTCACAAAACCATGCTGACTATCTCCAATCAATTCATTACTCTCTAAATAACTATAAATCCTATCCCTAATTATTCTCTCCAATACTTTGCCCACAACAGAAGTAAGACTCACTGGCCTATAATTCCCTGGAAGGTCTCTCTTCCCCTTCTTGAACAATGGGACCACATTCGCTATCCTCCAGTCCTCCGGAACCACACCCGTAACCAACGACGACCTGAAGATCAGAGCCAGAGGCTCTGCAATCTCCTCTCTTGCCTCCCAGAGAATCCTAGGGTAAATCCCGTCCGGCCCAGGGGACTTATCCAACTTCAAACCCTCGAGAATATCTAGCACATCCTCCCTTTCTACTTCGATACCTTCCAGCTTGCTACCCTGTACCTCAGTGTTCTCCATAACTACATTTACATCACTCTGCGTGAATACCGAAGAAATATTTATTCAGTACCTCTCCAATCTCTTCAGGCTCCACGCACAACTTCCCACTGCTGTCTATGACTGGCCCTAATCTTGCCCTAACCAATCTTCTATTCTTAACATATCTAAAGAAAGCTATAGGATTCTCCTTATCCTATCAGCCAAAGTCTTCTCGTGTCCTCTTTTAGCTCTCCTCAATTCACTCTTTAGCTCCCTCCTGGCTAATCTATAGCTATCCATTGCACTAACTGAGCCTTCAAGCCTCATCCTGACATAAGCCTCCTTTTTCCTTTTAACCAGCAAATCAACTTTTTTCGTACACCAAGGTTCTCTTACTCGACCATTTCCTCCTCGCCTGACAGGGACATACTTATCAAGGACTCGCAGCAGCTGCTCCTTGAATAAGCTCCACATTCCAGATGTTCCCAGTCCCTGTAGTTTCCTAGTCCAATCTATGCACCCTAATTCTCTCCTGATGGCCTCATAATTACCCTTCCCCCAGCTATAACTACTGCCCCCAGCTTCATGCCTATCCCTATCCATCACTAAGGTGAACGTAACCGAATTGTGGTCACTATCACCAAAATGTTCACTAACTTCCAAGCCTAACACCTGGTCTGGCTCATTGCCCAGCACCAAATCCAATGTAGCCTCACCTCTAGTTGGCCTATCTACATACTGAGTCAAAAAACCTTCCTGCACACTTTGTACGAAAACTGACCCCTCTAACGAGCTAGAGCTATAGCTATTCCAATCAATATTAGTAAAGTTAAAGTCCCCCATAACAATTACCCTATTACTTTCACTCCTGACCAGAATTGACTTGGCAATCCTTTCCTCAACCTCTCTAGAACTTTTAGGAGGTCTATAAAAGACTCCCAACAGGGTGACCTCTCCTTTCCTGTTTCTAATCTCAGCCCATACTACCTCAACAGACAAGTCCTCATCAAACTTCCTCTCCGTCACTGTGATACAGTCTTTGACTAATAATGCCACTCCTCCCCCCCTTCTACCTCCTTCTCTACTCCGACTAAAGCATTTGAACCCCGGAACCTGCAACATCCATTCTTGTCCCTGCTCTACCCAAGTCTCCGAAATGGCCACAACATCGAAGTTCCAGGTACTGGTCCACTGATTCTCAGTGAGTAAACCCAGAACTGGATCCTGTTAATGTGACTGTCACTAACTGGATCTAATTCTTGCATCTGGAACCCAATCTCTCTCTCTCTCTCTTCTTCTCCCTCTGCTCCCCTCTGTGGACACAGTTTTCTCTCACTCCCCCTCTCTCCTGCCCTCCTATCTCTCATTCTCCTCTACTTCTTCCTCCTGTCTCTTGGTCCTCCTCTTCCTCTCTCTCTTCTCTCCCCATCACATTCCCTCCCTCTCTCTCTCTCTCAGTATCTCTCCTTTCCTCTCTCTTTGCCTCTCATTCCCTCTCTTCCTCCTCCTTCTATCTCTCTCTCATCCTCTCCCTCTGAGTGTCTCTCTGTTGCTCTTTCTCATCCCCTTCTTCCTCTCCCTCTTTCTCTCTTACATTCCCTCCTCCGGTCTCTCTCTCTCTCTCTCTCTCTTGCTCTGTCTCTCATTCCGAGGGGAATTTCACAGTAACTGCATTGCAGTGTTAATGTAAGCCTCACTGGTAACTAATAAAATGAACTTTAACTTTTTAACTTTAACGTTATTTTTCTCTCTCTCCCAGGTGTGCACTGTGAGATAAACCTGGATGACTGTAATCCCCAGGATGACTCTCTCTCATCGGACCCTCGTTGTTTTAACAAGGGTCGTTGTGTTGACCGTGTGGGGGGTTACAGTTGTATCTGTCCCCCGGGCTTTGTGGGGGAACACTGTGAGGGTGACGTTAATGAGTGTCTGTCCAACCCGTGTGATAGCCGAGGAACCCAGAACTGCGTCCAGCTCATCAACGCCTTTCACTGCGAGTGCAGGCCGGGCTACACAGGTGAGGGGGAGAGGAGCGGAGGGGGTGAGGGGGGTGGGGGGGTGTGGGGGGGGGGGGTCGGGGGTGGGGGTGGGAGGTTAGCGATGGGGAGGGAGAGAGGTTTACAAGGGAGAGAGGTTTGGGGGTTTTGCAAGAGAGAAAGGTATGGGGAGGTTTGAGGGGAGAGGGCTTTGGGGTCGGTTTGTGAGAGGGAGGGTTTTGGGGTTTGTGAAGAGGGGAGGAACATGCGTGGGCTTGTGAGGGGGGGAGGTATGGGGATGTTTGTGAGGGGTATTGGGTGGGTTTGTGTGGGGGGTGTGGGCAGGGGATGTTTTGAGGGAGGAGGACTATTGGGGATGCGTTTATGAGGGAGGGATATGGGGGGTTGAGGTGGGAGGGAAGGAGGGGTTTGTGAAGGGGAGGGGTAGGAGGGTTTTGTGAGGGTGGTATGGGTGGGGGAATGAGGGGGGAAGGAGGGTTTGTGACGGGGGGAATGGCGGTGGGGGGGGAGGGTCTAGCCGCGAGGTGATTGGAGGGACGGGCACTGACTGCTCCCTCTCCCTCCAGGTCTCCGGTGTGACCGGGTCTTCGATGGCTGTAAAAGTCGCCCGTGCCGGAATGGTGGAACCTGCTCCGTTGCCAGTAACACTCCCCATGGCTTCATCTGTCGGTGTCCACCGGTGAGTGACCTTTAACCCCCCCCTCCGAATCCGGTGATCCTGGCTCACACCCAGCGAGGGGGGCTGTGTTTAAAAGCCCGTCACAGGCTCCCTGTAACTGAACCTCTCTCTCTGTCTCTCCCCCCCTCCCCACCCCCCGCCACAGGGTTACGAGGGAGCTTCCTGTGAGAACCACGCCAGTACCTGCGGAAACCTGAAGTGTCGGAATGGGGGGACGTGTGTGTTGAGTCCGGGGGGGTCGCCTCGCTGCGCCTGTCCCCTGGGGCGAGGGGGGGTGGACTGTCAGCTGCCCACCCGGAGCCCCTGTGAGTCCAACCCCTGCTACAATGGGGGGACGTGCGAGAGTGTCTCCACCGAGCCTTTCTACAGGTGCCGCTGCCCCCGGCTCTTCAACGGCTTACAATGCTTCATCCTGGATTACGAGTTTGGAGGGGGAACCGGGCAAGACATCACCCTCCCCCCCATCGTTAACCTGGGCTGCGATAAACCCCAGTGTGCCCGTCTCGCCATGAACCGGGTGTGTGAAGCCCACTGTAACACCCACGCCTGCGACTGGGACGGGGGCGACTGCTCACTGAACTTCAACGACCCCTGGAAGAACTGCTCGCAGGCACTGCAGTGTTGGCGTTATTTTGGAGACGGGAAATGCGATGAACAGTGCAACAACGCCGGTTGCCTCTACGACGGGTTTGACTGCCAGAGTGTGGAGTCACGCTGCAAGTGAGTCTCTGAGTGGGTTTGAGCAGAAATGGACCGGGGGAGGGGAGGCGGAGGAGGGGACACACAGGCAGGGTGCAGAGAGGGCGGGGGGGGGGACAGGCAAGGTGCAGAGAGGGTGGGAGGGGGGACACAGGCAGGGTACAGAGAGGGTGGGAGGGGGACACAGAGGGTACGGACAGAGTTGGGGGGGACACAGGCAGGGTGCAGACAGGGCGGGGGGGCACAGGTAGGGTGCAGACAGAGTGGGGGTGGGGGGGATATACAGGCAGGGTGCAGACAAAAGTAAAGTTTATTTATCAGTCACAAGTAGGTTCACATTAACACTGCAATGAAGGTACTGTGAAAATCCCCTAGTTGCCACACTCTGGCGCCTGTTTGGGTACACAGAGGAAGAATTTAGCACGGCCCAATGCACCCTAACCAGCATGTCTTTTAGATTGTGGGGGGAAACCGGAGCATCCGGTGGAAACCCACACAGACACCGGGAGAATGTGCAGACAGTGATCCAGGCTGGGTCCCTGGTGCTGTGAGGTAGCAGTGCTAACCACTGTGCTGCCCCAAGGTGAGGGTGTACAGGCAGGGTGCTGACAGCTCGCAGACTTGAGTTGGGGGGATGGGCAGTGTAAGAGTGCGGTGTCCTCCAGCAACATCAAGCCATTTGCAGTCTTGTTAGGAAGAAACAGTGTTTATCGATAGAGAAACCGGGTACAGGGGGTTCCCGGCCCAGGACCTGCCCCAGGGCAGAGCTCCCGTTCTTACACACTGCCTGATTCTGCGTGAGAGAGCACTCCACTCTCCACAGTGATCACTCACTCCAGTCCCCACTCAACCCTCCAGTAAGGTGACACTTCTCCTGCTGCACTGTTTAAAGAGGTGGACACCACAATCAGTGCAGGCGGCATCAGGGAGATCGATCCCCCCTCCCAGCCCCCCAACAAGGTACAGTCACTGTGGGGGCGGGGGACAGAGAGAAGAGAGAGGGAAAAAGATACGAACACAGAGAAGCAACAAGAGGGGGACAGACAGAGAGAGAAAGGCAGACACGAGAGAGAGAAAGAGAACTGGAAGAGCAGTTTAGAAGTGTGCAGAGTGAGGACTGAGCATGGGGGAGTTGAGATTAGTGCTGGGGGGTGGGGAGAGTGTACCTACCTTACATAGATTGCAACAGGTTCAAGATCAGCTCAACACCACCTTCTCAAGGGGCAGTTAGGGATGGGCAATAAATGCTGGCCCAGCCAGAGATGCCCATGTCCCAGAAATACTTGTGGGATCCTGCTGTGTACAAATGGTGACTAGATTTCACACAGCCTGTGCAACATTTTGAGATACCTTCAGATAGTGAAAGGTAGGCGGAGAGGGTGGCAGAGTGGGAATGGAGCTGGGGATTCAGGGGGAGGGGTGGAGGGAGAGGCGGGTGATTGATGGAAAAGAGTGTGATGAATTTTCACTGTGTCCCGACACTGGTTAATCCGTTTTCCTCTCCGCTTTCCCGAAAGCCCCCTGTATGACCAGTACTGTGAGGACCATTATGGAGATGGACATTGTGACCAGGGCTGTAACAATATCGAGTGTGAATGGGACGGTCTAGACTGTGCCCACGATAAACCCCAGAAGCTGGCAGACGGCACGCTGGTCCTCATTGTCCTGGTGCCGCCGGAACAACTCCAGAACAACTCCGTGGGATTCCTCCGTGGGCTCAGCCGGATCCTGCACACCAACGTGAAGTTTAAGAAGCAAGCTGGGGGCGAAGTGATGGTCTATCCGTACTTTGGGAATGAGGCAGAGTTACACAAACATCATGCCAAGCGATCGCTGGAGGCAGTTATCGATGTTTTCAGCCGAGCTAAACGCTCCCTCTACGCAACAGTGAACCCGAGACTCCGCAGGGAGCTGGACCAACAGGAGGTCAAAGGGTATGTACACGCACGCACACGCACGCACATGCACACACACGCACACGCACACGCACACGCACACAGTCTGCCTTGTGGGTGGAAACTCCACACAGCCATTCCATAAGGATAATAGGGAATTCCCTCCCATGTCGGGGCGAATATCTGTCCTTCAAATAGAATATTAGATCATGTCCGATGAGAGATGTTGACCCCTTGACATTCAGTGACATCCCCATCACTGATCCCCCCTATCAACATCCTGGGGGTTACCATTGACCAGAAACTCAACTGGACCCAGCCGTATACACACAGTGGCTACCAGAGCAAGTCAGAGGCTGGGAATCCTGCAGAGAGTAACTCACCTCCTGACTCCCCCGAGCCTGTCCACCATCTACAAGTCAGGAGTGTGATGGAATATTCTCCTCTTGACTGGCTGGATGCAGCTCCAACAACACTTGAGAAGCTCAACACCATCCAGAATAAAGCAGCCCTGCTTGATCTGCACCCCATCTACAAATATTCACTCCCTCCACCACCGACACTCACTGACAGCTGTGTGTACCATCTACAAGATGCCCCGCAGCAACTCACCAAGGTTCCTTACACTGCACCTTCCAAACCCACAACCACCACCATCTCGAGGGACAAGAGTAGCAGATACCTGGGGTACACCATCACCTGGAGGTTTCCCTCCAAGGCACTCACCTTCCTGACTGGAAATATATCCCCACTTCTTCACTGTCACTGGTCAAAACCCTGGAACTCCCTCCCTGACAGCAGTATGAGTGTATCTACATTACATGAATTGCAGTGGGTTCAAGATCAGCTCAACACCACCTTCTCAAGGGGCAGTTAGGGATGGGCAATAAATGCTGACCCAGCCAGCGATGCCCATGTCCCAGAAATACTTGTGGGATCCTGCTGTGTACAAATGGTGACTAGATTTCACACAGCCTGTGCAACATTTTGAGATATCTTCAGGTAGTGAAAGGTGCTATGTAAATGCAAGACCTTTATTGTTCCTATCCTAGATCGATTGTGTATCTGGAAATTGATAACCGGCAATGCTACCAGGCTTTCTCAGACTGTTTTGCCAGTGCGACGGATGTGGCAGCTTTCCTGGGTGCCATGGCTTCCCGCGGCAGTCTCCAGCTCCCGTACAACATCGAGGTTGTGCAGAGTAAGTGAGAGTTTCGGATCACCTTTAACCTGCCCCCTACCTTTGAAAAAGGCGGGGAGGGAGGAAAACAATGATACATCATCTGACAGTATCATTAGCAGCATCTCAAAGGGCAGTTCCTGCCCTGAGTTATCTGCTGCCAAATCATTAAGGCAAAAAAAAGAATTGATCGGAGTGGTTGGGAAGTTGATGTCTTTGTAGTTGGGATCAGTTTGTAATTCCCGAGATTTTGACAGATTAATCCTGCTGTGCTAATTTGATGATTGTTAAATCCTTTCCCTTCGCCAGAGACGAGAGTTCGACTTCCTTCAAGTCTAAAGAAGAAAAAAAGAAATCAGACCTGGGAGTGTTTTGGGACTTTTTTCTCTCTTCCGTTTATTTCTTTTTGCAATTCTGATTATGCATCGTTTAACTGACCTCATTCCAGGAGTTTATCACACTGACGGAATCATAATTTCTTTCCGTGCTCCTGTATAAAATGTAACACTTGTGGTTTTAAACTGTGCACATACTCCGAGCACATCTCCCTCTCTCCCTCCATCTGCCTTTCCATCTCTCTCTGTCCATCTCTCTCTCTCTCCATCTTTTGGACTCTATCTGCCTCGGTCTCTTTCTTCTCTCTCCATCTCTCTCTCTCTCTCTTTGTCTGTGTCCTTCTCTTTTCTGTTCTTCTATCTTTCCTTCACTGTCTCTCCTCTCTCTCTCTCTTTCTCTCTCTCTCTCTCTTTCTGTCTGTCTCACTCTTTCACATTGGTCTCTCTCCACTGACCTCTGTCTCTTCTTGCCTTGGTCTCTCTCTGTTTCTATTTCTCTTTCTGTTTCTCTCCATCTCTCTCTGTCTCCGTCCTTCTCTTTTCTGTCCTTCTATCTCTCCATCATTGTCTTTCCATCACTTTCTCTCTCTCTCTCTCTCACTCTTTCACTCTTGTCTCTCTTCACAGCCCTCTCTGACTCTCTCTTCCTTCCTCGGTCTCTCTTCATCCCTACCCTTCTCTTTGTCTTTCTATCTCTCCATTGCCCTGTCTCTCCATCTCTCTCTTGCTGTCTCTCTCTGTCTCTCTCTCTCTCACTCCTTCACTGCCCTCTCCCGCTTTCTCTCTTGCCTCTCTCTCTGATGCAGTGTGGTTTGATAAATTCCTCCTCTCTCTCCAGGTAAGAATGATTTGACTCCACCTGACGTTAACCTTTACCCCATGTATGTGGTGGTGTCAGTGCTGATCTTCCTTGCCTTCATTGGGATGGGGGTGCTGGTCTCCCGCAAGAGGCATCGCGAGCACGGCCAGCTGTGGTTCCCTGAAGGTTTCAAGGTTACGGACAGCAGTAAGAAGAAGCGCCGGGAG
The DNA here is from genome assembly GCA_024679065.1 of Sphyrna mokarran. Taxonomy (NCBI): domain Eukaryota; kingdom Metazoa; phylum Chordata; class Chondrichthyes; order Carcharhiniformes; family Carcharhinidae; genus Sphyrna; species Sphyrna mokarran. The sequence continues at coordinate 2,816,406 of JAGIQG010000025.1, forward strand.
CCAGTGGGCGAGGATTCGGTCGGTTTGAAGTAAGTTGGGTGTTTGATCCATTCGCTGTCAGTGGTTTATCTGTTGTAAGGAGCGGGGTTCAGTGTAGGGGGAGATTTCCAGCCTGTTTACGTGATTGTCTAACACACAGCTTCTCCGTTTCAAATCCAGGGGTTTGTTTAAACTAACATTCACAGCTGCTTGGCACAATGTCCACTCACTCACTCAGAAAGCAAGCACAACCCAGTGGGCTGAATGGCCTGTTTCTGTGCTGTACCTTCGCTGTAATTCTATTTTACAGTCTTGTATGTGTGTCTCTGTCTGTGTCTGTGTCTGTGCCCCTGTCTGTCTGTTTGTCTTTGTTTGTCTCTAAGTGCCTATTTATTTGGATGTGCCTCTCTCTCTCTCTCTCTTGGTCTCTATCTACTGATTTCTCTCTCTGTCTCTCGCTGGAACGTTACCAACCTGCCTTCCGTGGAATCGGAGCGGGCGAGGAGCAGAGCAGAAATGTCCGTTGACCTCAGATGGGAATTTCAGATCTCACTCGAGAGAATCAGTAAAATCCCAACTTCTGTGAGTGTGTGTGTGTATGTGTGTGTATCTGTGGGGGGGGAGGGTGTGTGTTTGTGTGTGTGTGTGTGGGTGTGTATCTGTCATTCTCACTGTGTGTCTATCTGTCAGTGTGTTTGTGAGTGAGTCTGTCTCTCTCTGTGTCTGTGTGTGTCTCACTCTCTTTGTCTGGAATTTTTGCCTTTTATTCTGTCACTCTCCCCATTTACTATTTTATTTCTGTGTTTTGTCTATTTTCTCTCTCTCTCGTGCTCTTACACACTCAGCCTTTCGCTGATTCGCTTTCACTCAATGTCTGTTCATCTCGAAGTATCTCAGTGCCCTATTCGTGTACACTCACACACTAACAGGCCCATAATCTCCCGCATTCACTGAACATCCCTCATCCCCGGAACATTCCGTAAATTTCCTCCGCTCCCTCTCCAAGATCTTGATATTTTCCTAGGATGTGGAGCCTGGATTTGGAAACAATATTGGGGGCTAATGGGTGATTTACATTGAGATTGGCGAGGCTTGGGGAGGGGAGCTTGCATTTGTCCAAACTGAAATTCTTTTGGTTGGTTAATGGCTAGCAGGAGGATTTACCCACCGTGGGAAAATAAACTTACCTGTAAAAGAATGAGCTTCAGTTGTGTGTGTGTGTGTATGTGTGTGTGTGTGTGGGTGTGGGGGGGGGAGGGTGAGGTGGCTGGCTGCAGAGGTCCACCTTTAAGGTCCTGCAGCTGCTGGAGCCCTTCCTCCATCCTCAGTCCTTTTGTGTGCAGCTCCCCAAGACTTGGGCCCAAGGCCCCAGCACTCAGGCCCAAGGCTCTGGGAGTCAGGCCCAGGGCCCTGTGACTCGGGCCCAGGGCGCCAGAACTCGGGCCCAGGGTGCCAGAACTCAGGCCCAAGGCCTCAGGACTCGAGCCCAGGGTGCCAGAACTCAGGCCCAAGGCCCCAGGACTCGGGCCTAGGGCGCCAGAACTCAGGCCCAAGGCCCAAGGACTCGGGCCCAGGGCACCAGAACTCAGGTCCAAGGCCCAGGGATTCGGGCCCAGGGCCCAGGGACTCAGGCCCAGGGCGCCAGGACTCAGGCCCAAGGCCCCAGTCCTCGGGCCCAGGGCCCCAGGACTCGGGTCCAGGCAGGCTGCTGCTGTGCTGTTTCTGCTATTGTTGCTGCAGGGATTGGAGATTGACGGCAGCTCTCTGCGGTGGGCGAGGGGCTGAAGTCCCCCATAGGAAGGGAAGCCCCACTGTCCATAACTTCCAGTCGTCACCTGTCTCAGATATGGAATGAAGTGACTCAGTAACACTCTGTGTTTCCATCTCTTAAACTCATTCCTCAATGAGGCTCTTCTACAATCACATTCTCACACTCGGAGAATTCTGGAATGTCAATTTGGAGGGAAAAATACCAACTCTCTCTCTCTCTCTCTCATTGTTTTCTGATTAGTGATTATTTTGATTCGATTTTTTATTGCCACGTGTTAACATACAGTGAAAAGTATTGTTCCTTGTGTGTTATACAGACAAAGCATACTGTTCATAGAGAAGGAAAGGAGAGAGTGCAGAATGTTGTTTTACAGTCATAGCTAGGGTGTAGAGAAAGATCAACTTCATAGAATCCCTACAGTACAGAAGGAGGCCATTCAGTCCATCGAGTCTGTACTAACCACAATCCCACCCAGGCCCTATTCCCACAACCCCAAGCATTTAACCAGCAAATTCACTTGACATTAGGGTTAATTTAGCATGGCCAATCAACCTAACCCACACATCTTTGATCTGTGGGAGAAACCGGAGCACCCAGAGAAAACCCACACAGATACAGGAAGAATGTGCAAACTGCACACAGACAGTGACCCAAGGGCAGGATTGAACCTGGGACCCTGGCACTGTGAGGTGGCCGTGCTAACCACTGTGCTGCCCCTAAAGTGGTAAGTGTAAGGATTGGGAGCATTTTACAATTCTACAATTCTTTTTCCCGATGGAAGAAGGTGGAAGAGAGAATGTCTGGGTGCATGGGGTCCATGATTATGCCGGCTGCTTTTCCCGAGGCAGCGGGATGTGTAGACAGAGTCAATGGATGGATAGTTGCTCTATCTGGTCAGTGAGTGATGAGATAAGGAGGGGAATGCCGAAGTCACTCATTCCTGGTAATAAACTGTCTGCAGGCCCTTGAAGAATGTTTCTGACGGAGCGCTGATGGACAATAATCAGAATGAGCACTGGGCTGATGACAGCGGCACTGACACCAAGAGATTCAAGGTAAGACAGGCTGTACAACACACTCCCTTCAACTTTCCCTCTGTCTCTCCATCCATCTGTCTCTCCCTATCTCTGTCTCACCCCCCTCTCTCTCTGTCTTTCCCCACTCTCTCTCTGTCTCCCTCTCTGTCCTTCCCTACTCTCTCTCTGTCTTTCTGCACTTTCTCTCTGTCTCACTCCCCTCTCTATCTCTCCGCCCCCCTCTCTCCCCACTCTCTTGTTTCTCCCCCCCTCCCCACTCTCTGTTTCTCCCCACCCCCACTCTCTGTTTCTCCCCCTCTCTATTTATCTCTCCCCCTCTCTCTCTCTCTCTCTGTTTCTCCCTCTCTCTCTCTCTGTTCCCCCCCTCAGTCTCTCTCTGCCTCTCCCCCTCTCTCTTGTCTCACTCCCCTCTCTATCTCTCCCCCACCCCTCTCTCCCCACTCTCTGTTTCTCCCCCCTCTCTTTCTCTGTTTCTCCCCTCTCTCTCGCTGTTTCCCCCCTCAGTCTCTCTCTGTCTCTTCTCCCTCTCTCTGTCTCTCTTCCCCTCTCCTCTCCCTCTCTCTCGCTCTCTGTGTATGAATAGTGATTGGTTTCATTCTGTTTTCTCCCTCGGGCAGTTTGAGGAACAAGCGATATTGGTGAACCGCGAGGATCACACTGACCATAGGCAGTGGACACAACAACATCTGGATGCTGCAGATCTCCGACTGCCCACCATGGCCCCCACCCCTCCACAGGGCGAGATTGAGTCTGACTGTATGGATGTCAATGTCAGAGGCCCAGGTAGCTTATAGACACGCTGTACATAACATACAGAACAGACTGTATATAACATATAGAATAGTTCATATATAACATATAGAACAGTGTATATAATATATGTAACGCACTATATATAACATATAGAACATACTATTTGTAACATACTGTGTATAATATATAACACTATGTAAAATATATAAAACATACTGTACCTAATATATAGAACGCTCTACATATGAGATGGAACACACCATATACAATAATGCATTGTACATAGTATGTAGAACATGCTGTATATAACATATTATTTCGGTTTGATAAGGTTCCCCGCAGTAAGCTTGCAGAAGATATTTAGCCATGGGAGCAGGGGTTGTGTGTGGGGGTGTGGGTGGGTGTGAGGGTGTGGGGGCAGGCATTGGGTTGTGGGGGTGGGGGCAGGGGTTGGGTGTGGGGGTGGGGGGGTTGTGGGGCAGGGGTTGGGTGTGGGGGTGGGGGCAGGCGTTGGGTGTGGGGGTGTGGGTGTGGGGGGGTTGTGGGGCAGGGGTTGCGTGTGGGGTGGGGGCAGGCGTTGTGTGTAGGGGTGTGGGTGTGGGGGGGTGTGGGGCAGGGGTTGGGTGTGTGGGTGTGGGTGTGGGGGGAGTGTGGTGGCAGGGTTTGGTGTGGGGGTGGGGGCAAGGGTTGGGTGTGGGGGTGTGGGTGGGTATGAGGGTGTGGGGGCAGGCGTTGGGTGTAGGGATGTGGGGGGGGTGGGGGCAGGGGTTGGGGTGGGTGGGTGTGTGGGGCGAACTCGCCGCGTGGTGTTACTGACTCTCATTCCCAGTGTGGGTGGGGGTGTGGGGGGTGAGTGGGTGTGGCGGTGTGGGTGGGTGTGGGGTGTGGGGGCAGGCGTTGGGTGTGGGGACAGCGGTTTGGGTGTGGGCGGGGTGTGGGGACAGGGTTGGTGTGTGGGTGGGTGTGAGGGTGTGGGGGCAGGCGTTAGGTGTGGGGGTGTGGGTGTGGGGGCAGGGGTTGGGTGGGGGGGGGGGGTGTGGGGGGGTGTAGGTGTGGGGACAGGAGTTGGGTGTGGGGAGTGAACTCGCCGTGTGGTGTTACTGACTCTCATTCCCCGATCTGTGTCCACAGATGGTTTCACCCCTCTGATGATCGCCTCGTGCAGTGGGGGGGGTCTGGAATCGGCCAATAGCGAGGAGGAAGTGGACGATGCCTCGGGCAATCTGATCTCGGATTTTATTTACCAGGGTGCCAGTCTGCACAACCAGACTGACCGGACGGGGGAGACTGCCCTCCACTTGGCAGCTCGCTATGCCCGCTCTGATGCTGCTAAACGTCTCCTGGAATCCAGCGCTGATGCCAACATCCAGGATAACATGGGCAGGACTCCACTCCACGCTGCTGTCGCTGCAGATGCTCAGGGAGTTTTCCAGGTGTGTTCCGGTCTCCGACTCCCACTTTCATCACAGTGTCACCCAGTTAGAGCACAAGCTCCATCAGCATTGGGTTTTAATGGGGAACAGCCTGGTGGGATGTACATTCCCCCCCCCCCCCCCCCCCCCCTCCCCTCACCAACCCCACCCCATCACCCCCTGCCCAACCTCCCCACATCCCTGCGCCTTCCCTGCGACTTCTCGTGGTAGTGTTCCTAGTTCATGCTCCTGGTCCACATTCCCTGTCCGCGTTTCCAGTCTGTGTTCCCGGTCTGCATTCCCGGTCCACGTTCTTGGTCCACGTTCCCGGTACGCGTTTCCTTCCGTGTTTTTGATCTGCGTTCCCAGTCCACGTTCCTTGTCCATGTTCCCAGTCTGCATTCCCTGTCTGTGTTCCTGGTCTGCATTCCCAGTCTGCGTCCGCATTCCCGGTTTGCGTTCTCTGTCCGTGTTTCCTTCCACGTTTCTGGTCTGCGTTCCTGGTCTGCATTCCCCGTCCATGTTCCCTGTCCGCGTTTCCTTCCGTGTTTCTGGTCCGCATTCCCAGTCTACGTTCCTTGTCCACGTTCCCGGTCTGCATTCCCTGTCCGCGTTCCTGGTCTGCGTTCCCAGTCCGCGTTCCTGATCTGTGTTTCATTGTTTGATTGTCAGATTCTGATCCGGAATCGAGCGACTGATTTGGACGCGCGGATGCACGATGGGACCACACCCCTAATCCTGGCTGCTCGCCTGGCTGTGGAAGGGATGGTGGAGGAGTTGGTGAATTGTCACGCGGATGTCAATGCCGTAGACGACTTTGGTACGAGGCTGACCGATCACCGTGTGGGGGGTAGGGGAAGAGGGGGGAGACAGGGAGGGGGGTTGGGGGTTGGAGGGGCAGTGGTTTGGGGGGTGGGGCTTGTGGGTGGGGGGTGTTGCTGGGGGTGTGGAGGACTCGTACTGGGACAAGTGGGTGGCTTGGGACTGACTTATTAGAGGCGTATTGGGGTCAGGGGTCACTGATCGGAGGAGACAGGTGGGCTCAGAGGTCACTGGCTGAATGCAGGCTGTGAGTTTGCTGTTTAGAGGCGGGCTGCCAGGGTCAGAGGTTGCTGATTGAACCCTACAGTCAGGCCTGGGGTCACTGGTACTGACAGGATGTGTTTGCGTTACCAGGAAAATCGGCCCTGCATTGGGCAGCTGCCGTCAATAATGTGGAAGCAACATTGGTGCTGCTTAAAAACGGAGCCAATAAGGACTTACAGGACAACAAGGTAAGGAAATAGGAGCTATACTGACACTGGGTAGAGCGGCGAGGTTAGTGGTAAGGGAGCTATACTGACACGGGGGTGAGTGCAGAGGCGAGGGGTAAGGGGATACCGATAGACAGACACAAGAAATAATCAGCAGAAAAGGTTGTTGTGATCTGGAAGGCACTGCCTGAAAGCACGGTGGGACAAGAATTAACAGGAACTTTCAAAAGGGAATTGGTGAAATACTGGAAAAAGAAATAATTTCCAGGAGAAAGAATCGAGGGTGAGATTGGATTAATTGGATGATTTTCAAAGGGCCAGATAGGCATGATGGGCTGAATGGCCTCCTGTGCTGGATGATTGGATGTTAGGCATGGTTAATTGGAGCTGCACGGTGGCACAGTGGTTAGCGCTGCTATCTCATAGCACCAGGGACCCGGGTTCGATTCTCGGCTTGGGTCACTGTCTGTGCGGAGTTTGCACGTTCTCCCCGTATCTGCGTGGGTTTCCTCCGGGTGCTCCGGTTTCCTCCCACAAAGGTTGTGCAGGTTAGGGTGGATTGGCTGTGCTAAATTGATGTTAGTATCAGGAGGACTAGCTAGGGTAAATGCATGGGGTTATAGGGATAGAGTCTGGGTGGGATTGTAGTCAGTGCAGACTCAGTGGGCTGAATGGCCTCTTCCTGCACTGTAGAGATTCTATAGGTTTTAGTGTGTTTGACTCTGTAGCTCCTTCCGGGGTTGACCCTTGTTAATCTCTGGCTCCTCTGTCTCCCCCCCCACAGGAAGAGACGCCACTGTTCCTGGCAGCTCGGGAAGGCAGTTACGAGACAGGCAAACTCCTGCTCGAACACTTTGCTAACCGTGAGATCACTGACCACATGGACCGCCTGCCCGGAGACATTGCTCAGGACCGCATGCACCACGATATTGTGAGGCTGCTGGATGAATATAACCTGGTGAGGAGCCCCCAGGTACAGATGGGGCCCAACGCGAGCACCACCCTCTCCCCGCCAATCTGCTCGCCCAACGGCTACGTGTCCAACCTCAAAGCAGCCAACCACAGCAAGAAGACTCGGAAGAATGTCGCCAAGACCGGGAGCAACAAGGACACCAAAGAAGCCAAGGCAAAGAGGAAGAAATCCCAGGATGGTAAAGGGAGCCTGTTAGACAGCTCGGCTGTCCTGTCTCCTGTCGATTCCATGGAGTCGTCCCACACCTACCTCTCGGACGTGGCTTCTCCTCCTCTCTTGACATCACCGTTCCAGCAATCGCCCACCATTCAACTCAATCACCTGCAAGGGTTAACTGGGGACGGGCACCTGAATCTGGGCCACCTGGGCATGGGCAGCAAGCAGGAGCTGGGCCTGAATGGCTCCAACAGGATGGTCTTTGAATCGGTGACTCCTCACCTCTCTCACCTCCCCACCTCCAATGGGCAGCCAATGGGGAATGCTTCAATGGGCGTGAGCCTGGGAGGAGCTGCGACAATGAGAGGCCAGTGCGATTGGCTGGCTCGGATGCAGGCTGGAATGGGTCAGAATCCCTACAGCGGCCTGAGGAACCCCCAAACCGGGGGGCTGCAGCAGAACCAGCACAGGATGATGACTACCTTACACAACGGCATGCCCAACACATCGTTATCTCAGATTGTAAACTACCAGGCTCTACCCAACAACACTAGGCTGGCACAGCCTCATCTGATACAACAGGGCATGCAACCTCTCAACGCCATGCCTAATGGAAACACTCACCCCACGAGTCAAAGCTACTGCAGTGATTCGAGGCAGAATGATTTACCCCCAATGGGAGGCAATAACCTCCCCGTTCACATGACTTCTGTTCAGGAAAACCCGCTGGTGCAGACGTCAATGCCGAGCTCCATGAGTCAGTCGATGGCCAACACCCAGTTCCTGACTCCGCCTTCACAACACGGATACTCTTCCTCCATGGACAACACCCCGAACCATCCCTTCCCATTGGCCGACCACCCTTTCCTCACCCCATCCCCTGAGTCCCCTGACCAATGGTCGAGCTCCTCCCCACACTCCAACATGTCGGATTGGTCAGAAGGTATTTCCAGTCCCCCGACCAGCATGCACTCCCAAATGGGTCACCTCTCTGACCAGGTCTTCAAGTGAAACTAAACCCCTTCCCTTCCCCATCCACCCCCGTGCCCTCTCCCCCACCCCCAGACCCTCCTCTAGTCCGCGAAGCCCCCCACCCCCCGACCACATCGACCCAGTGTCAGAGAGGAAGTGGGGGGGGGGGGGCGTCGACTGAAGCCTCTGATTGGGCAATGGGACAGCCTTGAATTGGACTTTAAGTTTCTGTTTGGCGTTGGGTTTTAGACAAACACGGACGGGGCAGTTTTGTTCTTTGCTTTTGTTTAATTTATTTATGTACTTTTCCATTTTTATTGCGTTTTTTTTAATTTAATTCATGGATGGATTTTATTTGATGGTGTTTGAGCAGTGTGTGACCTGCGGACTCTCCACCAGCAGCCCCAGGCAGTTAGAGACTGGAACTTGTGTAGAAACCTGACACCTTTTTAAAACAAAACTATATAGCTGATACTCCTGTCAACCCATTTTTAGCCAAATGATTTGTTGCTAATGTATAAAATAGTCTGACTTATATTTATATCAGCTCTGAATCTCCTGGAGAAAGGATTAAAAATGAGCCGTGTAAATGAGTGTTTACACTCACCAGACCTCGCTCTCGCTCAATCACTCAATCGTTCACTCACTCACCCACTCACCCACCCACCCACCCACCCACCCACTCACTCACCACTCACTCACCCACTCACCCCCTCACTCACACTCACTCACCCCCCCACTCACCCACCCCTTCACACTCCACCCCCCACTCACCCACCCCTTCACTCACCCCACCCTTCACCCCTCTCACTCACTCACTCACCCACTACCCACTAACTCCACCCACCACCACACTCCCCACCCACCACCACCACCCACGCACACACACCCACGTCGGCCGCCCTACGCACTCACCCACCCACCCACCCACTCACTCACCCACCCACTCCACTCACCACCCACTCACCCACCCCATCCCCACTCACTCACCACTCACCCACTCACTCACCCACCACTCACTCACCATACCCACTCCACCCACTCCCCCCTCCCACCCACCCACTCCACTCACCCACTCACCACTCACCCACCACCACACCCACTCACTCACTCACTCACACACTCACCCACTCACCACTCACCCACTCCTCACCCACCACTCACCCCACCACCCACCCACTCACCACTCACTCACCCACCATCCACTCACACTCCTCCCCACACCACCCACGAATCACTCCCACCCACCACTCACACCACTCACTCACCCACCCACTCCCCACCACCACCCTCACTCACGCACACCCCCCACTCACTCACCACACTCACTCACCCACTCACCCACTCACTCACTCACCATCACTACCACTCACCCACCACTCACCTCACTACCACCACCCAACACTCACTCACCACCCACTCACTCACCCACCACTCACCACCACTCACTCAACCCCACTCACCAACCCACTCACCACCACCACTCACTCACCCACTCACTCACCCATCACTCACCACTCACCCACCCACCACTCACTCCCACAAACCACCCACCATCACACCCACTACACACCCACGCATCACACACACACACCCACCCATCAACACTCACTCCACCCACCCACTCACCCACTCACTCACTCACTCACCACCCACCACTACCACCACTCACTCACCACCACATCACCCACCCACTCACTCACCCACCCACCAGCCACCAACTCCACCTACCCACCCACTCACCCCCACTCACTCACCCACTCACTCTCACTCACTCCAACCCACCCACCCACTCCCCACCCACCCACCCACTCACTCACCACCCCACCCACTCACTCACTCACCACCACCAACTCATCCACCACCACCACCCACCCACTCACTCTCCCAACTCACTCACGCACTACTCACACACCACTCACTCACCACCACCCACCCACCCACCCACCCACCCACTCACCCACCCACTCACCCACCCACTCATTCATGCACTTACTCACAAGTCATTATTCACTCACTTGCTCATTCACACACATGGTCACACTCATTCACATATTATTTTACACAATTACAATTCTTTCACACATGTGCACTCATTCATACTTGGACATTCACACTCTGAAACTCAAATTCACACTCATTCTTACACACTTACACAGACACACACACACAGGCTCATACACACACACTCGCTCACACTTACACACTCGCTTACATACACACTCACACGTAATTATGCAGTCTCATAGACACCCAGGGGTGCTATGGGGGTTGAGGAGTGAAACAGTTGGGATGGGATGGAAGGTGGTCACATCTGGAGCGGTGGTGGTCGGCACAGCTGGAGTTTTCAGTATTATGGTGAAGATTCTGAACTGAGTCTCGTGGTCTCAGCCCCTGAATGAACCCCGCAACATGAGCACTTGTGAGAGAGGCTTTTAACTTTAATTTTCTTGTGAAGACCTTTGTTTATTTGAATTATTACAATAATGACACTATTTTTTCTAATGGCGTGTAAGTTATTCTGGGAGGGAGACACAAGAGGGAAAGAGTGTTTGTGCTTTGGGCTGTTGTGAGCGAGCAGACAAGTTCCATACCCAAATTTATTCCCCCTCCCCCACTGCAGACCTTGACCCCCACCCCCACCCCATGGTCATTTCCCCACCCCCTCAATACCACCTCTCCAAATGATATTTGGCCAATGTTACTGTGAGAGGCTCAGTGTTAGCAAGAATATGTATCAATGTGGGGAAGAGTTGTAGAGGAGAGAAAAGGGGGCCTGGAGGAGGGGATCGAGCCTGGATCCCGAGGTGGGTCGGACACACTCCTTTACACTCGATCCCTCGAGTGTGGTGGAGTTAGTAAGCAGGGATTGCTGAGAGTCCCACCCTCCTCCCCTCGATTAGAAACACGGGGATTGCCTTTACAAGGAGACTGTGTAACAGGGCGATTGGGCTGTTCAGGTTCATTTCTGTAAGCGTTGTAAATAAACGGTTTTTTATTCAAAGATTTTGTTTCAGAAATCTGTAAGCGAGACATCGACTTCAAACTACCCGTGTGAAACCCTCCCGGTGCTTAAACAGCTGCCCTGAGGGGCCCCAGTCTCAAAATCTGTTCTACTTTCTGTTCAGTGCTTTTTGTAAAAGGTTCTAATAACAATAAAGCTGCGGCAAAGACATCTAGATCTGCCCGACAGCCTGACCCTGTTCATTTCCTTTAGGTTTGGTCTCCAGTTCCTGACTCTGGGCACACTCACTTCCTCAAGTGTCTCATTGAACTGTAAGACAACAACACGCATTTATATAGCACCTTTATACGTGGGAACAATTCAAGATGGTGCCGGACTTGGTGATTTGGCCCAGCGTACCAACGAGTTCTATCATTTACCCTCGTTCTCTGCTGCTAAAACACTAACTCTTATGAACTAACAATGCTTTAATTCGTATTGAGTTGATCTTTCTCTACACCCTACTGTAACACTACATTCTGTACCCTCTCCTTACCTTCTCTATGAATGGTGTGCTTCGTCTGTGCAGCACGCAAGATACTTTTCACTGAATCCCATTACACGTGACAATAATAAATCAAAATTTGACACCAAATGACACAAGGAAAGGATTAACATTAATATAAGGAGCGATGTCACAGTGATATCACTTCCTGAGGAGATGGATGTGAAGAACCTTTCAGAAAGCTCCAGTGACGTCACTATAGAATTCCTACAGTGCAGAAGAAGGAGGCCATTCAGCCCATCGAGTCTGCACTGACTCTGACAATGTCTTACTGAGGCCCTATCCCCCCCCAATAACCCCACATATTTACTCCACAAATTCCTCTATGCTACACATCTTGGGACACTAAGGGGCAATTTAGCACGGCCAATTCCCCTAACCGGCACATCTTTGGACTGTGGAGAGGAAACCCATGCAGACACGGGGAGAATGTGCAGCCTCCACACAGACGGTGACCCGAGCTGGGAATCAAACCCAGATCCCCGGTGCTGTGAGGCAGCAGTGCTAATTACTGTGCCACTGTACTGCCCATGGCACCAGACTGAGTATCAGCAGCAGACATTGAATCAAAATAGTGCTGTAATCCTCTTCTCCTTTCCCACCCTGACCCTGGAACACCCATGGCTACAGCACCGGGTCCATGTGCAATGGGACTGGGAGCAGTGCTGTTCCGGGTCCAGAGTTCCGGCAAAAACAGACACCTAGGTCACTAACCCAGACTGAACGGCACGATGCCATGATGGAATAAGGTTCGTCGCGGGCTTGAGAGGTTCTCTGATCATGTACTGGGCCAATACTTTAAGACTGAGACCAATCACAAGCTTTCAGTAACATTGGAGAAAAGTCATCCTGACAAAGCTGGAATCTGAATCCAGGAAAGAAACACTGGAAAATCTCAGCAAGTCTGGCAGCATCTGTAAGGAGAGAAAAAGAGCTGACATTCCAAATCCAGGTGTCCCTTTGTCAAAGCTCTGTCAGAGTTAGTCAAAGATTCCACCGAGGATTCCAACTGCCACAGAGGGCATTTTATGTATATATTACATCACTATTACCACATCGCAGATACCTGCAAATCACCGACCAGAAGTTTCTGGTTAATAAGGGGGTCAGGGGTTACAGGGAAAAAGCAGGAGAATGGGGATGAGAAAAAAAATCAGCAATGATTGAATGGTGGAGCAGAGTCGATGGGCCGAATGGCCTAATTCCGTTCCTACGTCTTATGATATTATTAATTTTTCTTTGTTTTTTTGACACGTGCCAAACAGCATATGCAGCATGCAATAAACAGAGCCAAGCAATTCGATAACCAATGGGTCAGATCAAAGATCTACAGTCCTGCCACATTCAGCCATGATTGGTGATGCACAGTTTAACAACTGAATGGAGGAAGATGTTCCACAAAACTCCCTATCCTCAATGATGGAGGAGCCCAACACATCAGTACAAATAACAAAGGTGAAATTTTCACATTAATCTTCAGCCAGGAGTGCTGAGTGGATGATCCATCTCAGCCTCCTCCCCAATATCTCAGATGTCAACCTCCAGTCAATTCGATTCACTCCACGTCATATCAAGAAACAGTTGGAGACTCTGGAACTGCAAAGGCAACGGGTTCTGAGAATGTTCCAGCAACAGTCCTGAAGACTTGTGCTCCAGAACTTGTCGCTCCCCTAGCCAAACTCTTCCAGTCCAGTTCCAACACCGGCATCTACCCGGCAATGTGGAAAATTATCCAGGTGTGTCCTGGACACAAAAAGCAGGAGAAATCCAATCTGGCCAATTACCACCCAATCCGTCTACTCTCGATCATCAGTAAGGTAATGGAAGGGCTCATCGACAGCGCTATCCAGCAGCTCCTGCTCGGCAATAACCTGCTCAGTGACACCCAGTTTGAGTTTCTCCCAGGGTCACTCAGCTCCTGACCTCATTACAGCATTGGTTCAAACATGGAGAAAACAGCTGAAATTTGTATCCAAATCCCTGGAGTGGGGATGTGAACACACTGAGCGAGCAAGGGTTCCACCTCCCACCAGCCATTTTCAGAGTGTGTTTGTGGTGGGCTTCCAATACTGATAACTTTCAATTGTGGATCATTAAAACCACCACTGACACAGCCCAGAATAATGACTCACAACATCTGTGCTCATTCACACATCACAGTACTGACCCCGCTGGGGTACGGCCCCACTGACCCTGCTGGGGTACGGGTCCCACACACACTGACTCTCACTGGGGTCCCACACACACTGACTCTCACTGGGGTACGGCTCCCACACACACTGACTCTCACTGGGGTATGGGTTCTACACACACTGACTCTCACTGGGGTATGGGTTCTACACACACTGACTGTCGCTGGGGTACGGCTCCCACACACACTGACTCTCACTGGGGTATGGGTTCTACACACACTGACTCTCGCTGGGGTAGGGTTCTACACACACTGACTCTCACGGGGTATGGGTCTACACCACTGAGTCGCGGGGTACGGCTCCCACACACACTGACTCTCACTGGGGTATGGGTTTACACACACTGACTCTCACTGGGGTACGGCTCCCACACACACTGACTCTCACTGGGGTACGGTCCCACACACACTGACTCTCACTGGGGTACGGCTCCCACACACACTGACTCTCACTGGGGTACGGCTCCCACACACACTGACTCTCACTGGGGTACAGCTCCCACACACACTGACTCTCACTGGGGTACGGATCCCACACACACTGACTCTCACTGGGGTACGGCTCCCACACACACTGACTCTCACTGGGGTACGGCTCCCACACACACTGACTCTCGCTGGGGTACAGCTCCCACACACACTGACTCTCACTGGGGTATGGATTCTACACACACTGACTCTCACTGGGGTACAGCTCCCACACACACTGACTCTCACTGGGGTATGGATTCTACACACACTGACTCTCACTGGGGTACGGCTCCCACACACACTGACTCTCACTGGGGTACGGCTCCCACACACACTGACTCTCACTGGGGTATGGGTTCTACACACACTGACTCTCACTGGGGTACGGCTCCCCCATACTGTCGAGGAGCTGTTTTAATTCTATGATGAGAAGTTTAAGCTGAATAAGAGTTGATGTGTTGTTATTTTGGGGTCTCTGAGGGGAACAGTGTGTGACAGAGCTGTGATACTGTGGAGGATGCAGGAATTGGAGGGGGTCAATGTGGGGATGGTCAGTTGTGATTTGGTACTGGTGGTGGGGGGAAATTGTCACAGGAATTGATGTGGAGCTGGGAAGCTGGGACTGGGGTTTTGATGGGCAGGAGCAGATTGGGAAGCGACAGTGTGTGAGTGACAAAGAGCCAGCTCAGAGCTGTCTGTGGAATGAGACTGGAGTGGGAGGCAGGGCTTCACTGAGGAGGGGGAGGAGGAGGAGGAGAGGAGAGGGGAGAGCAAGGAGGGGGAAGGAGGAGGAGGGAGAGAGGGAAGGGGAAGGGAGATGAGGGGAGGGGGATGAGGGAGGGAGGAGAGAGGAAGAGAGGGAAGGGGGAGAGGGGATGAGGGGAGGGAGGAGGGGAGAGGGAGGGGAGAGGGGGAGAGGGAGGGAATGAGGGGAGGGAATGAGAGGAAGGGAGGGAAGAGGGATGAGGGGAGGGGGATGAGGGGAGGGGATTGAGGGAAGGGGGATGAGGAGAGGGGGATTGGGGAGGGGATTGAGGGGAGGGGAGGGAGAGGAGGATGAGGAAAGGGGAGGAGGGAGAGAGGGGAGGGGAGAGAGGGGAATGAAGGGAGGGGAATGAGGGGAGGGGAGGGGAGGGGGGATGAGGAGGGGAATGAGGGGAGGGGATGAGAGGAGGGGATGAGGGAAGGGGGATGAGGAGAGGGGATTGAGGGGAGGGGATTGAGGGGAGGGGGATGAGGGGAGGGGATTGAGGGAAGAGGGATGAGGGGAGGGGATTGAGGGGAGGGAGATGAGGGGAGGGGCTGCTCCTCACTGCTCAGATTGCTTGCTTCTGGTGCCCTCAGCTGTTGATAGGGTGGGACTGCAGCTGAAGCTCAGATATATCCTCACCCTATCCCCATCTCTCTCTGTCTCTGTCTCTTGCTGGCTCTAACTCTCTCTTTTTGTCTCTCTTTCACTCTCTCTCTGTTTCCCTCTTTGCCCCTCTCTCTTTCTCTTTCTGTCTCTTTCTCTGTCTATCTATCTCTCGCTGTCTCTCTTTATGTCTCTCTCTTGTTCTCTCTCTCTGCTTCTGTTTCTGTTTCTCTGTCTGTCTGCCTCTCTCTCTCTCTCTCTCTATGTCATTCTCTCTTTCTCTCTCTCACCCTCTGGCACGTGACAAAGCTGTTGGTGGTAAAGCACCAAGCAAGAAAAGTCCATTTGTTACCATGCCCTCCAATCTGCCTGTTACAGTTGTGTGTATCCAGGGAGGTATTGCTCAGAGTCACACTGCACAGACCTGCCTGTGACAAAGTCTGTCTTAATCTGCGGCAGACCGTCTACCGTGTCATGTGGCACAATTACTTTGCTGAGTAGGACAGACTCAGAACAAGTCCGACAACTCCAGACCGGCAGGTGCTGTGGGCCATCAGTAGGATTGTATTCTAGCACAATCTGTAACCTCCTGACCCGGCATATCCCCTCCCTCGCCTCCGCTATTACCGTCCACCTGGGGGGGAGGGGGGGTGGTCAGTGGAGAGTGCAGGAGAGCAAGAATCACTACAGTGCATCGAGTCTGCAGCAAACACAATCCCACCCAGGCCCTGTCCTCATAACTCTATACTTTAACCTAGCCAGTCCCCTAGTAATTTAGCATGGCCAATCCACCCAACATCTTTTGGAATGTGGGAAGAAACTGGAGCACCCGGAGGAAACCCACGCAGACATGTGGAGAATGTACAGACTCCACAAGGATAGTGACCCGAGTCAGGAACTCAGATCCCTGGCGCTGTGAGGCAGCAGTGCTAACCCCACTGTCCCACCGTGCTGCCCTTAGCTAAAAATGAGGTGTGAATCTGGTGATGCGACAGCACAGGACTATTTACATAATGAACAGAAATAGCGAGCACGAGGCAGAGTGAAACAATTCCATAACCGATGGGTCAGATTCTAAACTTTTCAGTCCCTTTCATGCACAAAATCTCAGAAAGAGTTCCAACTGTGGCTAACAAATGAATTCAAGTATGGTATTAGATCAAAGGAACCAGACTATAGAATCCCTACAGTACATAAGGAGGACATTTAGTCCATTAGTTTCTGAAAGAGTATCTTACCCAGGCCCAACTTCCTCCTTCAGCCTTTCCACACAACCTCGCTCATTTACCACGACTAATCCCCCCTAATCCACGTATCTTTGGACTGTGGGAGGAAACTGAAGACACGGAGAAAACCCACACAGCAATGGGGAGAACATGCAGACTCCACACAGACAGCCACCTAAGGCCAGAATTGAATCCAGATCCCTGTGAGACAGCAGTGTTGCCCACTGTGCCACCTCAGAAATGGTAAGCCTGAGGATTGGGAACATTTTCAAATTTTACAAAGAAGAATTGGAGAAAAGCTTAAGAAAGGGAAATTGAGGGAAAATAGAATATGAAAATAAACTACAGAGAGACGGAAACAGATTGGAAAAGGTATGTAAAAAGGAGAGGGATGAGATGAGAAGGAAATTCAGAAGAGCTTTGGAATTCTCCACCCTGAGGCTGTGAAATTCAATCACTGAGTCTGTTCAAGGCCAAAATCGAGAGATTTTTGACATATTCAAATCATTAGGGATAGTGCAGGAAGATGGTGTTGAGGAATATTAGCCCCAATCTCACTGAATGGCACTTTGAGCACAAAAGGCAGCTCCTTTTTCTGATTATCTCATCTACCCAACAATGTGGAAAATTATCCAGGTATTTCCGACTCCAAACAGCAGGATAAATCCCAGCCTGCCGATTACCTCCCCACCAATCTCCTCCTGATCATCGAGTGGATGATGGAGGGTATTGTTAACGGAGGTATCTAGTAACAGTAACTAAGCAATAACCTGCTCAGTGATGTCCAGGTTGGGTTTCTCCCAGGGTCACTCAGTTCCTGACCTCATTACAGCCTTGGTTCAAACATGGACAAAACAGCTGGACTCCAGATGTGAGGTGAGAATGACAGCCCTTGACATCATGGTGGCATTTGACTCAGTTTGATCTGATTTATTGTTGGCACGTATTAAAATACACCGAAAAATATTGTTTCCTGCACTATACAGACAAAGCATACTGTTCATAGAGAAATAAACGAGAGAGTGTTACTGTCATAGTGAAAGATCAACTCAATGTGAGCTAAATCCATTCTAAAGTCTGATAGCAGCAGGGAAGAAGCTGTTCTTGAGTTGGTTGGTACGTGACCTCAGACTTTTGTCTCTTTTTCCCGACGCGAGAAGGCGGAAGAGAGAATGTCCAGGGTGTGTGGGATCCTTAATTATGCTGGCTGCTTTGCCGAGGCAGCGGGAAGTGTAGACAGAATCAATGGATGGGAGGCTGATTTGTGTGATGGATTGGGCTACATTCACACCATTTGTAGTTTCTTGCAGTCTTGGGCAGAGCAGGAGCCCGTACCTGGCTGTAATACAACCAGAAAGAATGCTTTCTATGATGTTTCTGTAAAAGCTGGTGAGAGTTGTCACTGACGTGCCAAATTTCCTTAGTCTTCTGTGAAAGTAGAGGCGTTGGTGGGGCTTTCTTAACGATAGTGTTAAAGGTACGGTGACATCACACACTGCAGAGCAAATTTCTGCTGTTATTTTAAAAGTGGATAAAAAGCATCTTCTTCATCATATAATTTGAATAAGTTCAATTTTTTTTCTAGAAAGGAGTGGTGTGTTGAGAAGAGTAGGTGATGTGTTGTTTTTTTTGACACCTTCGAATTGCTCCAGTTATTGGGATGAGGAACCACGAGGATACAATGGAATATTAATGAGATTCATTCACGGTTTTCTAATACAGGTTAAGTTACAATGTTTCTTTCGTCCAGAATGAAACAGGAAGATGTCTAATGGGAATGCTACAGTTTTTTTGTTAATGGTCCATCCTTAAACAAATGGATGTGTGAATTCCCAGAAGGGGGAATTGTTTGAGACTTAGGACTGTCTGGATCTCTGAATATCAATGATCACATGGTATGAGGGAGTCATTTAATTGTCTGTATTCAAAATGAAAAAGTATTGGCTGCAGATTCATAATTTATACAACACACGTCCATCACACTGGGAAAAAAATGAATCTCTGATGCCATCTTTTTAACATGGCTTCCTCAGAGGCACACATTCCTTCACCAAGATCCCTTTATTTACCAGTCTAACCAGAGTGTACAGACTGCTCTCAGTTAGCAACTTAAACTCAGAGTGCCAGAGGAACTGACAGCACTGGTTAGCAAGAGACTCCCTCATTGGCCCATCAATTTGGCCCTTAACCAGAGAGTTCAGATTCTAATAGGCCCACCTTTATTGTCTGATTAAAATCATTACACTTGTGAAGCAAAAAAGGAATAAATAAGCTCACTTCTTTGTACATTTATACACGGTATTCTGGTCCTGTTACAATTCCTCTGTTACATTCCCTCTTCCTAAAGTCTTCAGTTCTGTGTTGTCTGATGATTTATATCAGTGCACAAACGTTTTGGAATGGTCGACTAAATTCTATTCCTGAATTGGAGCGGGCGAGAAGCAGACAACCTCGGGCAGGAATTTCTGCTCTCGCTTGCCCCAAGTTCTAAAATCCTGCTGAGTAACTCCGACAGACAACTCCGGTTCCTGATACGCTTAGCAGGTAGAGGAAATTCAGGGTCTGTGCTGGCACCTGTGCTGGCTCTCAGGGAGGAGCACAGTAAGAAGTCATGCAACATCAGGTTAAAATCCAACAGGTTTATCTGGTAGCATGAGCTTTCGGAACACTGCCCCTTCATCAGGTGAGTGGGAGTTCTGTTCACAAACAGGGCATATAAAGACACAAACTCAATTTACAAGCTAATGGTTACAGTGTGAGTCTTTACAGGTAACCAAGTCTCAAAGGTACAGACAATGTGAGTGGACAGAGAGGTTAAACATAGGTTAAAGAGTATTATCTCCAGCCAGGACTGTTAGTGAGGTTTTGCAAGCCCAGGCAAATCATGGGGGTAACAGATAGTGTGACATGAACCCAAGATTCCAGTTGAGGCCGTCCTCAGAACTTGGCTATCAGTCTCTGCTCAGCGATTCTGTGCTGTCGTATGTTGTGAAGGCCATCTTGGAGAATGCTCATCTGAAGATCAGAGGCTGAATGCCCATGACTGCTGAAGTGTTCCCAACAGGAAGGAAACAGTCTTGCCTGGTGATTGTCAAGCGATGTTCATTTATCTGTTGTCACAGCGTCTGCATGGTCTTCCCAATGTAACATGCCTCAGAACATCCTTTCCTGCAGTGCATCAGATAGACAACATTGGCTGAATTATAAAAGTATATACTGTGTACATTGTGGATGGTGCGCTCACGTGAAATGATGGCGTCCATGTCTATGATCCGGCATGTCTTGCAGAGGTTGCTGTGTCAGGGTTGTGTGGTATTGTGGTCACTGTTCTCCTGAAGGCTGGGTAGTTTGCTGTGAACAATCGTCTATTTGAGGTTGTGTAGTTGTTTGATGGCAAGAAGTGGAAGTGTGGGGCTGGCCTTGGTGAGAAGTTTGTCTTCATCAATGATATGTTGAAGGCTCCAGAGAAGATGTCGTAGCTTCTCTGCTCCGGGGAAGTACTGGATGACGAAGGATACTCTGTTTGCCTTGTCCCGTGTTTGTCTTCTAAGGAGGTCAGTGTGGTTTTTCGCTGTGGTGCATCGGGACTGTCAATCGATGAATCGAGGGCCACATCCTGTTCTCAAGAGAGCATCTTTCAGCGTCTGGAGGTGTCTGTTGCAATCCTCCTCATTTGAGCAGATCCTGTGTATACAGAGGGCTTGTCTGTAGGGGATGGCTTCTTTAACATGTTTAGAATGGAAGCTAGAGAAGTGGAGCATTTTGTGGTTATCCGTGGGCTTGTGGTACAGTGTGATGGAGGTAAGGCAGTTGATGTGGCGTACATGGATTTTAGCAAGGCGTTTGATAAGGTTCCCCATGGAAGACTACTGCAGAAAATGCAGATGCATGAGATTGAGGGAGATTTAGTAATTTGGATTAGGAATTGGCTAGCTGATGGAAGACAGAGGGTGGTGGTTGATGGGGTATATTCAACCTGGAGTTTAGTTACTAGTGGTGTACCTCAGGGATCTGTTTTGGGGCCGCTGTTGTTTGTTGTTTTTATAAATGACCTGGATGAGGGTGTAGAGGGATGTGTTAGTAAATTTGCTAACGACACCAAAGTCGGAGGAGTTGTAGACACTGAGGATGGATGTTACAGTTTGCAGAGGGACATAGATAAGTTGCAGAGCTGGGCCGAGAAGTGGCAAATGGAATTTAATGTGGAAAAGTGTCAGGTGATTCACTTTGGTGAGAGTAATATGTGTGCAGAATATAGGGCTAATGGTAGGACTCTTAATAGTGTAGATAAGCAGAGAGATCTCGATGTACAGGCGCATAGATCTCTGAAAGTTGGTACTCAAGTTGATAAGGTTGTTAAGAAGGCGTATAGTGTGTTAGCATTTATTGGTAGAGGGATTGAATTTCGGAGCCGAGATGTTACGTTGCAACTGTACAAAACTCTGGTGTCGCCGCACTTGGAGTATTGTGTACAGTTTTGGTCGCTACATTATAAGAAAGATGTGGAGGCATTGGAAAGGGTACAGAGGAGGTTTACCAGGATGTTGCCTGGTATGATGGGTAGGTCTTATGAGGAAAGGCTAAGGGACTTGAAGTTATTTTCATTAGAGAGAAGAAGGTTAAGAGGTGACCTAATTGAGGCATATAAGATGATCAGAGGGTTAGATAGGGTGGATAGTGAGAGCCTTTTTCCTCGGATGGAGATGGATAACACAAGGGGACATAGCTTTAAATTAAGGGGTGGTAGTTATAGGACGGATATTAGAGGTGGGTTCTTTACTCAGAGGGTAGTAAGGGTGTGGAATGCCCTGCCTGCAGCAGTTGTGGACTCGTCAAGTTTAAAGGCGTTCAAATGGTCAGTGGATAGGCATATGGATAGCATTGGAATAGTTTAGGTTAGAGGGTCATAAAATTGGTTACATTGGTCGGCACAACATCGAGGGCAGAAGGGCCTGTACTGCGCTGTAATGTTCTATGTTCTAAATGGATGAGTTGTAAACTTGCATCTGGAAACTGGCAGTTATCGGCGATGAGTACTGAGGCAGTTGCAGCAATGCCAACCTCGTGGGGGATGTTCATGTAGAGCGCCGAGACATCCATTGTGACAAGGAATGTTCCTGGTTCAACTGCTCCATGTGTGCTGAGCTTCTGTAGGAAGTCCATAGTGTTGCGACAAAAGCCAAGGGTTCTTTGTACAATGAGTTTCAGGATGCCCTCGACATAGCCGGAGAGGTTCTCACACAGGGTTCCATTGCCTGATACGATGGGACGGCCAGGTGTGTTGGCTTGCATATCTTCTGGTGGAGATCTCCATCGCGGGGAGTACGTGGGACAAGAACACGGAGAGTACTCTAAAGGTCCGGATCAAAGGTCTTGATCAGAGTGTTGAGTTGATGAGTGTGTTCTTTGGTCAGATCTGCGGGTAACTGTAGTGTTCCTCGTTGTTCAGTTGTCAGTACACTTCTTTACAGTAATCCGTTCTGTTCAGTATGACGATGGCCTCTCCTTTGCTGGTTTGATGACAGTGTTACATTTGGATGGTGTTGTGCTGTGCTGGGGTGATATTCGGGGCTGGCATTGTCTATTTGTATCGGAGACCTTGTCCAGTCTCCTATCCTCCCCTTCTCCCATTGCAATCTGAACATGATCCTCCCAAGGCTATCGCCCGTCTCCTTCCTGCCCATTGGTCTTTTCGTAAACCAACAATTTTCTTTTAAGTGTTCTTTTTGAAATTTATTTATTAGTATCACAAGTCAGGCTTACATTAACACTGCAATGAAGTTACTGTGAAAATTCCCTTGTTGCCACCCTTCAGTGCCTGTTCAGGTACATGAGGAAGAATATAGCATGGCCAATGTACCTAACCAGCACGTCTTTAGGACTGTGAGAGGAAACCAGAGCTCTCGGAGGAAATCCCTGCAGACATGGGGAGAACATGCAGACTCTGCACAGACAGTTTCCCAATTTGGGGATCAAACCCAGATCCCTGGCGCTGTGAGACAGCAATGCTAACCACTGTGCCACGCTGGTACTGGAAGCAAGCAAAGCACTTCCTGCTGGTTTACTTTCCAGAATTTTTCTTTTTAAAGTTCAATCAGACCATAAAACATTGGAGCAGAATGAGGCCATTCGGCCCATCGAGTCTGCTCCGCCATTTGATCATGGGTGATATTTTTCTCATCCCCATTCTCCTGCCTTTTCCCCATAATCCCTGATCCCCTCATTAATCAAGAACCTATCTATCTCTGTCTTAAAGACAATGGCCTTGTCTCTGCAGTTAACTGTGGCAAAGAATTCCACACATTCCCCACTCTCTGGCTGAAGAAATTCCTCCTTATCTCTGTTTTAAAAGACCTTCCCTTTAGGCTGAGGTTGTGCCCTCTAATTCTAGTTTTTTCCCCTAGTGGAAACACCCTCTCCACGTCCACTCTCTCCAAGTCTCGCAGTATTCTGTGAGTTTCAATAAGCTCCCCCCCTCATGCTTCTAAACCCCCAACAAATATAGACCTAAAGTCTTCAACTGTTTGTCATACAACAAGCTCTTCATTCCAGGGATCATTCTTGTGAACCTCAATGTTCTCCCTGCTTTTCCTGCTTTCCTTTTCCTGGGAGTCTAGTTTTCTGTTCCACCTGCTTCTTTCTTATCTCTCCCTTGCTGGTGTGTGGCACAAATGTAAATTTCTTTGGGATTATTAACTTATGGTTAAATCAGCCACAGTAGCTGCACCCCCGACTTTGGAAAGCCTTTATCTCTGGCTGCAAGCTTTGACTGTATGGAAGACAGTTTTAAACTGCTCCTGCCACATTATTTCTCTTAACCCTTCACAGATGCAGTCAGTTTTTCGAGCTTGAACCCACCAGTCAAATGCTAGTTTCATTCTTTTGAATTCCAAAGTCCCTGTGGGTTTTTTGCATGAATGTTGGAATTGGGGTACACTCCTGGTATGAGCTCCCGGCACTGAGAATAACAGCACTATTTGTTCAGTAGGAGCAGAGTTCTCAGCCCACAGTCTGGAATAAACCTCACAGACCTCTTCAACTCACTGACCTTCTATCGGGAGGATCCAAAACTCTGTTGGCCATTGTCGTTACTCTGCCTGTTTCTCACAGGCGGTGAAGAAAGATTCCACATCCTTTTCTTCAAATTTAGAGACAAATTGGGAACGCTTAAGAAATTGAAGTTTGTCTCTGGGTGAAAGGTATTTAAATAACCACAAGGTTCAGTTAGGTTTTGCTATCTGCAATCTGTCTCTACCCCCGATCTTCCCGTCTCTGTCCTCTCTCTCTCCAGCATTTTGATTTGGAAAACACACTCTTTCTCTCTCACATACAATTCAGTTGTGCCCATTTCCTTTTGGGCTTTTATAGCAGAAGTATTTACCTTGCTGTCTATTTATTTTCACAAAGCTTACTGCTGCAATCTCTTTCACTTTATTTCACAATTTTAGATTTTGTTACATTTCTATTTACAATTCCTTTAAAATAAGATCTGGCCCATTTGTGATGGGTTTTATTCAGTGTTGTAGCCACCAATTTGGTCTCAGACAGAATTTATGCATTCCATGTCATAAATGCATAGAGGTTTACAGAATGGAAACAGGCCCTTCGATCCAACTTGTCCATACTATCCAGTTTTTACCACTAAGCTAGTCCTAATTTCCCATGTTTGGCCCATATCCTTATCTATTCTCCTCATTATTTTATAGACCTCTATAAGATCATTCCCCAGCCTCCTATGCTGTAGGGAAATAGGTCCAGCCTATCCAGCCTCTCCTTATAACTCAATCCATTAAGTCCCGGTAATATCCTAGTAAATCTTTTCTGCAGTATTTCTAGTTTAATAACATCCTTTCTATAATAGGGTGACTAGAATTGCGCACAGTATTCCAAGTGTGGCCTTACCAATGTCTTGTACAAATTCAACAGAAATCCCAACTCCTGTATTCAATGTTCTGACAAATGAAACCAAGTATATTAATGCCTTCTTCAGCTCTCTGTCCACCTGTGACTCCATTTTCAAGGAGTTATGAACATGTATGTATGAATGGAGGGGTATAGAAAACTAATTTAAAATAGGGATCATGAGCCTTGGGAGTTCCCTGGGAAGTGTGTAAATTATCAATGATATTGATGTATTTCTGTTTTATCCTGCAGGTACTTTGGTCCGTCTTGTTGTCTGACAAGGGGCATACAAGCGACGGGTCGTGAGAGGGCTACTCTTGGATTTTTTGAGAGTATCCTAGTGCTTCACGTCATTAGTGTACGCTTGAACTGGACCATTTGATGGTCAATACGACAGCTCAGTGACTATCGCCGTGCTGTGCAGATACATGGATTTGGCCCTGTGTCTGTGGGAGTTTGAGCATTCTCCCCGTGCTTGTGTGGGTTTTCTCCGGGTGCTCCGGTTTCCTCCCACATCCCAAAGATGTGCTCTTAAGCTGATTGGCAGAACAAATTGTCCCTAAATTTGGTTCCAATGCAGATTTCTACAAAAATAGACAGGGATCATGAGTACAAGTGGGAATATTGGGGTGGTGGCGCGGGCTCGTTAGGCCAAAGGGCCTGTTTCCCGTGCTGTTTTGTTCTTTGTTCTTTGTTCTTTATGTACCCCTACATCTCTTTGTTCTGTAACTCTCCCCAATACCCTATCATTAACCTACCCAATTTGATCTATCAAAATGCATCACTTCACATTTATCTCCAACTCCATCTTCCATTCATCAGCCCTTTGGCCCAATTGATCAAGATCCTGTTTCAATCCTAGATAATCTTCTTCACTGTCCACTATAGTACCAACTTTGGTGTCTTGTGCAAAATTACTAATCATTCCTCCTAAATTCTTACTCATATCATTAATATAAATAACAAATAACAATGGACCCAGCACCAATCCCTGAGGCACACCACTGGTCACAGGCCTCCAGTTTGTAAACAACAGCTGCAACCACCCTCTGGCTTCTGTCATCAACCTAGTTCTGTTTCCAATTGGCTATCCTCACCCTGGATCCCATGACATTTATGCAACAACCTATCATGCGGTATTTTGTCAAAGGCCTTGCTAAAATCCATGTAGACAACATCAACTGCACTGCCCTCATCTACCTGCTGGGTTACCCCTTCAAAAAACTCAATCAAATTTGTGATTGTGATGAAACTGTGATCAATATGTTTATATGTAAATTGAGTGTGTTTTCTTACTGTAATGTCCCAGCTATGTTAGTGCTTATACGTTCTAACAAAAAGAAAAGATATGGTTTGTATACTTGAATTCAACAACAACCAATTTATTGAGGAGGCTATTGTTAGTATAGAAGACAAGTTGAAACTAAAAGCAGAAGCCTTGAAAACAACCCAATTACATTACCATCAAATCATACAATCAGCTCTTAAAGCAATCATGCAACCACTTCAATATATAACACTTACTCTCAGAGTGATTGTTACAATTTAAATAATTTTAGTAACAAGCTTTTTGTGAGTTTTATAGGGAAAGATTATTCATTATCATATACTTTCCCCAGATGTTTATACATAAGGTCTCATTCACTTGTATCATACATACTATCACATGTACAAAGATTCAGATGAAGGTAAAAAATACAATTAATGAATGGCTGATTCTCTTTGATGGAAGACCTATAGTTTCTTAGATGAGTTGATGCTTTAGTTGAAATGAAAGTCTTGTAAAATAGGGGATTCTCAGTAAACTGTGAGGCTCTTTGTAGTTGAATTTCCAGGAGGTTGTTAGGTTGAATTTATAACAGGTTGAGGTGAGTCCCTAGAATCTCCCATTTACTGTTAGTTACCTTGGTTGCTGAAATGCCTTGCAGTTGGTTTGATAGCTTTCAGATGGAACTCTCTCTGCAGAACAAACTCTCGCTGTTATTTTAAAAGCAACTAACAGAACAGCTTCCTCACCATGTGACTTATACAAGTTCCAAGTGTTTTTTTCAAGTAGGGATGATGCATTGATCACACATCCCTTGTTGTTGTTGTTGTTGCATCAGATCCAAGGAGCTGTTCATAATAGGGTCATAAAAATGTGCAAGAAGGACATAGAGGGACATAGATACCTTGGAGGGCTGTGGGACTGGAGAAGACTAGGGAGATAGGGACGGGTGAGGTCATTAGAAAGGCAGAGAATTTTATGATTCTTTTACAGATTTCCCAAGTTAGTTCATTGAAAATTTTGACCTGTCCCATCAAAATTTAATTTAGCCAACTTTCCAGCACCAATTTCAGTATCTTGATTGGGTTTGATAGAATATGGAAGAAGTAGAAATTTGCTGCTATGTACAAGTTACGGACAGATATATCAGTAACTAGAGAAGGTTGATGAAACATGAGGAGAGTTTTTTTATGCAGCAAGTTCTTGTGATCTGGAAAATACTGCAGGGAAGGGAGCCAAAACTATATCAAATATATACTTTCGAAGTTTTTATTATTTATTAGCCACAAATAAGACTTATATTAATACTGCGATGAAGTTACTGTGAAATTCCACGTGTCACCATGCTCCAGAGCCTAATCAGCACATCTTTCAGACTGTGGGAGGAAACCAGAGCAGCCAGAGGAAACCCATGCAGACACGGAGAGAATGAGCACACTCCATACAGACAGTGACCCAAGCTGGGAATCGGACCATATTCTATTCCAAGAGAAGAATTGGATAAATATCTGAAGGGGAAAAAAACTTGAAAAGTCAAGGGCAAAGAGCAGGCGTCTAATTGGCTACATTTTCCGAAGAGCCAGCAGTGGCACGATGGGCTGAATGGCTCCTATTGAATGGGGTCAGATTCCAGGTTACGGTCCCTTTAAGAATCCGAGCTTCACTTCGGTAATTTCCGTCAAAAATCCCGACCGTTTAAAGCTTCTCCTCTCGGGTTATAACGCAGAATATATTTATAGGCGGAACCGAATAACAACAGTGAAATCGGAATTGGAGAAAAATAATTCTATTTTTTGAGAAACAGTTTCTAACGGCCGGGCCGGTGACGTCATGACGTAGCGCAACGCGTGATGTCAGCATGTACACGTCGCCGATCGGCAACCGGGGAAAATGGCGCCGCGAGAGAGATAGAGGCACAGAGAGGGGTAAGTGTGGGAGAGAGAGGGGGGGGAGGTAAGTGTGGGAGAGAGAGGGGGGGGGGGGTAAGTGTGGAAGAAGAGAGGGGGGGGGGGTAAGTGTGCGGAGAGAGAGGGGGGGGTAAGTGGGGAGAGAGAGGGGGGGGGTGGTAAGGTGTGGGAGAGAGAGGGGGGGGGTAAGTGGGGGAAGAGAGAGGCGACAGGCCGGTAAGTGTGGAGAGAGAGCGGGGGGGGGAAGTGGGGAGAGGAGGGGGGGGTAAGTGTGTTGGGAGAGAGAGGGGGGGGTAAGTGGGGGGGGGGTTTAGTGTGGGAGGGGGTGGGGGGTAAGTGTGGGAGAGAGAGCGGGGGGGGGAAGTGTGGGGAGAGAGATGGAGGGGGTAAGGTGTGGGAGAGAGAGGGGGGGGTAAGTGTGGGAGGGGGGGGTAAGTGTCTGGGAGCGAGAGGGGCGGGGGTAAGGTGGGGAGAGGGAGGGGGGGGGTAATGTGGGAGAGAGGAGGGGGGGTAAGTGTGGGAGAGAGGAGCGGGGGGGGGGGGTAAGTGGGAGGAGAGAGGGGGGTTAAGTGTGCGAGAGAGAGGGGGGAGTTCGGGGGGGGGTAGGGGGTAATTGGGGGGGGGGGGGTAAGTGTGAGGAGGGGGGGGGTAAGTGTGGGAGAGAGAGCGGGGGGGGTTAAGTGTGGGAAGAGAGAGGGGGGGGTAAGTGGGGAGAGAGGAGGGGGGGGTAAGTGTGGGAGGGGGGGGAAGTGTGGGAGAGAGAGGGGGGGTAAGTGTGGGAGAGAGAGGCGGGGGGTTAAGTGTGGAGAGAGAGGGGGGGGGGTAGTGTGGGAGAGAGAGGGGGGTGGGAGTCAGGGGAGTGTGGGAGAGAGAGGTGGGGGTAAGTGTGGGAGAAGGGGGGGTAAGTGTGGGAGAGAGGGGGTGGGGTAGACGTGTGGGAGGAGATGGTGGGGGTAAATGTGGGAGAGAGAAGGGGGGGGTAAATGTGGGAGAGAGACGTTTGGGGGGGGTAACGAGGGTTGGAGGGTGGTATGTAAGTGGGGAGAGAGAGGGGGGGGTAAGTGTGGGAGAGAGAGGGGGGGTAAGGGAGGGAGAGCGGGGGGGGGTGAGTGTGGGACGAGGGGGTGTAAGTGAGGGAGGGGGGGTATAAGTGAGGGAGGGGGGGGGTAAGTGAGGGAGGGGGGGGGTAGTTAGGGAGAGGGGGGGGTAAGGGAGGGAGAGGGGGGGGCGTAAGTGAGGGAGGGGGGGGGGTAATGGTGTGGGAGAGAGAGGGGGGTAAGATGTGGGAGAAGGGGGGTAGTGTGGAGAATGGGGGGTTAAAGTGTGGGAGAAGGGGTAAGTGTGGGAGAGGAGAGGGGGGGTAAGTGAGGGAGAGAGAGGGGGGGTAAGTGGGGAGAGAGGGGGGTAAGTGTTGGAGAGAAGCGGGGGGGTAAGTGAGGGCGCGCGGGGGGGTAAGTGAGGGGACGAGCGGGGGGGGTAAGTGAGGGAGAGAGGGGGCGGTAAGTGTGGCGAGAGAGAGGGGGGTGGGTAAGTGTGGGAGAGAGGAGGGGGGGGTAAGTGTGGAGAGAGAGGGGGGGGTTAAGTGTGGGCTGAGAGAGGGGGGTTAAGTGTGGGGGAGAGGGGGGGGGGTAAGTGTGGGAGAGAGAGGGGGGGGGGTAAGTGTGGGAAGAGAGCGGGGGGGGGACGTGTGGGGAGAGAAGGGGGGGGGGGTAAGTGTGGGAGAGAGAGGGGGGGGTAAGTGGGGGAGAGAGAGGGGGGGGGTAGTTGTGGGAGAGAGAGGGGGGGGGTAAGTGTGGCGGAGAAGGAGAGGGGGGGGTAAGTGTGGGAGAGAGAGGGGGGGTAAGTGGGATGAGAGAGGGGGGGGTAAGTGTGGGAGAGAGAGGGGGGGGAAGTGTTGGAGGAGAGGGGCGGGGGGAAGGGTGGGATGAGAGAGGGGGGGGTTAAGTGTGGAGAGAGAGGGGGGGGTAAGCCTGTGGGAGAAGGGAGAGAGAGGGGGGGGTAGGGTGGGAGAGAGAGGGGGGGTGGTATGGTAAGGTGGGAAGAGAGAGGGGGGGAGTAATGTATGGGAGAGAGAGGGGGGGGGTAATGTTGGGAGAGAGAGGGCGGGGGGGTAAGTGTGGAGAGAGAGCGTCCAGGGGGGGGTAAGTGTGGAGAGAGGGGGGGGTAAGGTGGGAGAGAGCGTGGGGGGGTAAGTGTGGGAGAGAGCGGGGGTAGAGAGCGTGGGGGGGGTAAGTGTGGAAGCTGAGAGCGGGGGGGTAAGTTGTGGGAGATGAGCAGGGGGGGGGTTAAAGTGGGGAGAGGAGCGGGGGGGGTAAGTGTTGGGGGGGGTAAGTGTGGGGAGAGAGCGGGGGGAGGGTAAGTGTGGGGGGGTGAGTGTGGGAGAGAGCGGGGGGGTAGCGTCGGGAGGAGAAGCGGGGGGGGGTAAGTGTGGGGGTGGGTAAGTGCGGGAGAGAGCGGGGGGGTAAGTGTGGGAGAGAGCGGGGGGGGTAAGTGTGGGGGGGGTAAGTGTGGGAGAGAGCGGGGGGGGTAAGTGTGGGAGAGAGCGGGGGGTAAAGTGTGGGAGAGAGCGGGGGGGGTAGTGTGGGGTGGGTAAGTGCGGGACGAGAGCGGGGGGGGGTAAGGGGGGGTAAGTGTGGGGGGGTAAGTGCGGATGAGAGCGGGTGGGGGGTAAGTGTGGGGTGGGTAACGTGCGGAGAGAGCGGAGCGGGGGTAAAGTGTGGGGGGGTAATGTGCGGGAGAGAGCGGGGGGGGTAAGTGTGGCCGTGGGGAAGTGTGGAGAGAGCGGGGGGGGGTAAGTGTGGGCTGTGGGGTAAGTGTGGGAGAGGAGCGGGGGGGGGGGGGTAAGTGTGTGTGGGAGAGAGCAGGGGTGGTAAGTGTGGGGTGGGTAAGTGTGGGAGAGAGGGGGGGGGTAAGTGTGGGAGAGAGCGGGCGGGGTAAGTGTGGCGAGAGAGCAGGGGGGGGGTAAGTGTGGGGGTGGGTAAAGTGTGGGAGAGCGGGGGGGGGGGGTACTCGCTCCCAAGTGTGGGAGAGAGCGGGGGGGGGGGTAAGTGTGGAGAAGATCGGAGGGGGGGGGGTAGTGGGGAAGAGAGCGGGGGTGTGGTAAGTAGTGGGAGAGAGCGGGGGGGGGTAAGTGTGGGAGAGAGCGGGGGGGGGGGGTTAAAGGTGGGAAGGGGGAGAGAGAGGGGGGGGGTAAGTGTGGGAGAAGAGGGGGGGGGGTAAGTGTGGGAGAGAGGGGCGGGGGTAAGTGTGGGAGAGAGAGTGGGGGGGTAAGAGTGGGAGAGAGAGGGGGGGGGTAAGTGTGGAGAGAGGGGGGGGGGGAGTGTGGGGAGAGAGAGGGGGGGGTCCAAGTGTGGAGAAGGGGGGGTAAGTGTGGGGGAGAAGGTGGGGGTAAGTGTGGGAAGAAGGGGGGGTAAAGTGGGGACCGAGGGGGGGGTAAGTGTGGGAGCGAGAGGGGGGGTAAGTGTGGGAGAGAGAGGGGTTTTGGTAAGGAAGGGAGAGAGAGGGGTGGGGGGTAAGTGATGGGAGAGAGAGGGGGGGTGAGGTGTGGGAGAGGGGGGGTAAGGAGGGAGGGGGGGGGTAAGTGAGGGAGGGGGGGTAGTGAGGGAGGGGGGGGGGTAAGTGAGGGAGAGGGGCGGGTAAGTGAGGGAGAGGGGGGGGTAAGTGGGGAGAGAGCGGGGGGTAAGTGTGGGAGAAGGGGGGTAAGTGTGGGAGAGAGAGGGGGGGTAAGTGAGGGGAGAGAGAGGGGGGGTAAAGTGTGGGAGACGACGGGGGGGTAAGTGAGGGAGAGCGGGGGGGGTAGTGAGGGAAGAGGGGGGGGGTAATCTAGTGAGGAGAGCGAGGGGGGGGGTAGTGAGGATGAGAGGGTGGGGGTTAAGTGAGGGAGTGAGGGGTGGGTTGGGGTAAGTGAGGGAGAGATGGGGGGGTAAGTGTGGTGTGGAGAGAGAGGGGGGGGTAAGTGTGGATGAGAGAGGGGGGGGGAAGTGTGGGGAGTCCCCAGAGAGGGGGGGGGTAAGTGTGGAGAGAGAGTGGGGGGGTAAGTGTGGAGAGGGGGAGGGGGTAAGTGTGGGAGAGAGGGGGGGGTAAGTGTGGAGAGAGTAGGGGGGGTAAGTGTGGGAGAGAGAGGGGCGGGGTAAGTGTGGGAGAGAGGGGGGGGTAAGTTGGGAGAGAGATGGGTGGGCGTAAGGTGGGAGAGAGGGGGGGGGGTAAGTGTGGGAGAGAGAGCGGGGGTAAGTGTGGAGAGAGAGGGGGGGGGGGGGTAAGTGTGGGAGAGAAGGGGGGGTAAGTTTGGGAGAGAGAGGGCGGGGTAAAGTTGTGGGAGAGAGAGGGGGGGGAAGTGTGGGAGAGAGAGGGGGGGGGGGTAAGTGTGGGAGAGAGAGGGGGGGGGGGAAGTGTGGGAGAGAGAGGGGGGGTAAGTCGTGCGAGAGGAGAGAGGGGGGGGTTAGTGTGGGATTTTGAGAGGGGGGGGGTAAGTGTGGAGAGAGAGGGGGGGGTAAGTGTGGAGAGAGAGGGGGGGGTAATTGTGGGAGAGACACGAGAGGGATGAGGGGGGGCTGGTTGGGGTGCTGGTGGGGGGGGGTGGGGGTACGGGGTACTTGAGGGGGTAGGTGGGGTAAGTGTGGGAGAAGAGAGGGGGGGTAAGTGTGGGAGAGAGGGGGGGGTAAGGTGGGAAGAGTACTCGTGGGGGGGGTAAGTGTGGCGAGAGCGGAGGGGGGGAGAGGCGTGGGGGGTAAGTGGGGAGAGAGAGGGGGGGGTAAGTGTGGGATGAGGAGAGGGGGGGGTAAGTGTGGGAGAGAGAGGGGGGGGTAGTGTGGGAGAGAGGGGGGGGTAAGTGTGGGAAGAGAGAGGGGGGGTTAAGTTGTGGGAGAGAGGGGGGAGGGGGACCCAGTGTGGGAGAAGAGCGTGGGGGGGGTTAAGTGTGGGATGAGAGCGGGGGGAGAGAGCGTGGGGGGTAAGTGTGGGAGAGGAGCGGGAGGGGGGGAGAGCGTGGGGGGGTAAGTGTGGGGAGCAGAGGGGGCGGGGTAAATGCTGTGGGAGAGAGAGGGGGGTAAGTGTGGGATGAGGAGAGGGGGGGTAAGTGTGGAGAGAGGGGGGGGTAAGTGTGGGAGAGAGAGGGGGGGGTAAGGTGGGAGGAGGGGAGGGGTAAGGGTGGGAGAGAGCGTGGGGGGGTAAGTGTGGACGAGAGCGGGGGGATGAGAGCGTGGGGGTGGTTAAGTAGTGGGAAATTGAGAGCGGGGGGTAGGTGGGAAGAGAGCGGGGGGGGGTTAAGTGTGGAGAGGACGGGGGGGGTAATGTGGGGGGGGTAAGTGTGGGAGAGAGAGAGCGGGGGGGTAAGTGGGGGGGGGGTAAGTGTGGGAGGGGTGAGAGCGGGGGGCGGTAGTTGTGGGATGGAGAGCGGGGGGTAAGTGTGGGGGGTAGTGTGGGAGAGAGCGGGGGGTGGTAAGTGTGGGGGGGGTTAAGTGTGGGAGAGAGCGGGGGGGGGTAAGTGTGGGGGGGGTAAGTGCGGGAGGAGAGGCGCGGGTGGGTAAGTGGTGGGGGGGGTAAGTGTGGGAGAGAGAGGGGGGGGGGTAAGTGTGGGGGGGGTAAGTGGCGGGAGAGAGGGGGGGGGGTATTAGTGTGGGGGGGTAAGTGCGGAGAGAGGGGGGGGTAAGTGTGGGGGGTGGGGTAAGTGCGGGAGAGAGCGGGGGGGGGGTTAAGTGTGGGGTGGGTAAAGTGCGGGAGGAGAGCGGGGGGGGGTAGCACATTTAGGGGGTAGTGTGGGGTGGGTAAGTGTGGGAGAGAGAGGGGGGGGTAAGTGTGGGAGAGAGAGGGGGGGGGTAAGTGTGGGAGAGGAGGGGGGCGTTAAGTGTGGGATGAGAGAGGGTGGGGGGTAAGTGTGGGAGAGAGAGGGCGGGGTAAGTGTGGGAGAGAGAGGGTGGGGTTAAGTGTGGGCGAGAGAGGGGTGGGTAAGTGTGGGGTGGTAAGGGTGGGGGGGGAGAGAGAGGAGGGGAGAGAGAGGCAGGGGGGTGAGTGTGGAGAGAGAGGGGGGGGGTGAGTAAGTGGGTGTGTTTGATGAGAGCAGGTAAATCTGAAAGAGAGAAAAAGATGGGTGAGATGAAGAGTGGGGTAACTGAGAGACAAGGGTAAGTGTGTGAGAGAGAGAGGGGGGTAAGTAAGTGTGCTTGTGTGTATGTGAGAGGGGGAGGGAGATGGGACACAGGCAGGGTAAGTAAGTAAGTGTGTATGTGTGAGATAGAGAGGGGGTAAGTGAGGGAGACATGGGTAAGTGTGAGAGAGTAATTAGCTAAGGTGGAAGGGAGTAAGGAGTGGAGGGGTGGCGGAGGTGGTGATATTGGGTTCAGAGATGAGGTGAGGAGAGAAAGCAAGGGCTGGGAAGGGAGAAAACGTGGATCAAAGAGAGGGGAGTAATGGGAAGGAGTATGGAGTGGTACGATGGAGTATGAGGGGGCAAATAGAAGTGTTGGCATGGGGGCGTAGAAATGAGGGGTGACGAGCTGAGTATGGGGCTGTGGAGTAGGGAGATGGGTGCTAGATGGATGGGGGAATGAGGAGGCGGAGGGGATGATGGTAGGTGAGGGAGGGAAAGCAGATAGGATGAGGGAGATTCAGCATAGTTGTGTGAAGAGAACTGCAAAGTTTCTGGGAGTTGGGGTTTAGGAGGAGTGAGAGGGGCTGAGACTGGAGTCTGAATTAAATTGAGGGTTTCTAAGGGACAGATGATTTGGGAGATGTGGGGGTATTGTGGCAATGTCTGGGAGTTAGGGCTGTGGTTATTGTTTGTCATGACTCTAACTCCCCTTCTCACAACTGTCACTTTACCACACTCTAATCTCTTCCCTTGTGTATTGTTGGTGCAGTCAAATAGGTCCACAGTCAGCACCTGAACCCTGTCCACCTGCACAGCTTAAGCTTTCTGAAGGGGTCTTTAATGGCATATATGCCATCAATCCTCCCTATGCACAGATAGTCCTTTCTTGGGGCTCTGTGGATCGTGTTCGCACCTCAGGATCTCACGGTTTTGGCCCAGAAGGCTCTGGCCCATGCTAGGTGTTAAAGGGTGCCAGCTGCCCTCCGACATTTTACCCACGTGTTGTTAGTTGGTAACCTGCTGCATTGAGTTTCAGTAGGGACAGGGCATCACAGATTTGTCCAATGGTCCTGCCTGCCTGTTCCAGGACAGTGTGTTGGAGTAGGAAATGTTTGTTTTTACCAATTGTAGCGTCTTGACAAAATGAGACAGTGACCTCAGCTCAGGCTGGGTTTTCCTACCTTGTTACGTACTGGACTGGCCAGGCTTTATCCCAGTGAAGAAAGCTATGCCTTTCTGCAGAATCTTTCCTGACCTCAGATGCCCCCAAATGCTTTCCAGTCAGGGGAATACTTTGCAAAGTATTGTCACAACAGTAGGAAATGTGATGGTTTGTGCACAGCAGGCTCCCACAAACAGCAATGTGATTGTGACCAGATGATCTCTTTTAGTGATGTTAGTTGAGGAATAAATAACGGCCAAGTCACTAGGGAGAACTTTCCCAGATCTTAGAAATAATGGCCGTGGAACCTAAGACAAAAATGAGAAGGAATTTCTTCTGACGGTAGTGAATCTGTGGAATTCTTTACTGCAGAGGGCCATAGAGGCTGGGTTAAGTATCTTCAAGATTGAGATAGACAGATTTTTAATTGGTGAAGGAATCACAGGTCAGGGATAAAGCAAGAAAATGGAGCTGAAGATTATTATATCAGATCAGTTATGATCTCATTGAATGGTGGAGCAAACCTATTGGGCCAAATGGCCTACTTCTGCACCTACATCTTATGGTCTTTTTTATTGAGTATCTAGAAAGAGCTTTGGTTTAATGGTACTTCAACAGTGCAGTGCTCCCTTAGTCCAATCCTGATACCATGGAATGTTGTTACCATCAAAGAGACAGCATCCAGAGCTTCCTCAGGGCCACCAAGGCATTATATGGACTCAGCCCTGATAGGGAACAAAGAAAACATCAGCTTTCTGTGGCGAGAACTCCTAAACCCATGATACAATCATATATGAGGACATATGTGAGGATATATCCCAACTCCAAAAGGTCATCTTGGTTTCGCATCAAGCATGAATTAAACATGCAAAGAATGGAAAAGCCACAGGACTGGATTCTGGTGAAGATTTTTAAACTTGGAGAGGAGATCGCTCGTTATCTCCATCAGCTCCATCAATCTGGGTCAGAGAAGAAATTCCTGCTGACTTCGGATCTGTCATTGCCACCATCTTCAAAAAAGACGACAAAGTGACTGTGACGAATCGGAATCTCCCTATGTTATCGTCAGGAAGATCATCACCTGATTCCCTGTTAGCTGCCTTCCTCATAGTTGCCCTCTCCCAGTCTTTGACATAATCCTTCCAAAAAGTCAGTGTGGCTTCTGACCAAACTGTGGAACAGAGGACATGATTTTCACTACCTGACAACTTCAAGAGAAATGCTAGAGGCAACATCAACCATTTTACACAGCCTTCATTAATCTGATCAAGGCTTTTGATTCAGTCAATTGGGAAGTGCTATGGAAGATCCTGTCTGTCAAAGGCTGGCTGTTCAGAAAAATTCATCAGCATCCTCTGGTTCCTCCACAAGAAGGTGTTGGTGACAATTCTCACTGGGAATAAGACAAAACTCTGAGGGCAAGACTGAAGTTAACTAGGAATGTCATCGCTCCCAACCTTTTCTCCATCTTCAATGCCACCATCTTTTGCCTGATCAAGGACAAGATTTCCAGTGGAGTAGACATCGGGATGGACAGAGAGCTTTTCAACCCCAGCTGGTTGAAATTCAAGAAGAAAATGACACAGACATCTATACGCAGATCACCGTCTCTGCTCTCTCAGAAGAGAATTTCCGAGCCATGCTCAGTACCTTCATGGAAACATATCGAAAAATCATTCTCAACATCAAGAAGATGCAAGTCTTTTGCCAACCCAAACTGGGCAAGATCCAGTCTCCCTCTCTATCAGGATCAAAGGAGAAACCTGCCCAACTGTGACACATTTCCCCTGCCTGGGGAGACGCATCTCATCAAAGGCCGGCATTGATGTGGAGATCCAACGTTGTATCTACTCCATGATCGCCCACCTTTGGATACCTGAGGATGAGTGTCTTTAGTGAGTGTGATGCTTGCACTGACACCAGATTCATTGTGTACAAAGCAGTTGTCCTCCATCTTTTCTGTACAGTTCAAAAACTTGGATTACATACAGACATTACCTCAAGGCCTTGGAGAGGTATTGTCAGCACTATTTGAGCTGGATTTTCCATGTCACTGCAAGGACAGGCATACTAATATCAGCATCCTTGAAGCCAAGAGCACCAAGGTCAAGAGCACTAAAACCAATTCCACTGGTCAGGCCATGTACTCGAAATGGCAGAGTCCCAGCTGCCAAAGTAAATCTTCACCCAGTTCAAGGAAGGCTCCGGAACAAAAGAGGGACTAAGGAAGCACTTCAAAGACGTTATAGATAGTAAATAAAGTGTGGAGAGACCCGCGTTGCATTGGGGTAGGCATGGTAAATAGTCTCACAACACCAAGTTAAAGTCCAACAGGTTTATTTAGTAGCATGAGCTTTCGGAGGACATCAAGTGAGTGCTACTCACCTGACGAAGGAGCAGTGCTCCAAAAACTACCAAAAAACCCATTGGACTTTAACCTGGTGTTGAGACTACTTACAGCAAATAAGGAGAAAGTGTTTCCATTGGCAATAGGCTGGGTAATCGGAGGGACACACACTGAAGAGCATGGGTGAAAGAGCCAGAAGGGGAGAAAAGAATATTTTTAACACAGTAACTTATTGTGACCTGGATAAATGCTGCCTGAAAGGACAGTGGAGCCGATTCACTAATTTACAAAGAGATTTGGGTAATTACTGGAAAAGGAGAAATCTAGAGGACTATAGGGAGACGAGCAGGAACCTTTTCAAAAGAGCTGGCGTGAAGGGCTGAATGGCCTCTTGTTGTCTGAACCTGCTGCCTGAGACATGAAGAGACCATTGTTTTGCAAAGCTTGTTAAGGAGGCCTTTTTATAGTTACAGCATAACCATGTGAATTCAGCCAGGATCTAACTGCAGTCACCAGATCTGACATAACTAAATGTTACTTCTCTCCTGTTTGCAGACACATCCTGAAGGACTGAGAGTGATGGAAGGGTTTGTCTGCAGACTGGAATAGGTTTTCGAAAGACCAGTCTCTGGTGTCCCTTGAATTTGTTCTGGTTTTAAATGTGACCAGTCTCTGGTCAGTCTACAACAAGAGTCGAAATGAGGTGAGGGACACTCAGTGGTGGAGAGCTTTGGGAACAATAGACTGGAGGCTGTCTGTTCATCCCAAACACACACCAGTCACCTCAGTAGGTCTCAAATGACTCAGGTACTGGAACTTAATGTAATTTTCTGAAAGAAATTTCAGAGGTTGCTGGTTCCGTTTACATTAGTGGGAGGTTCCCTGTTTGTTCAGGGCATAGTCTGTAGGAGAGCTGTTTTGCAGTGTCGGTACATCCTGCTGTATGCGCACATACACACACGTTCCACATCAGCGATTCCGTTACTGAGTTACTGTTCAGGATATCCGGCATTCCAGCACTCTGCTGTATGAGCCAGGGTGGCTTTAGCACCTGCCAGCTATGACCTGAATTATTTTTTGATCAGCCGATAACTTCAGTTCTTGTGCCATGTTGAGGGAGCCAGGCTGCACTTGCCTTCAGATGTCCGTAAAATAGGGATAGAGCCAGGTTCCTGCTTCTGATCACTACTCACTGAACCTGGCACCTCTGTGATCTGTGTCTGAATATCATAAAATGACCTGCTTCAATGCTGTTATGTTATGAGTCAATGATACTGAACCTGACTGGCATACCTAATAGCAATCCCTTCCTCACTTCACTTACTGCAATAGTTTGCTGGCATTGGAACAGTAAAAAGCCACTCAGTCCTCTTATTGTCAAAATCATAGTTGATTTTCCCCACCCCTTCATACCGCGGGAAGGAATACTGCGTCAGGGTAATGCTACTGGCACTCAGGTTAATTGTACTGTGTACTCTGAAGTTCAAAGGTTCACCGTTCCTTGCAGTATTTAGTGGATTGTTTTCTTGTACTGGTGCTTTGTTGGCAGTTGCACGGAGATGGTATGATCTAAAGTAAGGACTGACTTGCATTTATTTAGTGCCTTTTAGGGCCTCAGGATGTTTTAAAATGTTTCATAGTCAATTAAGTACTTTTGAAATAGCTTTGGGGTGGCACAGTGATGAACATTGCTACATCACAGCACCAGGGAGCCCAGTTCGATTCCAGGTTTAGAATTTGGAAGGTGCTGTCTGAAGGGGCAGGGAAATAGTTCAGTCGAGGGAAAAAGTTTGTGTGGGAAAAAAAATGGGAAGGAGTGGGATAAATTGATTTGATATAGCAAGCAAGATGATCAGGTTGGCTTCCAACTTGGCTGCCCTGTGCTATGGCACATATTTTTCAGAATTAATGAAATTCAGTATTTTCCCAGTCATTACCGTCCTGACAGTGACAGAGTTTGGGAGTCTAGCCATGCATAGCACAAAAATCTAGAATTTTGGTCTCACTATACAGTTTACAATTAAAAATCACTGAATTAACCCGAGCTGCTGATTTTGTGCTGTTAACTTCTCTGTAAGAACACTGTCAGGTGGCATGGTGGTTAGCCCTGCTGTCTCAGTGCCAGGTTCGATTCTGGCCTTGGCCACTGTCTGTGTGAGTTCTCCCTGTGCCTGCGAGAGTTTCCTCCCATAGGTCAAAGATGTGAGATTAGGGTGGGGAGTAGGCAGGCTTGTGTAAGATGCTCTTTCAGAGAGTCGGTGCAGACGCGATAGGCGAATGTTCCCCTTATCACTGTAGAGGTTCTATGTTTCTCCTCGTTGAATGAGGTGTAACTTGGTTTTAGTGGTTTTGCTGACTTTACAATTTTTGCTGGAAAACTGCTGTGGTCCTTAGTGACTATAGAATGTTATATTGAATAATTGGTATTCCAGTTTCTCCAAATGCTGTTTATAGTTTGATATTTCAGTTTCTACCCTAATCTTATGAATATGTCCCAATCATTTACTTTGCTCGCTGCATAATTTAAATATTTATTAACATAGGAACTTTTAATAAGGTTTTTGTCTGAAAATACTTCAGTGTAATTGGCTGCTTACCTGACTTGATAGCATCGTTGTTGCTGAGGATTTGCTTGGTTTGGCAGATTTGAGCTGGGACAGGGAGAAAGAAAATTCACGTCACATATCACTAGATCTTCCTCCATAATCAGCAGTCTGTGCAGTAACTTCACTGCTGCCTAAGAACTTTGGGCCAGTGTGTGTGTCTAGTTTATTTAGCTGATGTAGTTAACAGGAAGATTGTGCCATGATTCACAGTGCACAAACTCCTGTCATTCTGCACTGGGAGGATTCTGTGATTAGATCCGTGTTTTATTTTTGAAGGTTATCTACCACTGTGCAGTTATATAGAGCTTTTAATGTTTAAAAAGCATCTTGTGCTGCTTCACTGGAGCAAAATAAATGAATTTCGTGCTGTATGACCAAAAGCATTGACGGTTTCTGGAAGCAGTGGAACTGGTGAGATTTAGGAGCGATGAGCAGCTGTTAACTTGGACAACTCTGCCCAAGAACTAATACTCTCTGGACAAGAGGGAAGATATGGCATTGGGGTGGCATGGTGGTATAGTGGTTAGCATTGCTGTCTCACAACGCCAGGGACCTGGATTTGATTCCTGACTTGGGTCACTGTCTTGTGGAGTTTGCACATTCTTCCTGTGTCTGCGTGAGTTTCCTCTCACACTCTTAAAGATGTACTGGTTAGCATGCATTGACCATGCTAAATTCTCTGTGTACCTGAACAGGCACCGGAGTGTGGTGACTAGAGGATTTTCACAATAACTTTATTGCAGTATTAATATAAGCCTACTTGTGACTAATAACTTAAGTTTGTTAGCTTCCCGTGGATTCTTATTTCTCAGTTTTGAGTTCCTGGGCCCCTAGGCTTATATGTGGACGTGTAGTCATTTTTCATTGTCTGAGCTTTGTGTTGGCAGGTTTCTTGCCTGCAGTGGGCATCACAGCTGAACTTGACTCTGACCTCGCCTGTCAGTGAATGAGGATCTGACAGATAGCGATTAGGAT
The DNA here is from genome assembly GCA_024679065.1 of Sphyrna mokarran. Lineage (NCBI taxonomy): Eukaryota > Metazoa > Chordata > Chondrichthyes > Carcharhiniformes > Carcharhinidae > Sphyrna > Sphyrna mokarran. The sequence continues at coordinate 2,857,714 of JAGIQG010000025.1, forward strand.
CGGCTGCATGGCTGTTTATTTGGCCTGTAGTTGAACAAGCCCAAAACCAGCTGATTTCCCCTAGTGAGATTGCAATCTGTATCCTCTACCTTGTTAATCCTGTATCATAACCACTACACCAGAATTAATGACACATTTCAGCAAAGTTACTGTCTGAATTGTCATAAGATGCTGGACACATTGAAATGATTAGCTTGTGACTTTAGACCTTGTCTCTTTATCCAGCTTTTGACACAGAGGGTGCTGCAGTAGTGGAGAATAGTATAAAATCAGTAAAGTGAGAACTGGAGAAGCACAGAGACCTCAGTGGAGGGGAGGCATGGGTGGTTCTAGATAAAGAAGGTTACAGGGGTGATTGTAGGGAAAGAGGAAGTCACAGATGGGGCTGAGGATGGTGGTTGTAGAGATAGAGGCGATTACAAAGAATCTAAGCTATTCTTTATTTCTTTAAATAAATGCTGATGGATTGATGAACTGGGTTTGATATATTTGTATTAATATGCTGCCAGTTTTGCTATTCTCTGACTGTGAATCATGTGTGGTGCTTTTTCTGTGAAACTAATTGTCTGTCTCTGTCTCTCCAAAAGATACGGTGATTATTTGGCAGTCTCATTGCCCTTCGACAGTTTTCCAGCCACCACAACTAGATGCAGAGCCCAGCAATGCAGCCACCACCACCTCGTTCATCACCAGGAGTCAGCAACATCGCTGGAGCCCCTGTGAGCGGAGGAACCCACAATGTTTACCGCCGGAATGCTCCCTATAGGCGTCCCAATACGCCCCTTTCGGGGGTTCCTGTCACGTTGCCTCCACTGCCAGTCACTGACCCGTTTGGACTTGGCCGGACAGCTCAGGCTGACAGTTTGCCATCACTGCAAAACGCTGTCAATGGTGGGCCACCATTCTCCAGCCGCCAAAATGGCAGTCAGCCCCTTTGGCCCACAGATGCTTCAGGAGGTGCACAAGTTCCATTTTCTGCTCTGGGGGAACGGTGTGAACCCTATGGTGCACCGGCCCCAGTTCCCCCGATGCCGAGATTCGGTGAGGCTGGTCAATTTTCCCCTGCTGCTCCCCTTCAAGGGGCTGAAGCTGGACAGGGATTGCCCCAAGAGCCCTCGTATTTTCACACAGGCCTGGGCTCGGAGAACAGTGAGATGGGTCAGGCACGCCTGCAGGCCAGGCCCCCCCATGGGCAGGAGGGAGTGCAAGAGCCCCATTCCTTTCCCCCTGCTGCACCCACTTTTCCACTGCAGTTCCAGCCTGGATCCTCTGGTTCCTCACAGTGGGTGGTGAACCACGGTAGTCGGCCTCCGTCCGTCCAGAACTATTTCCAGCCCAGTGACCCCCAGACTCAGGGCTTTGGGGGTTACGGTGCACCTCAGCCAGCACCTGCCCCACCTCACCAAAACCAGGCAGCCAGCAGCCACTACCAACAGCACCATTCCCCACCACTGGAGCCCCACATGCAGTTTGTTGGAGTCGAGCGCCAAGATGCTGGCCGACCACTTCCATTCCACCCACCACCCCAGCGCCAACACAACTTCCCCAGCCCTGGCTCTGGCCGGCCAGAAGGCTGGCCATCCAGCCCCCCTCGAGAACCGTGCCAGCAGCATTCTGTACCTCCCCATGGGCACAAGACTGATTGCCCCACCGCACACCAGGGTCTACCTGCTGACTCTGACCCGGGAACCGTCTCCATGTTTTTCAAAGGGGGTGAGGTGGAGAATGAAGAGACCCTGGTGCCTGAACAGCAGACTGGGGTCAGTGCCACCATTGGAGATGCCTTTCAGCCCAGTTCTGGGTCGTTCTTCAGTGCACCACAGCTGCCTGACCTGTGTGCTGGCGGTGTGGAGTCTCGGGGCTTAGGTTCTCGCATGCCCGCCCCTAGCGGTGTTTACAGCCAAGGGGGTGGGGACCCTGATGGGACGACGGATTCTGCTGTCCCTCCAGGTGGAGGCCTTGTTTTAGAGGATGATGAAAATTCTGATTTTGTCCAGAACCAAGAGGTGCTGCCCAGTGAACCTGACAAAATTCCTACAGGATTCCAGCCTCTGTCAGGATTGGTGAACCAAGGGCTGCATCCTGCCAGAACCATGGCTGGAGGGGGAGCACCACCGAACCACGAGGCCCCTGACTCTGCACACCACCCTCTGCGTTCTGATAGCATCTCCTCCAATCACAGCAGCGCCAGCCACAGCAGCGGTTCCAGTTTAAGGAGATCCCAAGCCCAGATGAGCACGTTCATCCAGCAAGAGAGTGGGAAGCCTCCCACGGACACTCCGTCCCGTTTCTTTGAGCAGATTGACTCTTCTCCCCTGAGCCGTGAGGTGGAGGGTGCAGGGCGGTCCTTGTACTACAGCCAGCTGTCTCAGCCTCCTACCCTCAGCTCTCCCAAACCCATGGCCACCTTCCAGGCCAGTGCGAACAGCTCGTTCGAGCCAGTCCGCTCTCACGGCCAGTTGACGATCAAAGCTGCTGAAGTGGACCAGGCAAAGATGGTGATGGAGCTGAACCAATCAGCAGTCAGCGCTGTGGGGCAGCGACATGGAGCTGGCGTGCCGGACATCTCCCCGGGCAATCTGGAACAGCCGCCGGACAACGTGGAAAACATCCGCGTCTCCCGTCCTCACTCGAACCTCTACTCTGGAGCGGGGACCCCCGAGAGCGTGGCACGGCCTGCATCAGAAGAGCCTCACAAACGGCCCTCCTCGAGGGTGGCTGGTGTCTGGGTGAAATCAGAGAGTCCTGCTGCCACCCTGTGGGCCCAGAGCGAGCTGCCAAACTTCTGTGCTGGGATCATGCTAGCCCCAGCTGCTCCTGCAGTGCCTGCAGCAGCCAAAGAGCCTGTAGTGGAGGTTCTTCAGCCACCTGAAGATGTTGGCAAGAGTCTGAACTACCCTGCACCTCCGGGAAACATGGAAAACCCTCCCCAGGGCACAGAGGACAGAGCCCCGAAAAACCAGGGAAGTCCCAGCTATGCCACGCTCCTGGTGCCGACTCCAGCTTCACCGACCCCACCCGTGCTGCTCGCTCAGCCTCTACAGACCTCCCCCCACCTGCCCAGTACTGAGCGACCTCTCCGAGACCGAGGTGATGGTCAGAGTGTGGCCTTTGGACCTCCAGTCTTGCTGAATCCTGACAGTGTCACCACAGCGCAGGGACCAGTGCATATTCAGGGTCCACTTAACCTGGCCACAGAGAGTCGTCTCAACCCGAGGCTGACCACTGAAGTACCACCTGCAGACCCTGCTGCTCCCACTAGCCCCCCATCAAGCCGAGCTCCTGCCTCCACTGTAACTACCCCAACTTCCAACCTTCAGCCACCTGGCGACAGCAGTAACGATGAAACGAAGAATCAAGCGTTTGATCAAACCAACTCCTCGACCAACTGTGAGCTGCTCGATTTCACTCTGCACCGTGCTCCTGTGACTAACCCAGCAGTTTCCCTGCCACTCAGTGGTGCCACACAGCACCCTGCTCCCTGTCACACTTACACCACAGGGATCTATACCAATGACAAACCTGGTTTCTACCTGCAAGTCACCACAGACGTCCAACAGCAGCAGCCGATTGCCGCAGTGACCGGACAGCAGGCAGCGCCGCTTCCACCAGCAGCTCACGATCAGCCCAAGCGCCAGGGAGGCACTGTGCCAGTCAGTGGGCAGTACCCAGCGGTAGGTTATGGGTACCCTGTGTCTGGCCCCTCGCAGCCTACAGCACAGCAGCTGACAGCTGAAGCTCCAGTAACAGCAGTGGGTGTCCCTCAACCCCCTGCCCACCATGAGGTGATGCCCCAGCACCCATATCCCCTGGCACAGACGCATACAGCTTATGGTTACACCTACCCGTATGTGTGCCAGGATTACAGTACAGAACCTCAGCAGCCTTATGCCGTGCCTTACTCATCATATCCAGCCCTGGACCCTAGAGTTGGTCAGCAAATGTCCTACCCGTTGATGGACTCCAGAGGCAACCACCCATACTATCAGGTAATTCTGTGACCTTTCTCTGTCTCCTGTGGCTGTCACAGTAGCTCAGTAAATTACCGTAATTTATACTTTGGATGGAGGGGAAATTGCGGGGGTAATATCAGAGTTCTTCCTTTTTACAAAACACATTGTGTAAATCAGCAAAACAACCTGCAACAAACCTCAAAAAACAGAAATCTGATATTTAAATCCATGCCTATGTAGGGCTTCCCTCATGGCTCAGATAATTGAGACTATACACAGACCAGAACTAAATTCAATTTCTGTCCATGCTGTATTAGCAGACCTCAGTTAACTGGAGGGCCACTTATCTAGACAGTTTGCTGAGATTGGGCATTCTTTATATGTTTATAAAACATCAGATATATTGCATCTATGAAAACTTTATTAACGTCTCCAAGAAAATGCTTCATGGTAAACTCTTTATCAACATTTAAGAACGTAGTGCATATTAATTAGCCCAGAAAACCTTATTATGGATTGCCAGCAAGTCAAAGTGTAGCAACATCTTGTGTATGTTCAAAACTGCTAAGTTTAGCACAGTTTGCAGCATATTGTACTTCTATTGCTTGCCCACTTTGGGTCACTAAACCCAATAGGTAACAGACTTGAGGTATTGAGACGGTGGTTAGCTCTGCTGCCTCTCAGCTCCAGGGACCTGGGTTTGATGCCCAGTTTTGGGCCACTTCTGTGTGGAGTTTGCACATTCTCCCTGTGTCTGCATGATTTTCCTCCCACCGTCCACAGATATGAGGATTAGATGCATTGGTCATGTTAAATTGTCCTTAATGTCCCGCAGTGTGTAGGTTAAAGGTTTTAGCAGGGTAAATGTGGGATTACAGGGATAGGGCCTGGATGGGATTGTGGTCGGTGCAGACTTGATGAGCCGAATGGCCTCCTTCACTGTAGGGATTCTGTTCTATGAACCCAAATGGATTCACAAGAACATTGTGAAACACAATGAGACGCTGAACCACCTGAGGTACTAAGGCAGTTGAATCTGCAGATTTTCAGGAGTATGTTTGAGCAGGGAGAGGTTGGGAGGCAGAGACTCGAAGAGGGAGTTCTGGAGTTTGGGATCTATGATGAAAGAGTGAAATTAGGATCTGCAAGCGGCCACAGTTGGGGAGCTGCGCGATGTCGGAGTGTTGTAGGCTGGAGATCACAGAGATTAGGAGTGGGAGGGCCAAGCAATGGAAGGATTTGAAAACAGTGCCCCCATTGTGGGGCGGATCATTGTTTGAATTGAAGTGAAGCAGGTTTGGGAGGCTGTGTGTGCTCCTCTTGGGCTGTCACTGACAGCTGCCAAACTGTTTTATTAAGAACCAAAAAGCTTTGTGTCAGTGATTATCTACAGAGTGATTGCAATAGTTCATTTGCGTGTGAACACTGTCACAGCTATGGAGATGTCGAATTCCACTATCCAGAGTTGCTTGATCTGTTGTGTTCACATTTTAGATTACCAAAATCTCTCTTGATTTGATGTTGGTCCTGCAGTTTATATCTGAAGATGTTTGGGGCATTATAGACAGTTTTACCTGCCCTGGGAGTGTTTGATGGGGACAATGTAGAAGGAGTTTTACTCTGTAGCTAACCTGATGCTGTTTCTGTCTGGGAGTGTTTGATGGGAACAGTGTAGAGGGAGCTTTATTCTGTATCTAACCTCATGCTGTACCTGTCCTGGGAGTGTTTGATGGGGGGACAGTGTAGAGGGAGCTTTACTCTGTATCTAACCCCGTGCTGTACCTGTCCTGGGAGTGTTTGATGGGGGACAGTGTAGAGGGAGCTTTACTCTGTATCTAACTCCATGCTGTTTCTGTCCTGGGAGTGTTTGATGGGGGACAGTGTAGAGGGAGCTTTACTCTGTATCTAACCCCATGTTATACCTGTCGTGGGGGGACAGTGTAGAGGGAGCTTCGCTCTGTATCTAACCCTGTGCTATACCTGTCCTGGGAGTGTTTGGGGGCAGTGAATTCATCCCTTGCCAGAAGTGCTTGATTTTGGCACTGACTTGCATGGTTTGCTCTCACTTTCGATCCTTGACACAGATATTGTAATATCAAATGTCCTTGTGAAAAGGTGGCTGAGAAAGGCTGTCTAACTTATCGAGTACAACCTGTCACCAAAGCACCATGAACACTGATCCACACGTTTCCTTGGAGGAGTAGTTATCATTCTGCCATCTGCTCTACACAAACGCTTTCCCACTCCCCCTTCATCTCATCCTATCACCATCTCCTCCTAGAACATAGAACATAGAACAATACAGCACAGAACAGGCCCTTCGGCCTTCGATGTTGTGCCGACCAAAATAAAAAGCAATGCCCCTCCTAACTAAACCATTCCCTTCTCATCCATATACTTATCAACTAACCTCTTAAACGCCACCAAACTTGGCGCATCTACAACAGCTGCAGGCAGGGCATTCCACTCCCTAATCACTCTTTGGGTAAAGAACCTACCTCTGATATCCGTCCTATAACTCATACCCCTTAATTTAAAGCTGTGTCCCCTCGTGCTAGCTTTTTCCATCCTAGGAAAAAGGCTATCACTGTCCACCCTATCTAAACCTCTAATCATCTTATATGTTTCAATAAGATCCCCTCTTAGCCGCCTCCTTTCTAACGAAAACAACCTCAAATCCTTCAACCTCTCTTCATAGGACCTGCCCTCCATACCAGGCAACATCCTAGTAAACCTCCTCTGTACCCTCTCCAATGCCTCCACATCTTTCTTATAATGTGGCGACCAGAACTGCACACAATACTCCAAGTGCGGCCGCACTAGAGTTTTGTACAGCTGCAACATGATGCTGCGGCTCCTAAATTCAATCCCCCTACCAATAAAAGCTAAGACTCCATATGCCTTCTTAACAACTTTATCCACTTGACTGCCTACTTTCAGGGATCTATTGACACATACACCAAGATCCTTCTGTTCCTCAACACTATTAAGAGCCCTACCATTAGCCCTATACTCTACACATTTATTGTTCCTGCCAAAGTGCATTACCTCACACTTTTCCACATTAAACTCCATTTGCCACCTCTCGGCCCAGCTCTGCAACTTGTCCAAGTCACTCTGTAAACTATAACACCCCTCTTCACTATCTACCACTCCACCGACTTTAGTGTCATCTGCAAATTTAATGATCCATCCCTCAATACCCTCATCCAGATCATTTATAAAAATTACAAACAGCAGGGGCCCCAAAACAGACCCCTGAGGCACACCACTCGTCACCGAACTCCACGATGAATATCTCCCATCAACCACCACCCTCTGTCTTCTATCTGCCAGCCAATTTCTAATCCAATTAGCTAAATCACCCTCTATTCCACACATCTGCATTTTCTGTAGAAGTCTTCCATGGGCCACCTTATCAAAAGCCTTACTAAAGTCCATATATACTACATCAACCGCCTTACCCCCATCCACCTCTCTGGTCACTTTCTCAAAAAACTCAATGAGGTTAGTAAGGCATGACCTACCCTTCACGAAACCATGCTGACTATCCCCAATCAATTCATTTCTCTCTAAATAACTATAAATCCTATCCCTAATAATTCTCTCCAATACCTTGCCCACCACAGAAGTAAGACTCACTGGCCTATAATTCCCAGGAAGGTCTCTCTTCCCCTTCTTAAACAATGGGACCACATTCGCCATCCTCCAGTCCTCCGGAACCACACCCGTAACCAACGAGGACCTGAAGATCAGAGCCAGAGGCTCTGCAATCTCCTCTCTTGCCTCCCAGAGAATCCTAGGGTAAATCCCGTCCGGCCCAGGGGACTTATCCAACTTCAAACCCTCGAGAATTTCTAACACATCCTCCCTATCTACTACAATACTCCCCAATTTGCAACCCTGTACCTCAGTGCTCTCCACAGCTACATTTCCAGCACTCTGCGTGAATACCGAAGAGAAATATTTATTCAGTGCCTCGCCAATCTCTTCAGGCTCCACGCACAACTTCCCACTGCTGTCTATGACTGGCCCTAATCTTGCCCTAACCAATCTTCTATTCTTAACATATCGAAAGAAAGCTTTAGGATTCTCCTTAATCCTATCAGCCAACATCTTCTCGTGTCCCCTCTTAGCTCTCCTCAATTCACTTTTTACCTCCTTCCTAGCTAATCTATAGCTATCCATTGCACTACCTGAGCCTTCAAGCCTCATCCTGACATAAGCCTCCTTTTTCTTCTTAACCAGCAAATCAACTCTTTTCGTACACCAAGGCTCTCTTACTCGTCCATTTCCTCCCTGCCTGACAGGGACATACTTATCAAGGACTCTCAGCAGCTGCTCCTTGAATAAGCACCACATTCCAGATGTTCCCAGTCCCTGTAGTCCCTAGTCCAATCTACGCACCCTAATTCTCTCCTGATGACCTCATAATTACCCTTCCCCCAGCTATAACTACAGCCCCCAGCTTCATGCCTATCCCTGTCCATCACTAAGGTGAACGTAACCGAATTGTGGTCACTATCACCAAAATGTTCACTAACTTCCAAGCCTAACACCTGGTCTGGCTCATTGCCCAGCACCAAATCCAATGTAGCCTCACCTCTAGTTGGCCTATCTACATACTGAGCCAAAAAACCTTCCTGCACACTCTGTACGAAAACAGAGTTTTCTATTCCTTTGTCCTTCATACCTTAATCCAGCTTTCTCTTAAATGTATCAATACTGTTCACCTCAATTTCTCCATATGGGAGCGAGTTCCACAATCCCCCCCCCCCCCCCCCCCCCCCCCCCCCCCCCCACTCTCTGGGTGAAAACGTTTCCCCAGAATTCCTGGTTGTGTTTATTAGGGACTTTCTAATATTGATAGCCCTCTAGTTTTGGCCTTTGCCATAATTCATCCACCCTGTTGAATCCCTTTATAATTTGATCGACCTCTGAGGCCAGTCTTTCTGAGGGAAGAAGTTTCAGTCCCTTGCTGTTGGGTAGGACCACTTATTTCTGGTGTGGCCCTAGTAAATCTCAGTATCATCCTGCCAGGTTCCTAATTTAGTACGGTAGTCGCACAAAGCTGAGGAACTCTGCAGATCCCAAACCCTGCTTTATTCCAGCTGATTAACATCTTAGCCCAAACACCTGGAAATCATGTCGTTGTGTCTATACTTACAGTTAGTGCAGAGTACGGTGCTTGTGAAGGCATCTAACTAACTTCTCCTTTGCTGAATGTCAGTTGGAATCCTCTTGTCTAACCATCTGTTCCCATTCCGGATAACTGATCTGACCCAAGCTGCTAATTACTTTATTTTAAAACCTTCAGTTCATGTTCCGTCAACTTGGGTTTCTCTCACCCTTGTGATCTATTCTGAAACCTCTAGGCTGGTTATCTTTCTGACTTCCCTTTTTCAGCATCTTTCCCAGAGACTTCGTCCTTCACCAGGAGTAATAAATGGGTACAGAACGCTCTGCGGCTGTCCTCGAGGGTTTAGGTATAGCGCTCTTCTGATATGTTAGGTAAGATTCTCTGAGAGATGAGCTGGGGGAGATTTGTGTAACTCGGTTATACAGACCAAGATTGACCTCTGGTTCAATGCCTGATCTGTGCTGAGTCAGCTGACTTCGGACATGGCTCAGGTCATGTGTTTCTGAAATTGGTTTCAGTGTGTTTGTGTGTGGTATAAATAGCCCACTATGGTGTCAGCCATTGATCCCTGACTTATGACCTTCTAATGGCCTCTCATGGGGTGCCCGATTCATCAAAAATGTTTTTAGGAACAGTCAGAGGAATCACAGTATTGTGGTGGTGTAGGTGGAGGCCATTTGACCCATTGTGTCTATACTAGCTGAATGAATAAACAATGTACCTAGTTCCATTCCCCCACTTTCTCTCCGTAACCCCCTACATTCTTCCTTTTCAAATAATAATCTAATTCTCTTTCGAATGCATTAATTGGACCAGTCTCCATCATATAGAAAGTGAAATCCAATCCATAACCACTTAGATTTTCTTCATGTCACATTTATTAATTACTTTAAATACATGCCTTCTCATTCTGAATCCTTTTATGAGTGGGAGCAGTTTCTCCCTATCTACTCTGTCCAGACCTCTCATTAAATATCTATCAAATCTCTTAACTTCCTTTTCTCTAAGAAAAACAGTTCTAACATTCCAATTTATCTTCATCACTGAAGTTCCTCATCCCTGGAATCGCTTTTGTGAGTCTTTTCTGCACTCTGTCTAATGCCTTCATATCCTTCCCAAAGTGCAGCACTCAGTACTGCAGCTGAGATTGTAGTAGTGACTTGTACAACTTCAACCTCACCTCCTTATTCCTGTACTTTGTACCCCTATTAATAAAGCCCAGGACAATGTTTATTTTATTAACTGTTCCAGCTGTCCAACTTCAGTGAGTAATGCACATGGCCACCTTTCAGGGGGAAATCCATTGCAGATTATAAATGTTGTTTGAATCCGATTATTAGGGAACCAAAGGAAATAAGAGGGTTTCCATTTGTATAGTGATTGTTGTGACCTCAGGATATGTCGAGGCGCGTTGTAGCCAGTGAATTGGTTTTTGAAGTGCAGTCATTGTTGTGTTGTAGGAATACAGAAGCCACTGTATGCACAGCAAGATCTCACAATCAGCACTGTGATGATGATCAAGTAATTTGTTTTAGTGATAGTGTTTAATGAATAAATAACCCCAGGACATGCAGCCAGTTGAAGCTAGTTTGTTTTGTTGTCAGATATCCAGTTGTTGACGAAAGCTCATTTCTTTAGGATGACCCATACAGGCGTTATGGCCGATATGGCAGGTATGACATCAGTAACGTGAGTTATAAGGAACCCGAGAGAGAGAAGATCAGTCGACCCAGCTCGAGAGCAAGTCAATCCTCCAACAGACCCTCTTCCAGGTATGTATTTTATAACAGCAAAGGTTTTAGTCCTGATTCTTGCATTTGAATGGATGGAAATGGGATCCAACATTGCATTAAGACTTGAATTTGATTGTGTCTGTTTGGATATAGATTCCACAGACAGACCTCCGGCCCATTATTCCAATCTGAGCCTTGGTAGTTAGGCAGGCTGTTGAACCATGGTGAGCATCACTAACACACTGTGGGTCTTGCCTGATGGCCTGCATGCCTACATTGCTTCCCTGGCAGCACCTTCTGGATCCACAGCCTCTGTCTCTGGAAGGGCAAGGACAGAATCCTGGGCACTTAATGTTACTGATCTCTCCACCTTCCCTTTTCACAATCTCCAAATCTTTCCTGGGAAGCCCTCCCATGACATTCTGCCTGTCGGGTGAGTGAATGCGGCACTAGCCCACAGAGGGAAGTCTCTAATCCACTTACTCTTTGCTCAGTACAGCACAAGCTGATGTGTTCTTTCATAAACTTCCCATTAGTTAAATCTTGCACATTTCCGACCACTGATTCTGGATTGGTTTGTGGGGTTGATGAGGAGACTAGATGGGTTTTTCTTTGTACTTTTAGTATTTGACTATAGTTTTCCTTCAAGTCCTGTGACTGAAATTTCTGAGGAAATGGCTGCTGTGGAGATCTTTCTGCCCATTAATCCTGCAGTAACTTATAAATTTACCTCATGAACCTCTCTCACTCTGAAGCCATTAAATTCTGTTCTGACTGCAGTGCCAGTGCATCATCCATACTTTTCCCACGTACCTGCTATCTGTGTTTTGGCCCTCCATTTGACTGCTTGGGTTGAATGATGGTAGCATCTCTGTCACACTCCCCAGGATTGTGAATGGCAAACCTGGCTGGTTTGATCATTTTCTTCTTGCCATTGACAAAAAGTGAACCTCTGGCAATCTTGCCTGCCTGCCCTAGCTAAGCCCCTTTTCTTTACACTACCCCTCCCTCAGCCTCTCTGGCTCACCCTATGATTCCACAATTTAGTCTCTCCTGTTTCAGCCTAAATAATTTTGTTAATCAAAATACTTTTGTTCTTTGCTTTGAATGTGTCTCCACTATCTTTGGGCAGTCTGTTCCATTTTTTTCCTGTGTGTGTGTGTGTGAGAGAGAGAGAATAGATGACGCTAGACTGTTCACCATTCATTGAACATACCTTTATATACCCCTCTATTACGTGGCAGTGGGTAGATTGTCTCTGTATCCAATGCTAGTTGAGCTACAGGGGTGGATGCTGTCAGATTTGCATTCTTGGTCCCAATCTTCAATGTGAAGGTTCTCACTTGCTGTCAGTTCAAGGTGTTCATTCCTACTTTCTGTTTGGTGTTCTCAGACAGGGGTGTGCTGAAGATTCGTATAATGGAAGAGGAGGGCGAGAAGGCTATGCCAATTACTATCCGGATTACTACAATGGCCAGTATCATTACAGAGGTAAGATAGAGTCAGTTTTGATCATCTGGAGAGTTGGTTTTCTTACACTCAGCAGTGGTCAGTAAGTAGCTGGACTGGGCCTGTGCATGACCCCAGTCCCACACCAATGTTGTTGATTCTCACAGCTGTTTGAACTGGCCGCGCAAGGCACTCAGCCAAGGCAACAGCAGACAAACAATGAAAGCGAGCTTTGCCAGTGAAACTCAAATCCTGAGAAGGAATTTAAAATCTAGACTGGACTGTGTGAACGAGAATAGACTTGACAACAACATGGCTGTGTGTGTGTGTGTGTTGGTGAGTTTCTTCCAAACCTCAGCTTGTATAATGGAGTGAGCATTAGACAGTGTGGTGACTGGAACTGGTGCATTGACTTTATCCCTTAAACTTATCAATTTGTGACTGGATTTTTTTCAGTAATGGCATGGATATTGTAACTAATACATTGATGGTTAATATTTAAATTGCACTATGCCAGTAAGATAAGGGTGTAAAACTTTGTAGAGGCTTTCGGATTATAAAATGTTCCAGCTTTGAAACCGGGCAGTTGGCCTTGTCAGTTTGATATCAGGATTGTTTCTCATGAGCTGTTCATTCTAATCCCATGCTCCTGCTCACACCTTGTGCCCTTTATTATCCCATTCTGTCTAATTCCATTTTTCTCATTCATCTCGATTATTCCTCCCAGTCTAACCCCACTCTGCTGTTCACTCCCCATGCCCCCTAATATTTGAAGCAGCTTAACCTTTCTTCTTTCCTCCATTTTCCACTGAGTCAGGTAGCAGAGCTCCTTTGTAAGACTGCCCACTGTGTTCCAGGTCCTCACTCAGTAAGCTCCCTCTCCTTCAGTTGGTGACTATGCTGCAATGTTGGCAGCTGATCTTCCATGATGATACTCAGGTATAAGTGCGTGCAATTATGATGTACAACTGCCAAGGGTAGAGCTGTAATTATCCAGATTTATATTGCTTTCTGCTGCTCTCCCCAAGCTGCTGCTAATCCCTGTTGTTTGGATGCATTAACAGTGTGTTTGCCAATATTTATCCTACAATGAACATTACTTAAAACTGATAGCTGGTCATTGTTTGATTGCTGTTGTGGATGGGATCTTGCTGTGCAATTTGGCTGCCGCGTTTGCATAATTACAATGGTGACAAAGCTTCAATAATAATTCACTGACTTTGAAGAGTGTTGGGATATCTTGGGGCTGTCAGTGGTGCTACAGAAATGCAGTTCTTTCTTCCTTTCCTTTTCCTTCTCCTTGCAGTATTTCACAATGATTGCTGTGTTGTGTCTTGTTGCTAGATTCAGCTCAGTGGGATAGGTATGACCCAGCTGCCTATGATCCCCGCTATAGAGACTACAGGGACTATGATGTGCCGTACTGGTACTATGGACCTTACCAAGCACGAGACTTTTACCGGGAGCTCTACACAGACAGGTGAGTAACAGATCCCGTGGGTGCAGACATTGTTGTCCAGTTTCTCTGCCATGATTAGTCGTATTTTAGTCAAGCGGAGACTCTACGTATCTCCACAGATACTTTGTACTACCCTGAAGATTGTTGGAGTGGGAGTGGGGGGGAGCAAGTGGCAGAGGCATTGCTGGGATAATGTGTTTCAGTGCATTCTCTACAGGACATTGAACGGAATGCTTCCTAAATTAACCAGAAAGATTTGGCAGTTTGACTCAATGTGGCAATTGTGTGTTGGAAAGCTAATTAACTCTTTGGGTGGGTGCTTCCTACAAAATAAGATCAATTGTGTAGACACACATAATCATATAATGCAAAAGGAGGCCATTCGGTCCATCGAGTCTGTACCAGCTACAATCCCACCCAGGCCCTATCCCCAAAACCGCACGTGTTTACCCTAGCTAATCCCCCTGATACAAAGGAGCAATTCAGCACGGCCAATTCACCTGACCCATGCATTTTTGAAGTATGGGAGAAAATCGGAGCACCCAGAAAAGGCCCATGCAAACATGGGGAGAACATGCAAACTCCACACAGACAGGAATCGAACCCGGGTCCCTGGGGCTGTGAGGCACAATGCTAACCACTGTCCCACCATGCCATCCCATATTTCTTATTGACCAAGTGGGGGAAATTGTGGATAAGTTGCAAAGACAGGTGTCCTTGGGTTATCAATGATGGGTAATATAAATATTTTAATTAGATAATTAAAGCTGTATAATTAAAGGAGTTGGCAGGGTAGATGAGAACTATCTCCACAATAAGAGGTTGTAACCTGTAAATAGAGCTAAGCTGTTCAGGGGTGAGTACTTCACACAACTATGAAAATCTGGAAAACTCTCCCCCAAAGAAGCTGTTGAGACTGGGGATGGATTGAAAATTTCAACATTGCAATTGATAGATTTTTGTTGGTAAAGGGATGAGGAATTCTCAACCAAGGTGGGTAAGTGATTGAATTCATGGCATAGTAAGATCAGAGGGCTGAATAGCTTCCTGTCTCTGTCATAAGGGGGTGGGTGTGGGAGGAGAGCAGCACCTTTCAATGAGAGGTTTAGAAATGAGAATTTAATTCTGTGCAGTTCAACATACATGTTCCATGCCATGTATGTTGAACTGCACAGAATTAAATTCTCATTTGTGGGAGCGGAGAGGATGGGGGAGTGGAGATGGTAGTGGGGCAGGGGTTGGTTGGCCGAGATTTTCTTTGAGATTCCACTAAAAACATTAACCTGATTGCTCTCTGTTGGAAGGAGGAATGGGCTTGAGGACCTCTGGCAGTATGACCCTCGATACGACATGAGCTTTGATGAAGGCAGCCGGCAGGACCCGTACACTGATGAGTTTGATGGACGCAGCACGCACAGTGAGCAGTCTGTTCACAGTGCGCTGAGCTCTCATAGCGTAAGGAGCAGGCGCAGCAGCTTTGGATCTCGGTCACAGCAGGTGAGGAGTGGTTCGGAAGCTGCGGCAAGAGCTCCTATCACCACAGTCAGCCAACAATCACTGTGTGCTCTGTGCACTTTGGAGTTTTACTTTTAGGATTTGGGATAAAAAATCTCTTTGATTCACAAAAACGTTTAGCTCAATTTCTGTGCCCAATGGAAGAGTAGGAGGTTTTAGTTAAGCTAGGCAGCATGGTTGGTGCAGGCTTTAAGGACCTATTCCTAAGCTGTAATTTTCTTTGTATTTCTTCATGTTCTATTTTCTGTTCTCCTCTGCTGTCTATTCACGTATTTGTCAAGATGCCCCTTAAAAGTCACTTCCACTACCTCCCTCAGCAGCAACCACCCTCTGATTTAAAAAAAACTTGCCTTGTACATCTCCTTAAACCTTGCCCCTTAAATCTATGCCCCCTAGTAATTGACTCGTCCACTCCGGGGGAAAAAGTTTCTGACTATTCACCCTGTCCGTGCCTTTCATAATCTTGTAGACTTCTATCGGGTCTCCCCTCAACCTCCGTTCCAGTGAGAACAAACCAAGTTTCTCCAACCTCTCCTCACAGCTGATGCCCTCCATACTAGGCAACATCCTGGTAAATTTTTCTTGTACTCTCTCCAAAGCCTCCACGTCCTTCTGTTAGTATGGTGACCAGAATTGAACAGTATATTCCAAGTGTAGCCTAACTAAGGTTCTATAAAGTCGCAACATGACTCGCCAATTCTTAATCTCAATGCCTGGTCAGTGAAGGCACATATGCCATATGCCCTTTTGACTACCTTCTCCATCTACGCTGTCGATTAAGAGAATTTGAAAAAGGAAGACAGAGAAGAGCTGTGAAACTAAATTACCTAGGAGCATAAAATCAAATAATAAATGAATTTCTAGATGCGTAAATGAAAAAAGAATACTGTGGCAGAAATGGAACCATTAAGGGACAGACAGGATAATATACTGCAGGTTAAATAGAGAAATGGCAAAAATATTCACTAATTATTTTGCTTTGATATTTGCCAGAGAGAACAGACTTGATACTGAATGATGATGCAAACACTGAGATAAAGCACGACATTTCAAATAAAGCGGGAATGAGCTGAGTTAGAGTCTAGGTGGAGGACATCCATATAGTTTTAAGTAATTGGGGAAGTGATAGCCTCTGCACATTTTTAATCATTCTTTAGAAAACTGCAATTTCAGCGGATTGGCAGATGGCTATAGTAATTCCTGTAATTAAGGAAGACAAAATATATTCAGGGGGTTGTGGAAGGAAAAATAACAGAATTCCGACTAAAGAATAGAAGATATCTGGAAATAATCAACGTGGATTTGAAAGGGGAGTGGATTTGAAAGGGGAAGATATTGCCTGACCAACCAGATTGAATAGTCTGAGGAGGGAACACAGTAGACAGGGGCAATGCGGTAGATGTAATTTATTTGGATTTTCAAAAAGGCTTTTGATAAGGTGCCCCATAATAGACTAATGACTGCGATTGGAGAGTGTGGGAGTTATGGAGTAGAATTGATCACTAGCTGCTTTGAGAGTTGGAAAGTGGTGTTCCACAAGGGACATTGGGGTAGAACCATTGCTATTCGTGATTTACACTAATGATTTGGAATTTTAGAATCAAAAATATAATTTCTAAATTTGCGTATGACACCACATTTGGGAGCGATGGTGGTATGGGTTGGTGATAATCCATATTAAAATGACAGGATGTTAATAAACTTGAATAATGTGCAAATAATTGACAAAGTTCATCACAAATAGAGAAACACAGTTATCTAATACACCAGTCATTGAGATTGCACTACAAGGTTAGTAAGGCCATTCAAAAAATAAAACAAACCAAGCACTAATCATCTTTGCTACTGGAACAAAATTGAAAAGTAGGGAAGTTATGCTAAAGCTGTGCCAAACCTTGGTGAGACCACATTATGCATTTCTGGTTAGTAAAGTTTATTAGTCACAAGTAAGGCTTACATTCACACTGCAATGAAGTTACTGTGAAATTGCCCTAGTCACCACACTCTGGCGTCTGTTCGGGTCAATGCAGTAACCAGCCCATCTCCAGATTGTGGAAGGAAACTGGAGCACTCAGAGGGAATCCACACTGACACAGGAGAATGTGCAAACTCCACACACAGTGACCCAAGCTGGGAGTGGAAACTAGGTCCCTGGTGCTGTGAGGCAGCAGTGCTAACCACTGTGCTGCTGTATTATAAAAAGAATTTATATAGAGGTACTGGAAGACTTGCAAAGATTTACAAAGATTATACAGAAATGTGTGGGTATACGTATGAGGAAAGAATTGACAAACTGCCTTTCGACCCTTGAAAAAAGCAAGCAAAGCATTTATCAAGGCCTTTAAAATAAGGCAAGTTTTTAATGGAGTAGATATGGAGAATGTTTCCTCTGAAGGAGAGAAGCAAAACTAGAAACTGTCATTATCAGCAAATTACCAAGAAAACTATTCAAGAATTCAGGAGGCATTTCTTCATCCAAAGGACTTAGGGATGGACTGAATTTAAATGATGTAGTTGATCATTGGTAAAGTTATTCGGGGAAAGATGGTCTATTTATTAGTCACGAGTAAGGCTTACATGCAATGAAGTTACCGTGAAATTTCCCTAGTCACCACAGTCTGGCACCTGTTAAGGTCAATGCACCTAACCAGCATGTCTTTCAGAATGTGGGAGGAAACTCATCCAGACATGGGGAGAACATGCAGACTCCACACAGACAGTGACCCAAGCCAGGAATTGAACCTGGATCCCTGGAGCTGTGAGACAGCACTACTAACCAGTGTGCTATCATGCTGCCCCATGCTGATGGGAGGCTTGAGTAGAATATATTTGAATTAAGGGTTACGGGGAGAAAGCGAGAAACTAAAGCACCGCAGATCAGCCATGATCTTATTGAATGGCGGGGCAGGCTCGAGGGACTGGATAGCCTACTCTTGCCCCTATTTCTTATGTTCTTACGTGAATGTTGGCATGGACTGCTTTGGCTGAGTGGCCTGTTTGTAGATAAGTCAGTCTGTAATAAAAACAAAATGCAAGTCAGGCAGCACCTGTGGAGCAAGAAACAGTGTTAATGTTTCAGATCTATGATCTTTCATCACAGCTTGCTGATTTCAATTTTCTGCATCCCTACCCTTTGCTTTTGTAAGTCTTCTGTGTGCTTGTCAATGAACAGGCTGCAGCTTCCTCGCTCTTAGCTTCCTTATAGATTTGTCATTCACCAGGTAAAATACTAAGAATCAAGAACAGGCTCTAACATATTCCAAAGCTAGTGCTTGCAAGCATGTTCTGTCAAATTCCAGCATTCACATTTATAATGGGAGCTGCAGTCATGCCTGTGGTTACATTGCAGCATCCCTTCTGCAGGAGTGCATAATTATTGCATTTCATGTTTATATATAAATAGTTTCTGTTTGAATCTGAAGATAGTAATTGATAATAGTATGTGTAAATAAAAGACAAAATGTATGATTTTAAATGTAGGCCTGCTTTACTGCTACACTCTACAGCCCAATTATTTCCACTTTCTAACTCCACTTTATTTTACATCATAGAGCCAGATTTATAGGAGTCAGCAAGACTTGGCCAGTGAAGCGCCAGCCCAGGTAGCCAGCACTGAATATGCAGTACATCCAGGCTATTCAGATTACCAGTACAGATACCCGGGAGAAACAGGTTGGCAGCCTGTGGAGAAAGGTTTGTTCTCTAAAATGTATGCTACTTAAAAACAATGCTGCCTTTAACATTCAGTTACTGTACCTGGCCAATTTCCTTCAGTATGTGGTCCTTTCTTTATACAGAGAAACTGAATGTTAATGCGTTGCTTGTTGGAATCTAGTCGAGAGGCTTGGAAAACTTATGCATTGAATAATGGATATCCAGGTCTGAGCTACAGCTTGGAATCTAATTAAGGAGTTTGTTTAGTCTATTCCTTTTGTTTTAATCGATATTTTGTGTTTTAGCTCCAGCTCCATTAAGACCAGTGACTCCGGAGAAATTCACAGTTCCTCATCTTTGTGTCCGGTTCGGCCCTGGAGGGCAGCTGCTGAAAGTGTTGCCCAATCTCCCTTCAGAAGGACAGCCTGCCCTGGTGGAGATGCACAGCCTGGAGGTACTTTAGGGTGTGAGGGCAGCTGGGATTTTGTCTATTATATTTAGTGATGAGGCACAAATTCTTGACACTTTCCTGCTAGTCCTGTGGACATTGCTGGATGTTGCTTTGAATGGTCAGTACTGCTCTTAGCCATGTCAGACCCACCCAGCTATCCAGCATGTGTTAGAACATAGAACACTACAGAACAAACAGGCCCTTCGGCCCACAAGTTGTGCCAAACACATCAAAACCTACCCAGCCATAGACCTATCTATAACCCCCAATCCCATTGGATCCCATATGTGTTAATAGAGCCCCCAGGGATACATATGGAAGCTTGGGTGACAGAAGTTCTGATTCTGATAAATTTCCATTAGTGCAGGCCTTGGATTTGAATATTGGGGAGATACTGGGAAACAGCAGGCCACTTCCCAGGAGAAAGGAACGGCTTTTCTCTCTATGCTGATCTTCATTTGGTTTTTGGCAGAGGCTTGGTGTGGGGGAAGAGTTTTCCAACCACCATTATTCCTGAATTGACACAGGAACTGTGTTTATTCCAGTTCTGCAGGGAAACCATGGAGTGCGATGCCTTCGGCTGGTGAATGTTTAATCCCTTAAGATGCTGGACATTTCCAGCACCTGTAAAATAATTTAATCATTCATCTCTGAACTCTGACAATACTGGGAGAGTACTCTCAGCATGCTGCACTCTTGCAGGGCAAGTGGGTGACTTTTCACTTTTATAATGGAGGGGCACTAATCTTTCCCCTCTGACAGTCACAGCTGAAATGACTCATTTCTCTCAGATGCTGCCTGATTTTTGGGATATTTCCAATCTTTCCTGGTTATCAGCCTAGCCCAGGAATCCTGGCTGGTATTTGGTCTGTGGAGGGATGCCATATCTGCCATTGAGCAGGGGTTCTGATTGTGGAGGATAGTAAGGGAAAGAACCCATAAACTTGTGCTGTTTAAGTTAGAATAGATGCAATGTATTTGTTATCCAATCAGGCATTTTGGTTAATTTTAAACAATAGTTCTAAAAGCTGCTTGTGATTCTAGTTGACGTGTGGATGTTCCATTCCCCAGGTAATCCTGCAGCACATGCCTGAACAAGAGGAGCTGAGGAAGTTCCCAGGACCGCTGGTGAAGTAAGTCTGTAGACTTTTTACATCTCGTTGAGCTTGTTGCTGAACTGCTTCTGTTACCTCTATCCAAATGTTCAAATCCCAGATTTAAATTCAGTTTAAAGGATCTGAAAGTTAAAAAGCACGTATGGGTAATAGTGATTGTGAATTGCTGTCAGAATCCCACCTGGGTCAGGAATATTCTGTGGGGGTGGATACCTGCTGTTATTAACCTTGTCTCAGCCTATGTGTGACTCCAGCACCGTTAACCCATTCCTTTCGAAGTGCCCGAGAAAGACCCATTCTTTCCACCTGGAAACCTCTGGGTTCAGTGTAGATAAGAGTGTCCGTACAGTGACTCAGCGCCAGCAAAAATGTACTTGAGAGAAATGTGAGGTACGCTGCAAAGACAGGTCTGTCTTACTCTGCACAACGCTTAATATTAAAGCCAAATCATAAATTTGCCCAAAGATATTTGATTTTATCCTTATGTTGAAATCGCTCCATAGCCTTACCCCTCGTTATTTCTTAACCTCTTTTCAGCTCTAGCCCTTTCCATGATATCTGTCCTCTGCACATTCCCTTTGTAATCTCCTGTTCCTGTTTTCACAACTTTGTGCTTCCAAATAGTGTTATCTGTGAACATAGGTATCCAGCACTCTTTCTTTAGATAAACGCAAATTACTGCGGAAGCTGGAATCCGAAACAAGAACAGAAAAATGTTGAAAAATCTCAGCACATCTGACAGCATCTATGGAGGGACAGTGGAACCAACACCCAGAGCTCTGACAAAGGGTCATATAGACGCAAAACATTGGTTTCACATCTCTCCACAGATGCTGTCAGACTTGCTGAGATTTTTCACACACTTCCTTCATCTAAGTCGTTAATAAGTATGGTAAAAAGCTGAGATCCCAGTATAGATCTCTTGTGGAACATTACTAGTAGTATCCTGTCTGTGTGTTGCCTTTATGTCCTTACTAACCCATGTCACAAGGTTACCTCCCATTGCTAATCTTCTACCCTGTTGTTGCTTGCACTATTGCAGTGCATGTTTGCTAATCAGTGAACTTTAAAGGTTCAAGGTTCCTTTCTGATTATTTTTTCTTCAGGGAAGAAACTCATAAAGTCGATGTTATCAACTTTGCTCAAAACAAGGCCACAGAATGTCTGAGGAATGACGAACTTCTGGATAAGGAGTCTGCCAACCTTCTGTGGGAGTTGATTGTGCTATTGTGTAGACAGAATGGGGTGAGTCTGTCTGCTACTTTGTCCCTTCCTGAATGAATGTTCTACAGCACACAGTCCCATTTATATTGGCTGTTTTGTAATGGTCATCTAACAGCTTGTTTGGGTTCCAGCATCTTGAGCATGTGCCAACGTGAATCACAGAATGGGAGTGAATCATTATTCACTATTACTGCTGTGTCCTGTACATGTGTAGAAATTGATGGATATCATAGAATCATGGAATCCCTAAAGAGCAGAAGGAAGCCATTCGGCCCATCGAGTCTGCACTGATAACAAACCACTCAGACCCTATTCCTGTAATCCTACGTTTTTACCCTGCTAATCCCCCAGCACTAAGGGTCAATTTATCATGGCCAGTCAACCTAACCTGCACTCTGAAAGATTGAAATGTTTTTCTGGTACATTCATGGAATCCTGCAGTGTGCCATCTGGCCCATCAAGTCTGCACTGACCACAATCACACTGAGGCCCTATTCCATAATCCCATACATTTACCCTAACTTGTCTTCCTGACACTAAGGGGTGATTTAGCATGGCCAATCCACCTAACCCCCATGTCTTTGGACTGTAGGAAGAAACTGAGGGGAAACCCCACCCAGGCATTGGGAGAACATGCAGACTCCGCATGATGACCCAAACCGGGAATCAAATCAGTGTTGCTGGCGCCGTGAGGCAGCAGTGCTAACTGCTGTGCCACTGTGCCAGCCGTAATGCTGTCCCTTATGTCATGGTACTCAATGCAACAGCTTTCAGAATGCTTGTAAAGAGATATATTCAGTTTTTATCTCACTTCCCCATTGTCCCCAGGAGGATGAGAAATTGAAACAGTGTGCAATATTAGATGTGCCATCTTTGGTTGAAATTCAGTACCTGCCTGCCCTTTTGCATGGCTCCTAAAGAGCCCGTGGCAGTACTGTGGAGAATGCCTGGCCAAGACTTATCCCTCAGCCAATATCAGTAAAGAATGGATTATTTGATTTTTTTTAATCTCATTGCTGTTTGTGGGATTTTGCTGTTCACAAATTGTTGTGTTTCCTGTATTAAAAGTGACTGCACTTCACGCAATATTTAAGCAGTTTGGCATGACCTGAATTTGTGAAAGATGCCAAAGAAATCCAAGTCTTTCTTTAATCTCTGTACATGTGGTTTATATCCAGCTTCCCCACTTCTATCATGACTGACACTGCTGTCTGTGGTGCGTAATTTCATACCCACTGCTCAAGCTCTGACCATAGTGACACGGATAATTTGGTATGTACAAAACTCTGATGTTGAGTATTTAATACCATTTCAGACAGTGATTGGTACGGATATTGCTGAGCTCCTACTGCGGGAACATCGCTCTGTCTGGCTTCCTGGAAAATCGCCCAATGAAGCCAATCTAATTGACTTTAACAATGATTTGGTTCCACGTGCAGAAGATGAGTCTTGTACCTCCCTCTTCACGGACGGCTTCCTTGATGGTAGTGCCACGGAAAACCCTGGCAAGGACACGGAACGTTTCCGTGAGCTGCTGCTTTTTGGTCGCAAGAAGGTAAAAGTCAGATTAGCAGTCCCTTGCTAACAGCACTGTCCATGTGTGCGCGCGCTGGGGAATCATGGCACCATGTACACATTGGCGAATTGCTTGCTAACAGCAGCGTGTGTGTGTCTGTGCTGGTGAATCACTTCCTGATAGCATTGTGCATGGTGTCTCTGTGCTGGAGAATTACTCGCTGATGGGGTGTGTGTGTGTGTGTTCTTGTTTGACTGATGTTGTATGTGCCTCTGCAGGATGCCCTGGAGTCAGCCATGAAGCACGGACTTTGGGGCCATGCTTTGTTATTGGCCAGCAAAATGGATAACCGGACACACGCAAAGGTCATGACCAGGTAGAAGCCACTTGCAACTTCAACACTCATTGGTATTTGACCATGGAAGAATTGAAAGCCATGGGGCCTTGATGAGACTACACTTTGCTAACTGTACAGTTCCAAAAGGATTTAGAGGCACTGGGGAAGGTGCACAGAAGAATTACCAAGGTGATACCAGAACTGAGAGATTATACATATCAGGGAAGAGTGATCAAGCTGAAATTAATTTCTGCAGAAAAGAGAAGGGTAACTTGTTGATCTGATGGAGGTTTTTAAAGTGTTGTTAAATAGGTAGTGGGAAAGATGATGATTTAATTTGTAGGGAAGGCAAAACTAAGAATCATTACTGAAGATACAAAAGGAACCCTTGCCTCACTGTAGCACCTGACACAACTACTAGATGTCCCAAAGCATGTTACAGCCGATGAAATACTTTCTGAAGGTGGGTAGCACAGTGGCACAATGGTTGGCACTGCTGCATCACAGTGCCAGAGACCTGGGTTCGATTTCTGACTAGGGTCGTTGTCTGTGTGGAGTTTGCACAGTCTCCCCATGTCTGAATGGGTTTCCTTCAGATGCTCGGGTTTCCTCCCGCATTCTGAAAGACGTGTGGATGAGGTGCATTGATCCAAACTGGCATCGGAGTGTGGCAACTAGGGGAATTACACAGTAACTTCATTGTAGTGTTAATGTAAGCCTTACTTGTGACTAATAAATAACTTTTGAATAGTTACTGTTGTGAGAGAGATTGTTACCGATGTTGGATAGAATAAGAGGAGACGAGAATGGAGCAGAAACTCCAATGTGGACAAGTTGCTTCTTTCTGTGTTGTAAAATTCTAAGCTCTGAGTGTGTCAGACTTTTGTGTCACGACCCACTGATCGAATAGTCAGCCACCACCATAACTGGATGTCACTGCCTTAAAGCTTGTATCTCCTGAGGAGGGCATTGTCTGCCTCAGGATCAGAAAAGCCTCAGTCTCCTATATATTACATCACAGTGCTCTGTCAAGAACCCCAGCAAGTGTCAGCACCATGAGGGGATTGGAGAGAGAGGGAAATTAACCACGTGTGCAGGGGCTAAGGAAAGGATTTGCATTTATGCAGTGCTTTTCGTGAACTTTCACAGGTAGGAAAGTAAGTTCTGAAGAGAATGTAAGAAAGCTACAAAAAAAAAGGTTAATGAGTTGGCACAAAGTTGGCGAATGGAATATAATGTGAGTAAATGTGAAATTCTGTTTTGGCAGGAAGAATTTAAAAAGAAACATTATCTAAATGTTATGTGGAAATGCCAGCATTGGACTGGGATGGACACATTAAGAAGTCTCTCAACACCAGGTTAAAATCCAACAATTTATTTGGAATCACAAGCTTTTGGAGCACAGCTCCTTCATCAGGTGACTCATCTGATGAAGGAGCAGTGCTCTGAAAGGTCATGATTCCAAATAAACCTGTTGGACTTTAATCTGATGCTGTGAGACTTCTTACTATTATCTAAACAGTGAGAGATTGCAGAGCTTTGAGGTGCAGATGGATCTCGGTGTCCTACTGCATGAATCACTAAAGGCTAATGTTCAGGTACGGCAAGTAGGAAAGTTAATAGAATGTGATCACTTATTGTGTAGGGAATTGAAGTTGTGCTTCACTTGTGCAAGGCAGTAGTGAGACCACATTTGGAGTACTGTTCACCTTATTTAAGAAAAGATGCAAGTGCATTGGAAGCAGTTCACAGAATCTCAGAATTGTTACCTTGCAGAAGGATGCCATTCAGCCCATTATGTTTGTACTAGCTTTTAGCACCAGCTAGGAATCAATTCCCCAAGTCCTGATCAGAGAGAATTTTTATTCACTTATGGGATGTGGTGTCACTGGCTGGGCCAGCATTTATTGCCCATTCCTAATTGCCCTTGAACTGTGTGGTTTGCACAGTTATTTCAGAGGACATTTAAGAGTCAATCATGTTGCTGTGGGTCTGGATCACATGTAGATTTAACC
Organism: Sphyrna mokarran; assembly: GCA_024679065.1. Taxonomy (NCBI): domain Eukaryota; kingdom Metazoa; phylum Chordata; class Chondrichthyes; order Carcharhiniformes; family Carcharhinidae; genus Sphyrna; species Sphyrna mokarran. The sequence continues at coordinate 2,883,275 of JAGIQG010000025.1, forward strand.
AAGTAAAGATGGCATATTTTCTTTCTTAAAGGGCATTAGCAAACCAGCTGGATTTTGACCACAACGAATAATGGTTTAACAGTCATTAGATTCCAGCTTTTCATTGAATTCAAATTTCAGAGAGGAATTTAAACCTAGGTCCCCAAAGCATTGCCCTGAATCTGTAGTCTAGTGACAATACCACAACACCATCACTTTCTCCAGAGTAAAACATGGAATGAGTGGGTCTTGAGGGAAGTTTTTAGACTTTGCAGTGAGTTGGAAAAGTAAGAAATGTCTTGATTGAAACATATAAGATCCTGGGAGGTATTGAAGGGTGGATGTGGGGAGGAGGTTTCCTTTTGTGGGAGAGTCTAGAACTAGGAGTCGCTGTTTAAAAATAAAGTCATCCCTTTAAGACAGATGAGATACAGATGAGGAGAATTATTTTCTTTAAGGTCCAGGACACACACTTCATCAAAAGACAGTGGAGGCAGAAGTTATGAATATTTTCAAGGCAGAGATAGATTCTTGATAAGCAAGAGGGTGATAAGGTTATTGGGTATAGGTAGAGTGTAGTTATATCACATAGTCAAGATCTAATTGAATGGCGGAGCAGGCTTAAGAAGCTAAATGACTTATTCCTTTTTACTCGTGTGTTTGTAACTCAGCAGATCTTGCCTAATAAGATCTACAAACTAACCATTTACACTCTACTGTCTTCATCTACAGGTTTGCCAACAGCCTGCCCATCAATGATCCTCTGCAAACAGTATATCAACTGATGTCTGGTCGCATGCCAGCTGCTGCCACGGTCAGTTCAGTTAATGTTACTATTATTGAACATTGTGATTCAGGTTCCCTCTACACTGTCCCCCATCAAACACTCCCAGGACAGGTACAGCATGGGGTTAGATACAGAGTAAAGCTCCCTCTACACTGTTCCCCCATCAAACACTCCCAGGACAGGTACAGCACGGGGTTAGATACAGAGTAAAGCTCCCTCTACACTGTCCCCCCATCAAACACTCCCAGGACAGGTACAGCACGGGGTTAGATACAGAGTAAAGCCCCCTCTACACTGTCCCCATCAAACACTCCCAGGACAGGTACAGCACGGGGTTAGATACAGAGTAAAGCTCTCTCTACACTGTCCCCCCATCAAACACTCCCAGGACAGGTACAGCACGGGGTTAGATACAGAGTAAAGCTCCCTCTACGCTGTGTCCCCATCAAACACTCCCAGGACAGGTACAGCACGGGGTTAGATACAGAGTAAAGCTCACTCTACACTGTCCCCCATCAAACACTCCCAGGACAGGTACAGCACGGGGTTAGATACAGAGTAAAGCTCCCTCTACACTGTCCCCCATCAAACACTCCCAGGACAGGTATAGCACAGAGTTAGATACAGAGTAAAGCTCCCTCTACACTGCTCCATCAGACACTCCCAGGACAGGTACAGCATGGGGTTAGATACAGAAAAATTCAGTTGAAGTTTTGCTCCTGATTAGTATTTATAAAATTAATTCTTGGGATTGTATTTTACTGGCAAAGTCAGCATTTTTTTGTCCTGAGAAGCTGGAGATGAATTGCCATCTTGTACCTTTGGTAGTGAGTTAGATACAATTAACTGACTTCCTGAAAGGGCTGTTTAACCTCAGGGCATTGCTATGGGACTGGACTCAGATATAGGCTTAGTGCGGGTAATAGAAAGAAATTCCCTTCTCCAGAGGGCATTAGGGACATGCTGGGATTTTAATGACAATCTGACTGACTGCTTCATGGTCACTTTTACTGATCCTAGGTTTTATTTCCAGGCTTGTTTAAAAAAAAATCTTAATTTTAATTCTCAAGCTGCCCATAATTGCATTCGAATCAGAGCTTCCAGGATTTAGTCTAATAAGACAGAGGAGATGGTGAGGCAATGGTATAATAATCTAGAGACCTGGAACCTGGGACCCGAGTTCAAATCCTACCACCAAAATGCAATAGAACAACTAGAATTAAAAATCTAATGACCATGAAACCACTGTTGATTGTTGTAAAAACCCATCTGGTTCACTAATGTCCTTCAGAGAAAGAAACGTTGAGACCCTCACCTGGTCTGATGCAGATTCACTGCAATATTGCTGATTGCTAAGCAAGCCAGTCAGTTGTATTGAATCATTACACAGAAAACAAAAAGGAATGAAACTGAACAGATCATCCAGCATTGACAGGAAAACTCCGTCCTGTCCTCCTTACTAATATCCGGGGGCTTGTGCCAAAATTGAGAGAGCTGTCTCAAGGAATAAACAAATAGCAGCCTGACATATTGTATGCCCGGCCCCAGAGATGGTTGTACAATGGTGTACAGGTGGGAGGTTATTGTCCTGGGAATCCTCAACATTGACTCTGAACCCCATGAAGTCTCATGGCAGCAAGTCAGATGTGGGCAAGGAAAACCCCCTGATTACCGCATTCCAATTCCCCCTCAGCTGATGTCTCAGTCCTCCTCCTTATTGAACATCATCTGTAGGAAGCACTGAGGGTGGCACGGGCACAGAATGTATCTGGGTGGGTGGACTTCAATGTCCATCACCAATAGTGGCTCAGTAATATCACCGCAGATCGAAGTGGCTGGGTCCTAAAGGACATCACTGCTGGCTTGGAACTGCGGTAGATAGTGAGGAAACCAACAAGAGGGGAAGACGTACTTGACTTCATCCTCCCCAGCCCCTTGTCTGCCACAGATGCATTTGTCCATGACGGTATCAGTAGGAGTGACCAGTTTGTAGCCCTAGTGGAGACAAAGCGCTGTCTTCACGCTGAGGATGCCCTCTGTTGTGTTGTGTGGCATTGCAATGCTAAATGAATTAACCTTGCAACTCAAGATTGGGCATCCATGAGATGAGCAACAGCACAATTGTACTTGACCACAATCCATAACCTCATGGCCTGGCATATACTCCACTCTACCACCAGCAGATCAACCCTGGTTCAATGATGGGTGCTGGAGGAAATGCCAGGAGTAACACCAGGTGTACCAAAAAATGAAGCATCAACCTGGTGAAGCTACAACGCAGAACTATTTGTGTGTCGAACATCAGAAGTAGCAAGTAATAGACAGAGCGAAGTGATCCCACAACCAATGGGTCAGACCTAAGCTCTGCAGTCTTGCCGCATCCAATTGTGAATGGTGCTGGATAATTAAACAACTCAGCGGAGGAGGAGGTCCCACAAATATTCCCACCCTCAATGATGGGGGAGCCCATCACATCAATGAAAATGATAAAGCTGAAGCACTTGCAACAATCTTGAGCCAGAAGTTCTGATGGATAATTCACCTTGGCCTCTTCTGGAAGTCCCTGGCATCGCAAGTCATCAGGCAATTCGATTAACTCGACGTGATATCAAGAAATGGTTGACAGCATCGGATACTGTAAAGGCCCTGGGCCCTAACAATATTCCGGCAATACTATCAAAGATGTCTGTTCTTGAACTTGCCATGCCTGTAGCCACATTGTTCTAGTACAGCGACAATGCTGGCATCTATTCAGCAATTGTAGAAAATTGCCCAGGTGTGTCCTGTACACAAAAAGGATAAATCCAACCTGGCCAATTGCTACCACATTGGTCTACTCTCGATTATTGTCAGAGATGGAAGTGGTCACAAGTGCCAGGCAATGACCATGTCCAATAAGAGACGATTAGCCTTTGGCATTCAATAGCATTACCATCTCTTAATCTCCCATTATCAACATCCTGGGGTGGCCAGAAACACAACTAGCCATATAAATATTGTGGCGACAAGGGCAGATCAGAGTCTGGGAATCCTGTAGTGATCAATCCACCACCTGACTCCCTGAAGCCTATCCACCTCTAAAAGGCACAAGTCAAAGTGTGATGGGATACTCTCCACTTGCTTGGATGAGTGCAGTTTCAACAACACTGTAGCATTCCTTCCAAAAAACATTCAGTACCTCCGCTACTCGCACACATGTGTACCATTTGCAAGACGCACTCCTGCAGCTCACCAAGGCTCCTAGTTTAGCAACTTCCAAACCCATGGCCACTACCATCTAGAAGGACAAGGATAGCAGATGCCTGTAAGTTTCCCTCCAAACCACTCACCATGCTGAGTTGGAAATAGGTAATAGATTCCTTCATTGGTGCTGTGTTAAAGTCTTGAAATTCCATCCTTAACAGCACTGTGGATTTACCTACACCTCAGTAGCAGTTCAAGAAGGAAGCTCACCACCACCATCTCATGAGCCATAAATGCTGACCTAGCCAGCAATTCTCACATCCTGTAGATGCGTATTCTTTAAAAAAAAATTACTGTACTTTATCAAATACTCTCTTCTACAAAATACACGAGTGAATTTTGGGCTGTTGGGTAATGGGTAGGACATGTTGGGGCTTCCAACGATGCTTTTTGTGGTCAAGTAACTTATTAGGGCAGTTTGCCCAGGTACTAGGAACTGCTGTTTGTAAAACTATCAGTCGTCAGTTTAGTGGAGCGATGGGCTATGAATTGGCTTCAAAGACAAAGCTTTAAGGGTTTCCACTATTCTGCAGCTTGCTTTGGATACTAATGCATTTTACCACAGAATATTTAATAAGGGCTGGTATAAAACAGGAATCTGAGAAAGAGATTACCAGCCTGTAATCCTGTTGTTTTTTTATATTGCAGTGTTGTGGAGATGAGAAATGGGGGGATTGGCGACCTCATCTTGCCATGGTGCTGTCCAACCTTTCCAGTGGACCCGATCTGGACAGGAAAACAATCACCACAATGGGAGACACACTTGGTAGGTCACAGCTCCACCATTTCCTGACAGCTGAGTGTTTTCCTCGCATTTCTCCCTCACTTTCATGAGGTTCGTAATCCACCTCAAGACACTCTTCTCCTCTCCCCTCCTGTCAAAGCTGTGAGTGAGAGAACCTTTTGCTCTTGCCATCACCTAGAGGCACTCTGAGTTAGGGTCAATTTGGGAGGGTGAATCAAAGATCTTATACAGGACACTACCTGAAAGTTCTCTCCAAGCCCGGCATCATCCTGACTTCGGTCTATATTGCCATTCCTTTGCTATTACTGGATCAAGATCCTGGCATTCCATCCCCCAATAGAACTAGCAGGAGTTGGGACATCTTGTTGAAGTTGTACAAGACATTGGTAAGGCCGCACTTGGAATATTGTGTGCAATTTTGGTCACCCTATTGTGGAAAGGTTATTATTAAACTAGAAAGAGTGCAGAAAAGATTTACTAGGATGCTACTGGGACTTGATGGTTTGAGGAGAGACTGAATAGACTGGGACTTTGTTCTTTGGAGCTAGGAGGCTAAGAGGTGACCTTATAGAGGTTTATAAAATAATGAGTGGCATAGATCAGCTAGATAGTCAATATCTTTTCTCAAAGGCAGGGGAGTCTAAAACTAAAGGTTATAGGTTTAAGGTGAGAGGGAAGAGATACAAAAGTGTCCAGAAGGGCAGTTTTTCAGAGGGTGGTGAGTGTTTAGAACAAGCTGGCACAGGTGGTAGTAGAGGCAGATACAATTTTGTCTTTTAAAAAGCATGCACATGGATATGATGGGTAGAGAGGGATATGGGCCAAATGTGTGCAATTGGGATTAACTTTGGGGTTTAAAAAAAGGGCGGCATAGACAAGTTGGACCAAAGGGCTTGTTTCCATGTTGTAAACCTCTATCATTCTATGCCCTGCAGCAGTTAAAGAAGGAGGCTCACCATCACCTTCTTGAGGGCACTGAGAGATGGGGAGCAAATGTTGGCTGTGCCAACAGCACTCTCATTCCTTGAAAGTATGAAAACAAATGTTTGTACTGTTTTTTGAAATGTTTCCCACTGTTAATTAATTTTTAATTAATTTCCCACTGTTAAATAGACTTTTAGCCTATTCACTCAGTCAGCCTGAGCCGCTTCTCCCCTCATATTCATATCGTTGGTTTTGTTTAAGATTCTTATTTTGGACTTGAGTATGTCGCACTTGAGCTTGATCTGGAATTTGATTGGGTTATGATTATTAATTCCCAGGGGATCTTTTAGTATAACCCTGCCTCACTGCACAATACTAGATCTAAAATAGCTTTATTCCCAGATACTTTTCTCAGAAACTATTTCTGGAACTGTCACAAAAGCATTTTCCAAACTCATCTTCCAGATTCCCTTTGTCAGTTTGTTTGATCCAGTATATATATTGAAGATAAAAATAGCCTAAAATAATTATTACTGTTGTTATAAATGCCAATTATTTCTTGTTTGAAGCTCTAAAGGTATAACTAATGTTATGAGCCGTATAAACCTTTCCCACTGGTGCTTTGTGACCCTTGCAATTCCTAATCTTCACCCAAACTGGTCTGTTTGCTCATCTTCTGAGCCAAGATCCTTTCTCATTACTATCTTTGTATCACTCTTTATCAGGGCTGCTCCTTTTCTTCCATTCTATCTGTCTTTTAAAGTACTCTTGGAATATTATTTCCTAACCCTGGTCACCTTGTCAGCATAGTTTAATCATGCTAATTAGATTGAAACTATCTATCTACTTGTTTACAAATTCTTCTATCTCATTACAGTGCTTTGTGTGCTCATATACGAGGTTTCTTCTTTGTTTATTCACTGATGCACTACAATCCCACTCTGCTTAGAACATAGACCATAAAATCCCTGCAGTGCAGAAAGAGGCATTCAGGCCATCAAGTGTGCATTGACTACTATCAGACCCAGGTCCTATCCCCATAACCCTACATATTTACACTGCTAATCCCCCTGACACTAGGGTCAATTTAGCATGGCCAATCAACCTAACCCACACATCTTTGGAGTGTGGGAGGAAACCCAATCAGACACAAAAAGAATGTACAAACTCCACACTGAGGTCAGAATTGGACCCAGGTCCCTGGCGCTGTGAGGCAGCTGTGCTAACCGCTGTGCCACCATGCTTATCTTTATTCCAATTACTATACTACTGTATTGCTTTGATCTTTCTCTTTGGATTTCTAGATCTTTCCTTCACCAAACTCCTTATCCTCTTAGTTTAAAATCCTATCCATAGCCTTAGTCAGCGCACTGATCCCTGAAAACACTTCTTCACACAGTAGTGGAAATCTGGAATCCTTTCCATGACAGCTCTTACAGCACCAGATTAAAGTCCAACAGGTTTATTTGGTAGCATGAGCTTTCGGAGTGCTGCTCCTTCATTAGATGAGCACTCAAGTGTGAAGGAGCGACACTCTGAAAGCTTGTGCTACCAAAAAACCTGTTGGACTTTAACCTGGTATTGAGAGATTTCTTACTATGCCTGTCCCTCCAATGCTGGCATCTCCACATCATAACAGCTCGTGATGTAGGAAATCGAGTATAAATTTTAAAATTGAGTGATAAGACCCTCATTGGGTGAGGATTATAGACAAGTGCAGTACAGGTGGTACAGATCAACCATGATCTGATTGAATGAACAGGCTGGAGAGGCTGAATGGCCTCCATCTAATCCTGTGTCAGAACAGAAAGTGTTGACAGCGGGATTCCTTCCCTTGCAGCTACCAAAGGATTGCTGGATGCCTCGCACTTCTGCTACCTGATGGCTCAGGTTGGGTTTGGAGTGTACACCAGAAAGACCACCAAACTTGTTCTGATTGGCTCAAACCACAGGTGAGCTCTCATGTGGTGTCTTGTGTTTGGTAAGAAAAGGGTATCATTTGTTTAGTTCCTTTCATATCCCTTGGATCTCGCAAAGTGTTTTATAGCCAGTGGAGTACTTTCAAAGTGTGGTTCCTATTGCAGGCAAACATGTCAAATTATATACAGGAAGAGGATTACTCTCTTTGCCATGTGCTAGTGAGGCTAGAAATAGGAAGGTACTACAGCTCACCACATGGCTAAAGAGCTGGTGTAGGAGGGAGGGTTTCAGATATCTAGACAATTGGGTTTTCTTCTGGGGCAGGTGGGACCTGTATCAGAAGGACGTGTTGAAGAAGAAATTCGGCATACTTGGTTTCATTGGTCAAAACATCGAACACAGGAGCTGTGGGGCGTTTTGTTGCAGTTGTACAAGACATTGCTACGGCCACATTTGGAATACTATATACAGTTTCTGGTCACCCTATTATAGGAAAAATATTATTAAATTAGAAAGAATGCAGAAAAGATTTACTACAATGCCATCAGGACTCGATGGTTTGAATTACAAGGAAATGCTGGATAGACTGGGACTTCTCTGGAGCATAGGAGGCTTAGGCATCTTCTTATAGAGGCTATAAAATAATAAGGGCCTAAATCAGTTAGTCAATTTCTTTTCCGAAAAGTAGGGAAGTCTAAAACTAGAGGGCATAGGTTTAAGGTGAGAGGGGAGAGATACAAAAGCTTTCAGAGGGACAGTTTTTTTCACACAGAGGATGGTGAGTATCTAAAACAAGCTGCCAGAGATGGTAGTAGAGGCAGATACAATTTTGTCTTTTAAAAAGCGTTTAGATAGTTACACGAGTGAAATGAGTATAGAAAAATATGGGCCATTGGGACTAGCTTTGGGGTTTAAAAAAAGGGCAGCATGGACAAATTAGGCTGAAGGGCCTGTTTCCATGCTGTAAACCTCTGTGACTCTTAAGATCCCATAGCCAAGAACAGAGGATCTGTTTTTTTTTCTGAAGTGATGTTGATTGAAGGATGGATATTGTCCAGGGCATGACGGGGGGAATCCCATGCTTCTATTTGAATCGCAGACGTGAAGTTTTTTTCATGTTCGCCTGTGGTTGGACTTAGTTGATTGAACTGAAAGACGAGCTTTCAAAGATGCAGTACTCCCTTAACCTCAGCAGATTGTCAGTCTGTGTCGTATGTGAAAGTCTCTCTGGAGTTGGACTTGGGTGGGGTTGCTACCAACCCAAGCCACACTGGCTGGGACAGAACAATCTGAGCTAAAGAAATCAGGAGCCCAAAGAATAAATATTTTTGTCAGCCTGCTGGATATACAATATGGAGAACAGTCAAGACAAATTGGAGAGGTGTGGACCAATTCCTGGTCTTCCTCGCTCTGTACTTGAGGATGTGAGCTGCTGATGCTCACTTAGCCCCATCTATAATCTCCGCTTCCTAGCACTGCCCTGTGTCCAGAATCCCTCTGCCTTGGCCATTAAACGTGACACCCTCTAAACCAGAACAGACATTTGATACAAAGAATTCAGTGAACTGTAGACTGGATTGTTGCTGCTTTCTTGAAGATGGGACACTGTTTAATCTGGGCTCTGGAACCTTGGCCCATGGGCTGTTGGGTTAGAAGTAGCAAGTTTACAAAAGAGGACCCTGGGAATAGGGTTTTTATTATAAAACAGTGACCAGTAAATCTGATGGGAGGGAGTGTGGAGGGACCATCTATCTGTTTTCACAAGAAGGGGTGATCTTGTTTTGAAAATGATTCTTTGCTGTTTTCAGCTGGTCCTTTCTGAGGTTTGCTTCAAACGGAGCTATCCAACGCACGGAGGCATACGAGTACGCCCAGGCTCTGGGTAACCAAGCCTGCTTTCTGCCCAACTTCCAGGTACGGCAGAAACTTGCGTTCAGATTTACTGTCTCTGATTTGATCTGGATTGTCTCATTGTGCTTTCACCAAGTACAGGCTGGAATTTTATTCTCCTCTCCCTCCATTGCAGGTCTTTAAGTTTATTTACGCGTGCAGACTGGCTGAGATGGGATTGGCTGCGCAAGCCTTTCACTACTGTGAGGTCATTGCGAAAACTGTTCTCAGGAACCCAGCCTATTACTCACCAGTATTCCTGAGCCAGCTCATTCAGGTCTGTGACAAGTGTTTCATTTTAATAAAGATTTTAAAGATTTAAAATTAAAAGTTTTAACAATAGATTCTTTTTCAAATTTTAATTTTAAAAAAAGCTGATTAACTGTCCCAAAAGCCCAGGGCTATATGATGATCATTAATAAATTCAATTGGGAATTCAACAAATGCCTTCACTCAGCGTAGGGAGAGTGTGGAACAGAGAGAAGTATTCACCTACTGAGGTGAATAGTATCAATATATTTAAGGGGGAAGCTAGATAAACATGAGAGAAAAAGGAATTGAAGGATATGTTGATGATGGTGAGATGAGGAGGGGTGTGAGAAGGCTCGTGTGGAGTACAAACAACAGCATAGACCAGTTTGGCTGAATAACTAGTTCCTGTGCTGTAAACTCTGTCCAGTTAATGCAACACATTGTGCAATCAAACCAGGTAACCACAGGTACAGTGTATGGAGTCCTGTCAATCTTGGTGGAAGGATGGTGGTGAGCTCCACTTTAATTCAATGACCCCACCAAGAAAGGAGAGGCAACACTACCCTGGCTTTCTGTTCTATCTTGCAGCTAGGTGCAGGGTGGAGAGTCAACAACATTTTGTGCTGGTGCTGTCTGATTTGTTGCCATGGGGATCAGTTGTTCAGGATGAGTTTTAATCTTTCTGCTGCTTTCAAACTTGCCCCACTGGTATTGTCAGGAGTGATGGACTTTAGTAAGGCGTTTGATAAGGTGGCCCATGGAAGACTTCTACAGAAAATGCAGATGTGTGGAATAGAGGGTGATTTAGCTAATTGGATTAGAAATTGGCTGGCAGATAGAAGACAGAGGGTGGTGGTTGATGGGAGATATTCATCGTGGAGTTCGGTGACGAGTGGTGTGCCTCAGGGGTCTGTTTTGGGCCCCTGCTGTTTGTAATTTTTATAAATGATCTGGATGAGGGTATTGAGGGATGGATCAGTAAATTTGCAGATGACACTAAAGTCGGTGGAGTGGTAGATAGTGAAGAGGGGTGTTATAGTTTGCAGAGGGACTTGGACAAGTTGCAGAGCTGGGCCGAGAGGTGGCAAATGGAGTTTAATGTGGAAAAGTGTGAGGTAATGCACTTTGGCAGGAACAATAAATGTGTAGAGTATAGGGCTAATGGTAGGGCTCTTAATAGTGTTGAGGAACAGAAGGATCTTGGTGTATGTGTCAATAGATCCCTGAAAGTAGGCAGTCAAGTGGATAAAGTTGTTAAGAAGGCATATGGAGTCTTAGCTTTTATTGGTAGGGGGATTGAATTTCGGAGCCGCAACGTCATGTTGCAACTGTACAAAACTCTAGTGCGGCCGCACTTGGAGTATTGTGTGCAGTTCTGGTCCCCACATTATAAGAAAGATGTGGAGGCATTGGAGAGGGTACAGAGGAGGTTTACCAGGATGTTGCCTGGTATGGAGGGCAGGTCCTATGAAGAGAGGTTGAAGGATTTGAGGTTGTTTTCGTTAGAAAGGAGGCGGCTAAGAGGGGATCTTATTGAAACATATAAGATGATTAGAGGTTTAGATAGGGTGGACAGTGATAGCCTTTTTCCTAGGATGGAGAAAGCTAGCACGAGGGACACAGCTTTAAATTAAGGGGTATGAGTTATAGGACGGATATCAGAGGTAGGTTCTTTACTCAAAGAGTGATTAGGGAGTGGAATGCCCTGCCTGCAGCTGTTGTAGATGCGCCAAGTTTGGTGGCGTTTAAGAGGTTAATTGATAAGTATATGGAAGAGAAGGGAATGGTTTAGTTTGGAGGGGCATTGCTTTTTATTTTGGTCGGCACAACATCGAAGGCCGAAGGGCCTGTTCTGTGCTGTAATGTTCTATGTTCTATGATGTAACTGTGATTGTGATGTCAGTTGGTGGTGGGATCTGAATTTGACAGTGAACTTACTCTGCTGTGTCTGGATTGTGTGATGCCAGAGCAGCTGTGGCCAGCTGGCACGGGTAGGGAAGGGCAGCACCTCACTTGGTGCCGAGACGCATGCTGTGCAGACAGATGTGAATGAGATGGTGCTGACTGTACCAGAACACTAAGACAACCTGTGACACAGTTTATGTACAAGATCTACCCTACCAAATAACTCTTTGGTAAGTATAGCCAGTGCCAATATCGCAGGATTGGTCCCTGTCTCAGTCTCTGTGGAGTTAAGCAGGAATGGCTGCCCATTGCGTACAACCTCACCAACGCATCCAGCTCAAAATGTCTAATCTCCTCTATAAAATAATGAGGGGCACAAATCAACTAAATAGAGTAGATAGTCAATATCTTTTCCCTGAGGTAGTGGAATCTAAAACTAGAGGGTGTGATTTAAGGCAAGAGAGGAGAGATACAAAAGTGTCCAGAAGGTGGTGACTGTCTTGAACGAGCTGCCAGAGGTAGTAGTAGAGACGGGTACAATTTTGTCTCATCTTTTAAAAAGCATTTAGACAGTTACACGGGTATGACGGGTATAGAGGGATCTGGGCCAAATGCGAGCAGTTAGGACTAGTTTGGGGGTTTAAACAAAATGGGTGATGTGAGCAAGTTGGGCTGAAAGGCCTGTTTCCATGCTGTAAATCTCTATGACTCTGCCCTGCACCTATCTGGAAGAACAGAAAGTCAGGCTGGTCTTGCTTCCCACTCTCGCCAGGGTATTGAGCTGAAGTGGAGCTCTACTCCATCCTCCAACCAAGATTGATAGGATTCCACACACTCTAGCTGACTGCCTTCCAGTTGGTGGGTGGCAGGAGCATCCAGTTATAAAATCTTATTTTGTAATTGATAATGCCTCCAAACCAAGGCCAGGAGAGCAAATCATAGGTTAAAAGGGGACAATGCCAATGAGAAGGAAGTGGCAATGCTGGCAACAATAATAATGAAATGTTTCAGCTACAACATTTCCAAGTGGGGCAAGCCATATATGCTAAACAATTGTCCCTGGACTACCTTATCCAAAAGTTTCTTGCTCAGTCAGACTTGCAGGAGACCAGTGTTTGGACGTTTTGGGCAGTGAGTTGCATTGTCAGCCAAGTTGGAAAGGCTTTAGGAACAAGTTCCTGTACAATCAAATGGGTAATTAATGGAATGCTTAATCCCTGGGTGGTGCTCACAAGCCCCACATTGGGCAACTCCTGCATCACTAACTGCATATGCACATGTGCAGGAAGTACCGATGTTGGGGCAGAAATGAGTGGGATTGGGGTCAGGAGAATGATTGGGTTATTCCCTGTCCTTGCTGGAAAGCATGTGGATACCAGGTAAGGACAGAGTGTCCTCAGTCCTTCTCCAGCATAATCATAAAGCCTAACAATGGCTTGGCTAACACATTGAAGGATAATTGCTCAGGCCTCTGTTGCTGCTGGAGCTGTCCATATCAATAGGCAGCATCTGCAGAGTAGATGAGAGAGGAGCAGAAATATGACATCATATGCTTTAGGCAGAAAGACAAGGGTCTTACTGTCACCATCGGTATGGCTCTGATATGGAATACCAACTCCGAGCTGTGAGTTCACCTGCTGGGGCATCTTGTGAAACTCCACTCAATAAATCTGTCAATTTATCATCTGGCAGCAGAGAAGAAAGTTGCTGTAAAACTCAAGCTGGGCAGCTGATGTCCAATTCTGGGCACTGTTCTCTCAGAAGGATAGATAGAATCAGAGATCTTCATAGAATCCTGTAGTACAGACAGAGGCCATTCAGCCCATTGAGTCTGTACCAACTACAATCTCACCCATACCCTGTCCATAGTATATGGAAGAGAAGGGAATGGTTTAGTTTGGAGGGGCATTGCTTTTTATATTGGTCGGCGCAACATCGAAGGCCGAAGGGCCTGTTCTGTGCTGTAATGTTCTATGTTCTATAAACCCATGTATTTACCTTGCTAATCCTCCTGATAGTAAGGGTCAGCTTAGCCTGGCCAATTAACCTAACCCGCACACAGTTAGATTGTGGGAGGAAACCAGAGGAAATCCATGCAGTCATGGGAGAACATGCAAACTGCATACAGACAGTGACTCAAGCCGGGTCCCTGGTGCTATGAGATAGCAGTGCTAACCGTTGTGCCACTGTGCCAAAAGCGTGGAGAAAGTGCAGAATAAATTTACTTCAACCATAGCAGGGCTGAGGAAATTCTGCTCTGGGAAGGGATGGGAGAAGCTGAGATTGTTCTCATTCCAGCAGAGTAAGCTCAGATGAGATTTAATGGAAGTGCTCAAATTATGAGAGGTTTTGATTGAGTAACTAAGGAGAAGCTGTTCCCATCAGCAGATAATTCTGAAACTGAGGGCCACAGATTTACTGTAACTGGCAAAAGAACAGGGAGGAGTTCAGAATTCTTTTACACAGTGAGTTTGATCTGGTATATGCTGCTGGAAAGCACAGTGGAAACAGTTTCTATAGTAATTTTCAAAAGGGCATTGGAGATGTACTTAAAAAGTAGCTCCACTCTTACTCCCAAAAGCAAATCTGAAGAGTTACTTTGCAGTGAATGGTATCTGAATCACAGTTGCTGAATGTTTTCCTCTGTCTCTCCCCACTTCTCACTCTGCCCGGGCAGATTTCCTCCCAGCTGCGATTCTTTGACCCTCAATTGAAGGAACAATCGGATAAGGAATTGTACGTGGAGCCAGATTGGATTAAACATCTCCAACAGACGGAAAGCCAGTTGAAGGTAAGACTGCATCCTCCACCTCAACACAGTCTGCTCTTGGGGGGGGGGGGCTTCTCACACCCAGCCTGCCCTGCACTGCCTGCTTATCCTCTTGCCCCTTGTCTCTGCAGGAAGGTGCGTTTGTTTGCCGTTCTGGCAGAGCCACGCCCCAGCCATTCTGCTCCAGCACCCCCAGTTCCGAGTATGACCAAATCAGCCAATCTGATGGGCTTGTCACAGGGCCTCAGGAGGAAGCCTCGGGAATGGACAATCCACTCATGACGTCCTTCATGCCGGATGCAGGATTGCCAGGAACGCATGGAGTGCAACTGGTGCCACCAGGTATCTGCAGTATATATACAGGTGCTTTTCCCACCCCTCACTCGATGCCATGGTATATAGAATTGGGACATGTTTACAGCACAGAAACAAGCCATCCATCCCCTCAAACCCATGCTGTACTGACACCTCCTCTCATCCTATCAGCCTCTCCTTCCATAACTGTCACTGTCAGATGTTTATCCATCTTCCCCCTTGCATCGACTGCTCTGATAGTTCCACGTTCTCACCACTCTGAGAGAGATTGCTCCTGAATTCCTGGTGTTTTATTAATGATTATCTTACTGCTGGCCTCTAGTTTTGAGTTCCTCTGTGTGTTGAGGCTTTGCAATTAAAATTCCTCCCAAAAATCCTCACTCTTGCTTCACCTCTGGTGTGACATGAGCTCTTAGAGATTTATAGTATGGAAACAGGCCCTTAGGCACAACTTACCTTTTTTTAAATAAAACCCTAAGCTAATCCACATTTGGCCCATGTCCCTTTATATCCATCGTACCCATGTAACTGTCTAAACGATTTTTAAAAGACAAAATTGTACCTGCCACTACTACTGCCTCTGCCAGCTTGTGCAGGACACTCACCATCCTCTGTGGAAACATTTGCCCCTCTGGACCCTTTTATATCTCTCCCCTCTCACCTTAAATCTATACCTTCTAGTTTTAGACTCTCTATCTTTGGGTTTAGACTCCTCTACCTTTTTATAGATTTATATGTATAAAAGATATAAACTTGGGAAGCTTGGCGTGTGTGACATCCTGGCTGACCCCAGGTTAATCCCATACCCAAGTTGAGCTGCGACAGTCCATCCACCCTGATGGTGTTTGTGGTATCAGCTGTATGTGCGAGTACTGTTCTAGCTGTGCTGTCTAATACTCCAGCTATGGGCCAGGTATGACTAACTAGGATCCCAGGGACAGTAAGTAATCTCTCAACACCCAGGTTAAAGTGCCTGATGGCACTCACCTAATGAAAGAATGGTGCTCCGGAAGCTAGTGCTACCAAACAAATGTGTTGAACTTTAACCTGGTGTTGTGAGACTATTTACTGTGCCCACCCCAGTCCAATGTCAGCATCTCCACATCATGGGAATTCAGGTGCAACTAAATTGTGTAATTGCCAGCATTTACGAAATAATGAATTAAAAAGTGTAACCCAGTTGCTGGGTCATGTGATCTCTATCCATTAGCATGGAGTTGATACATGAACTTTAACCTTTCTGTGCAATTGAGCTGCTGAGGGAACGAGCTGAGCTTGCACGTGTATTTGACCATGTGTCTGGGTTACTGAATGTTGGGGGTTGTTTGGTAAATATGCAACTATGAAATTGTTTGTGTGGCATGTTCAACTAAAATTACTGGATAAAGCAGCATCTTCAAGACCACGTTGTGACTGGTTTATGATTTCTATGAGGCAGCTTGGGAGTGGGAAGTGGTTTTGTAAATGATCTGGCCTGTCCCAATGCCTCTGGGTAGAGGAATGACTGGGATGGTGTGGAACGACACTTAAAAAAAAAACATCAAGGTTACAACATAAGAATCGGCTACTTGGTCTAATCACTATATAGAACATAGAACGTTACAGCGCAGTACAGGCCCTTCGGCCCTCGATGTTGCACCGGCCAGTGGACCCTCTAACCTAAACTATTCCAATACCATCCATATGCCTCTCCACCGAACATTTGAATGCACCCAAAGTAGGCGAGTCCACAACTGCTGCAGGCAGGGCATTCCACGCCCTCACCACCCTCTGTGTGAAGAACCTGCCTCTGACATCCGTCCTATAACTACCACCTCTTAATTTAAAGTTATGTCCCTTCGTGTTGGTCATCACCATCCGAGGAAAAAGGCTCTCACTATCCACCCTATCCAATCCCTTGATCATCTTATACGCCTCAATTAGGTCACCGAGTAACCTTCTTCTCTCTAATGAAAATAACCTCAGGTCCCTCAGCCTTTCCTCATAAGGCCTTCCCACCATACCAGGCAACATCCTGGTAAACCTCCTCTGCACCCTTTCCAAAGCTTCCACATCTTTCTTATAATGCGGTGACCAGAACTGTACGCAATACTCCAAGTGCGGCCGCACCAGAGTTTTGTACAGTTGTAACATAACCTCACGGCTCCTAAATTCAATCCCTCTACCAAGAAAAGCTAACACACCGTACGCCTTCTTAACAACTTTATCAACCTGGGTGCCAACTTTCAAAGAGCTATGTACTTGTACCCCAAGATCCCTCTGCTCGACAACACTATTAAGGGTCCTTCCATTAGCCCTATATTTCATATGCCTGTTATTCCTACCGAAGTGAATCACCTCACACTTATCCGTATTGAATTCCATTTGCCACCTCACGGCCCATCTCTGCAACCTATCTATGTCCCTCTGCAAACTGTAACATCCATCCTCGCTGTCTACAACTCCCCCCACTTTGGTATCGTCAGCAAATTTACTAATCCAAACCCTCTACACCCTCATCTAGGTCATTTATAAAAATGACAAACAGCAGTGGCCCTAAAACAGATCCTTGAGGTACACCACTTGTAACTGCACTCCAGGTTGAATATTTCCCATCAACCACCACCCTCTGTCCTCTATCAGCTAGCCAATTCCTAATCCAAACTGCTAAATCACCTTCAATCCCATGCATCTGCACTTTCTGCAGTAGCCTACCATGGTGAACCTTATCAAACGCTTTGCTAAAATCCATATACACTACATCAACTGCCTTACCCTTATCTACCTCTTTGGTCACCTCCTCAAAAAACTCAATAAGGTTTGTGAGGCACAACCTACCCTTCACAAACCGTGCTGACTATCCCTAATCAATTTATTTCTCTCTAGATGCTTATAAATCCTATCCCTTATAATTCTTTCCAAGACCTTGCCCACACAGAAGTCAGGCTCACCGGTCTATAATTTCCAGGATGGTCCCTACTCCCCTTTTTGAACAAAGGGACAACATTTGCCATCCTCCAGTCTTCCGGCACTATACCTGTAGCTAACGACGACATAAAGATCAAAGCCAAAGGCTCTGCAATCTCCTCTCTCGCCTCCCAGAGAATCCTAGGGTAAATCCCATCTGGCCTAGGGGACTTATCAATTTTCATACCCTCAAGATTCGCTAACACCTCCTCCTTATGAACCTCAATCCTACCCAGTCTACAACCTGGTATCGCAGTATTCTCCCTGACAACATTGTCTTTCTCCTGCGTGAATACTGACAAAAAATACTCATTCAGTGTCTCTCCTATCTCCTCAGGCTCCATGCACAACTTCTCACTGCTATCTCTGACTGGCCCTAATCTTGCCCTAACCAATCTTTTATTATTTATATCCCTGTAAAAAGCTTTAGGATTCTCCTTAATCCTATCCGCCAAAGTCTTCTCGTGTCCTCTTCTAGCTCTTCTCAACTCCCTCTTTAGCTCCTTCCTGGCTGATTTATAGCTCTCTATTGCCCTAACTGAGCCTTCATGTCTCATCATTATGTAAGCCTCCTTCTTCCTCTTCACCAGAGATTCAACTTCCCTAGTACACCATGGTTCCCTCACTCGACCACTTCCTCCCTGCCTGGCAGGTACATATTCATTAAGGACATGCAGAAGCTGTTCCTTAAATATGCTCCACATTTCAGATGTCTCCAGCCCCTGTAATTTCCTGCTCCACCCTATGCATCCTAAATCTCTCCTAATAGCCTCATAATTACGCTATGGGCATTAATCCTTGAGAACAGGTCTATCGGTCCCCTCAAGCCTGCTTTGCCATTCAATAAGATGGAGCGGCACACTGACACAGTCATCAGCACTGGGACCGGGTTCGATTCACGGCTTGGTCACTGTGTGAAGTTTGCATGTCTCCTTGTGTGTGTGGGTTTCTTCCGAGTGCTACAGTTTCATTCCAGAGTCCAAAGCTGTGCGGGTTGGGTGAACTGGCCGTGCTGAATTTTCCCTTAGTGTCAGGGGGCTAGCGAGGTAAATGCAGGGGATTATGGAGATAGGACCTGTGTGGGATTTCGGTTGGTGCAGACTCGATGGGCTGAATGGATTCTATGAATTCTGTGAAAGATCATGGCTGATCTGGTTGTGGGACAACTCCAGTTTTCTGTCTCCCCCTTTCATAACCCTTGACATTCTCGATGATTTAGAAATCTGTCTGATTCGGCCTTGAGTGTATTCAGTGGCCCAGCCTCCATTGCTTTTTGGGGAAGAGAATTCCATAAACTGATGAACCAGCTTTGATCCTTTTGCTGAGTTAGCTGACCTCATTTGGGTGAAGATGTTGCGAAGGGCCTCTGTATTTAGGTTTGTGTGGAGAAGCAGTTGCGCATTGTGCACTAAAAGACGCAGATGTGACGAGCCTGTGCTGGGTGCATGAGTCCATCCAGAAGCCTTTAACACAGTAAAACATCCCGAGTAATTTCAGAGAAGTGAAATTAAAAAAGGTTTCATAGCAAACCATATGAGCTATTAGCACAGGTGGCCAAAAAACCATTCAGAGGTTTTTGTCTTAAAAGAACAAGAAGGAGAGCTGGAGGGATTAAATTCCAGAGCTTATAACCAAGGCAGCAAAAAGCATGGCCACGAATGGTACAGTGACAAAGAGGCTGCTTAAGCAGCCAAAAGGATGTGGAGGCTTTGGACAGAATACAGAAAAGATTTACCAGGATGTTGCCTGGTGTGGAGGGTCTTAGCTATGAGGAGAGATTGGGTAAACTGGGGTTGTTCTCCCTGGAAAGACTGAGGATGAGGGGCGATCTAATAGAGGTGTATAAAATTATGAAGGGTCTAGATATGGTGAACAATGTGAAGCTTTTTCCCAGGTCAGAAGTAACAAACACAAAGGGTCACAGGTAAAAGGTGAAGGGGGCAAGGTTTAACACCGATGTCAGAGGGACGTATTTTACACAGAGGGTGGTGGGGGCCTGGAATGCACCACCAAGCAGGATGGTAGAGGTGGACACACGGGGATCGTTCAAGATTTATTTGGATAGTCACGTGAACAGACTGGGAATGGAGGGATACAAATGAATAGTCTAGCTGGAAGCATAAGCAGCGTAGGCTTGGGGGGCTGAAGGACCTGTTTCCTGCGCTGTTCTTTGTTCTAAGTAGAGGAGCAGAGACTTGAAGGCTCTTGGGCTAAAGGCAGTTAGAGGTTGGGAGGAGTGAGGCCATGAGAGATTTGAAAAGAAGAATGAATAGCCTCCTGTTCCTGTATAAGTCTTGAGGAGGATGAATGGCCTCCTGTCCTACGTAACACTCGAGGGGGCTGATTGCTGCCTGCTGTTCCTGTGTAAGAGGCTTGAGGGGCTGAATGGCCTCCCGTTTCTGTGTAGCCGCCTTTCGGGTGATGAATGGCCTCCTGTTCCCTGGCACCTACCTATTTCCTGTGTTCTTGTTTCCTTGCAGCTCCTGCTCACACCGTGTTGGACAGCAAGCCGATGGCAGCACCTCCCCCTCAGACGATGATGGACGGTGGCGTTCCCATGTATTCTCCTACGCAGGCCTCACCCGGCTTCCCAGGGCAATCTCCCAACTCTGCCTTTAAACACCCTTGTGATCAAGCTAAAGGCCCACTGTCCATGGGACCACTGGCACCTCCTCCGGGACCTCCTGCAGAGGCTCTGCAGACTGTGTTAGAGCAGCAGGTGCCAGAGAACATAGGTTCGTAAGCTGATGACAGCAGCTGGGAATAGGATGTGGGGGAGGAGGGAATGAAGTAGAAGTGTGGGTCTATCGTAATGTAGGAGATGCAGCAGCAATTGTGTAGCCAGCGTGGTCTTAGCAGCAGCACTGGGATAATGTCCAGTGTCATTGTTGAAACAGTGTTTGTTGATCAGGACACGTAAGGGAATGCACCTGCTGCTGTTTAAACAGTGTCACAGAGCAGAGGGTTTTCTGATACAGGTCCTTGGACAGAAAGCAAGGCATTAGATTTGTTTTGGTATTGGGATGGAGCTATGGAGAATGGGAGCAGTTTGGGATTGGTACAGGGATATGGGCTATGGGATTAGTTTGGATTGACACAAGAATATAGGTTCTGGGATTAGTTTGGAAATAGTACAGGGATTAGTTTGGGGTTGATACACAGATATAGATTGAAGGATTAGTTTGGGATTGACACAGGGACATGGGTTGTGGGACTAGTTTAAGATTGATGCACGGATATGGGCAGTGGGATTAGTTTGGGATTGATGCACGGATATGGGCTGTGGGATTAGTTTTAGATTATTTTAGCAGAGAGCAGATTTGATTGGTTGTTATTTAAGCAAAGAGCTCGGGAAGGGGCAGGAATCTTTTCTGCTTTCCTATGTAGTAACTTTCTTTTCCACTGATTCTTCAGAATGCAATTCCATCAACCATCAGGCCTCACCGAAAAGACACAGCTTTGGGGAAAGTGGACAGCAGGATTTCTATGATCACATGGCCAAAATGGTAATGATGCCTGGATTCAGCTCCAAATAGCTTGTAGTTTAAAATCTGTTGGGAAGTGTTTGTTTATCTGTGTGACCTGGCAGGTACAGTTGGTGCATCACTCGGTGAAATCCTCGGCTGGATAATACTGAGTTGGTGCATGGGTGAGGCAGGGTTCCTTTGAGAGGAGAGTGGTCACCCATGTGTTAAAGTCCCTCCACCAGTAGCTGCCGAAGGATGATCACCATAGCGAGTGTGGAGGCTAGCCTCTTGTACCCTACCCCCTCTGCGGGGCAATAAGGGATGTTGGCCATGTTTGTGGTGGGAGAGACAACCCAAGAACTAAAAGAGAACAGCAAAGGTTACTGATGTGGAGTGCAAGCTCCTTGTATGAGGCTGAGTTCACTATCTTGGCCGTATATTCCCATTCCAATTCCATATTGTCTGTATGGCTGTATCCCTGACCCCTGTGAGCAAATGCAGTGTTGCTGGAATGGTCCAGTTGGTGGGTGAGTGTGATTGAAGCTGGCCATTCAGGATAGAATGTAGTGAAGTCAGGACCTAATGCAATATCTTTAAGCTGGGAACTGTGCTCCACTGAGATTAATGGCATTATTTTAACCATTGCAGTTTGTTTTTAATTGTTGCTGTTTCTAATTGGCTAAATGAGATGATCTCTGATTATTCTAACTGGCTGACCATAAGTTCCTGCTTCCTGTTGCAGGTTTGGGTGGTGCCTCCCTCTGCGCCCCCACCACCTAGTAAAGTGCAGCTAGTAAAGCTTATTTATTAGTCACAAGTAAGGCTTACATTAAAACTGCACTGAGGTTACTATGAAAATCCCGTAGTTGCCACACTCTGGAGCCTGTTTGGGTACACCGAGGAGGAATTTAGCATGGCCAATGTGTCTAATCATGTCTTTCAGACTGTGGGAAGAAACTAGGGAACCGTGAGGAAACCCACACAGACACTCACAGAATATGCAAACTCCATAAAGACAGTGACCCAAACCAGGAATTGAACCCAGACCTCTGACGCTGTGTAGCAGCAGTGCTAATTACTGTGGCATCGTGCCAGCCATGGTAGCACAGTTAGATCTAGCCAAGGTCCAGCTAGTTTTGAATGTAGAATGTGTCATAGCAGAGGGTCCCCCAACTCCTCACTTGATCTCTCTGGTTTGGGGGTGTCACCATCAGGGACCTCCCTGGAGCAGTCCTGTGCGACAGGGAATCTGCATGATGGGGAAGAGCTAACACGAATCTCAGCAAGTTTAGTATTGAGATGAAATACTCAGTGAGGAATGGCTTTCCATTTGTTCAGTAGTGAGGGTGAGACTTTACCACAGTGATAAAGAATTGCTGTTTGGGACACTGATGGTTTGCGCTGGGGTTGTTCTTGGGCTCTGTGGCATGCGCCATACTGACTGTGAAGGTGAGGCTGTTTAATAGTTGGTGCAGCAGCATAAGGTTAACACAGCTGAACGTTTGTGTCTGAACCAGGCCCCTGGAAGAAGATCGAGGTCAACGTCTCAGTCGTCCTTGCATATGGTACGCAATACCTGATGCCTTTGTATTGGAGTCCTGGTGCTTTTCTTCCCATTCTTAACTGGGACTCATTTGGTGGTGGTGGTCAATGCTTTCTCTCCCTCTCCTCTCTTTCCCAATCTCATCCTCTCTCGCTTTCTGCCATTCAATCATTAATACTTGTAATTTGGATCCCAAGTACACCTGCTAACAATCTTTACATGGCCTAGGATTACGGGTGTTTTGCGTCCCCCTGGTTTTGTTGCTCTGCAATGAGCAGGGAGGGCTCAGATGTGGGAGTACAATGATGCTTGGGGTCTCTGAGTGCCAAACGATGGTTAGATGTGAACGTCTGCACATTGCTCCACAGTAGAGCAAGTCAAAGCAAATGCAGGTGTACACTCCATTTTATCCATTGGCAGAAAGCTGGGCAGGGGAGATAATCTGGGATTTGCTGCAAGGCTATCACTATCATTTCCTGTTCTTGGGCAGTTTATTAAATTGTCTGCTGGTTTACAATTAAATTGTATACCAAATACTGTGAATGTTTAATCAGATTCTCCCCACCTCTCTGGGAACCATACTTAGCTGGTGGCAGGGAGGCCAACTCCATTGCTCCCAGTGACTTCCCTGAGTTAATGTTACTGCAGAATGCTTTCTTAAGGCAATACAGATTTACGGTCCTTTTTGTCTCCACGTTCAGGCAGGGAGTGTTAAATAAACACTCCTCCAGGCAATGTTTGAGCTAGAGGAGCAAGGAGCTCTCTTTGAGAAATACTGGATAGCTAGACAGAGAAAAGGCCAAAGTCCACCTGCCTCACCACCTGCCATCCTTGGCAGGGACATGGTATGGTGATAATGGAATTATTGAGTAGTCTACCTTGTTAGAAACCACATCCCCATCACCATGTTGCAGAGCTGTGGACATTATAGGTCTAAGGTTAATGCTCCTCCCCTCACTAATATCACCAGTAATGAGGCTGCTCATTATCATCTTGTTATTTCTGGGATGTTCCAGGAGTCTGTTTTTTCATACTTAGATACAGAATGAGGACACTCAGCCCCTTCAGCCTGTTCTACCACTCAGATTTTGGCTGATCTGTATCCCAATGCTATTTTATCTTTTAGTTGATTCTGTAACCCTTCCCAATAAAACTCTATCAATCCAAAATTAATCCCACAGCCATGTATCACTCCCAAACTAATCCCACAGACCATATCCCTGGATCGATCACAAACTAATCCCACAGACCATATCCCTGAATTAATCTCAAGCAAATCACAGAGCCCTTATCTCTGTATCAATCCCAAACTAATCCTACAGCCATATCCCAGAATCAATCCCAATCTATCAGTCTCGGTCCTGAAGTTTTCACTTGATCTGACAGAGCTGAAAGTTTGGTTGAGGAATAGCAGGATGAAGGAGTTGGCAAAGTGGCTGATTGTTCTGAAACTCAGTGGAATGCCTCGATGACACGCTGGGACTGATCAGCACAGGCAATTCTCTTCCCCTGGTAGTCCATACAGATGGGAGAGATTTAAACGTTTTAGAGATGTATTCCAATTGGTAGGTCTCCTGGTTTACGTCAACTAACTAGTGTGTTGTTGCTGTTTAATTGGAGGGCAGGATGGGTTTTTAGGCTGGGGGAGAGCTCGCCTCTGTACACCCATGATGTTTTCATGTTGGACTGTCTTGTTTTCAGCCGTATGGGAGGCGCTCTCGAACCACCTCCGAGTCATCTAACCACAGCCTCGGCCGCGAGAGGCAACCCTCAGCAGCTAACCAGCCATCACTTCCACCTCAACCAGAGACCACCACCAACACCGCCCCGGAGACATCAAAGGAAGTCAGGCAACAGGAACCTGAGAGCAAAAAGTCAAAGGTAAAGGTAGCAAATTCCAGGGGTGCCACAGGCTGACTGCGTTTCATCCATGCTGCTTACTGTGGTGAAGGCAATATTGGTTTTATTAACCACTGTTATCGTGCAGTGTGTCACACGATCTTCCTGATCTGCTCCTGTCTTTGTGGATAGGGAATGACAGGATATTGACCCTGGAAGAAAATGGGGTAGGGGTGTTCAAAATTGTGAAGAGTTTTGATAGAGTAACAAAAGATAAACTGTTGCCAGTGTCACATCTCTAATCAAAGGATGCAGATGTAAAGGAACTGAGAGAGATGAGTTTTTTTCCACTATTTGTTACGCTGAATGAAAAGAGGGTTGTGAAAACAGATCCCACTGTAACTTTCAAAATAAATAAGTGGGATTACTTGGATAGCTTTTTTAAGAGCTGGCAAAGATGCAATGGGCCAAATGGCCACCACCTATGCTGCATGCTGCTGTGTCCTTACAACAACACTGGAGTGTGAATGCATGTGTTGAATCCAGATCAGTGTTTGGAGGTGTCAGTATCCACTGATCTGAATACCAAGTGTTTCTACTGACTAGTAGGGGTTGCAGGGCAGGGGAAAGATGATTAAGGGACCTTGCTGTTACTGAGGGAAGTGTCTAGGCTTTCTGATTGTATTATGGCAGGAGTTGGGACTGGTAATGCAGAATATAGTGTACCATTAAACACAGATACAGCTTGGGTTTAAATACAGAATAAAGCTCCCTCTACACTGTCCCCATCAAACATGATGTGGAGATGCCGGCGTTGAACTGGGGTAAACACCAGGTTAAAGTCCAACAGGTTTATTTGGGTGTAAACGCCACTAGCTTTTGGAACCCTGTTTCTTCAGGTGAGTGAAGAGTTCTGTTCACAAACAGGGCATATAAAGACACACAGTTTACAGAATACCAATTAGAATGCGAGTCTTTAAAGCTAATCTGCTAATTAAGTTTTAAAGGTGCAGACAATCTGAGTGGAGCTAGCATTAAGCATAGGTTAAAGAGATGTGTATTGTCTCCAGACAGGATAATAAGTGAGATGTTGCAAGTTCAGGCAAGTCATGGGGGTTACAGATAGTGTGACATGAGCCCAAGATTCCAGTTGAGGCTGTCCTCGTGTACAGAACTTGAGTAAAGCTTCCTCTACGCTCTTCCCATCAAACACTCTCAGGACAGGTACAATACGGGGTTAGCCTGTCCCTTGCATCTAATTTTCCAACAGAGCAAAGGCATTAATTGTTGTTGTCTCTCAGGGTGGTTGGCTGAGCTGGTTGCGACCCAGCCGGAAGACTGAAGCCCATCTACCGGATGACAAAAATAAATCGGTGAGTATGTCGGTCGTAGGGCATGTCTGTGCATCTTCACATTGAGATGCTGTGTATTGGCTTCCTCTGGTTAATCCAGTGCAACTCAGCCCACCTGCTAGCATTGTACAAACAGCCATATGTCCAGAATTCTGCGTTCGCTCCCCTTTAATCAAAATCTTCTGGTTGTGGGTAACACTTAATGAGGTCACAATTTATTGCCCCGAGATGCTAGTGGGCTGCCTTAGTGTGAGGTACAGTATCCTACAATGTTAACATTAATCTCGCAGGCTCCCTGAATCCCTTAGAAACAGGCTGGTAACAAAGTTCAGCCATGAGATGACTTTAGTAAGAGCCCAAACATGTTTATTAAGTTTCATGTAAATTGCAGCAATAAAAGTTCAGATGCTGATTTACAGTGTAACGTGAGCTAAATACTTTACATGTTCATTCTGGACAGAGGGGTCCAGATCTTATCGTGCAGCTCCTGGTCTTCAGTCACACCACATCCCCTCGTGACTGTGTTTATATTTTCCTGTGCACGTGATGTGATTAGACAGTGCAAATTTGGACTTGGGAGCTGTGAACAGGCTGCAATGTGGCTGTTTCTTTTATGGCTGTACCCATTTTAATGCCACCTGTACTGTGTTTGGGGGGAGGAGGGGTGTTGCTGGTTTTGTTGGGTGCATGGATTTTATGGGACCTGCATCCTGAGGGGCCACGTCACTGGCACCCACTGGGTGCATGAATTCCACTGTAATTGGAGCTGGAATTCCGGTCTCTACTTGCCAGGGAAGTCTGGAACGCTGAGTTTTAACTCTCCGTCTTCCAGCCCTGAGGCAGAAATGGAAGCGGTGTTGATGAGGGCAGCATTTGGAAGTATGTTTCTGTTTCCCGGCTCCGAGCTCACACCTAAAGCGTAGCCTAGGGAAGGGGCCAATTCTGAACTTTGTTTTGTGTACAGATTGTGTGGGACGAGAAGAAGCAGCGATGGGTGAATCTGAATGAACCCGAGGAGGAGGTACGTGTCGAGTGCTGACGTTCTCCAGCCTCTTTCTGATTTGTTATTATTTGTTCTCGGGATATGTGTCACTAGCAAAACCACCATTTATTGGGCATCCCTGGTTGCCCTGCAAAAGTGATGCAGAGTTGCCACCTTGACCCACTGCTCGCAGGTTTGGAACAAAATGACATCCCAGAGCAATTAAAGTCAAACACATTGCTGAGGGTCTGGAGTCGCATAGTGCCGGATCAGGTAAGCACAGCGATTTCCTTCCCTAAAGGACATCAGTGACCCCGTTGGGTTTTTATGTCAATCCGACAGTTTCCTGCTCATTGGATTTTTATATCCAGCGGATTGCAGATAGCTGTGCTGCACTTGGTCTCAGGGTTAGAGAGAGAAAATCAACTCTGCCCCTGATTTCCATCTACTGCCAGATCAGATGTGGGCAGCAGTTAAGGACAGAATGGGATTCTGCTGTGATTCTCTCCCTGCCATTGTTCAGTATCCCTATACACACCACCCAGGCTCATTGGTTTCAAAAGGAGCAGTGCTCCAAAAGCTACGGGCTTGTGCTTACCAAATAAACTTGTGCTTACCAAATAAACTTGTGCTTACCAAATAAACTTGTGCTTACCAAATAATAATTGTGCTTACCAAATAATAATTGTGCTTACCAAATAATAATTGTGCTTACCAAATAATAATTGTGCTTACCAAATAATAATTGTGCTTACCAAATAATAATTGTGCTTACCAAATAATAATTGTGCTTACCAAATAATAATTGTGCTTACCAAATAATAATTGTGCTTACCAAATAATAATTGTGCTTACCAAATAATAATTGTGCTTACCAAATAATAATTGTGCTTACCAAATAATAATTGTGCTTCCCAAATAATAATTGTGCTTCCCAAATAAACCTGTTGGATTTTAACCTGGCATCGTGAGGCTGCTTACTTGTTTCAAAAGCCTAGGGTAGGGAGCGAGTGTGGCAGGAGCAGAGCCCAGGGCAGGAAGTGGGGTGCTGTGGAAGGGAGCCTTGGGGGAAGCAGGCAGGAGCGGGTGGGGTGGGTGGCCAGGGTGGGGGAGCCAGGGCCCAGGGAGGAAATGGAGTAGGAAAGAGCGCAATGCGGACTCCAACATGAAGAGGAATGAGACTGTCTGGCAGGAATACCTGTCTTGGGCCTGTCAACAGATTACAGTAATGTGTCTGTAAGTAGTGGCTCGCCATGTGGGAAATGACAGGGACTCACACATAGATGATCCATACAGGGTGCAGAAATTTCCTGTGGTTATGTGGGGAGCAGTGAAATGGGAACAGGGATTATTTGACTCTCCTCCCCCATCTACCCGCCTGATCTGAGCTGAGTTGGCGGCTGCTGCTAGATTTTGGGAGTAATGTTATGTGTGTGTCATTGCAGAGCAAGCCTCTTCCTCCACCACCGAGCTTTCCAGTGACTGCTCCTACTCTTGCCTCCAATTCCACTACCTCGCCCACCCATGGAGGTGGTCCTCCACCCAGGAACAGGTTCTCTATGAAAGCAGGTAGGTTTTGTTGCTGTCTCTTTGCTGTCTTTCTCACTTTTTCTCTTTCCCCAAGTTTTGTATGTGCGCAGCACCCTCCTCCTGCAACTGAAAATCACAACTGAATGCTCCCCCGCCCCGTCTGAGCAGCTTTCTGGGTGCCAGTCTCGGATTCCACCCCTCACCGACTCTTTAAGTGGCTCAGATTTTAAGGGTTTACCCCCTTATTGTCTCTTCCTCCCTCCTTCATCTTCACCACAATAGTTTATCTCTGTCATCAAATCCTTTAATCATCTTAAACCTGTCAATTAGATCACCGCTTAATCTTCTACTGAAGGGGATACAAGTCTGTGGAACCTGGCCATAGAGTTTAATCCTGTTTCCCCCACAGTCATTCAGAATGTTGTATCTGCTGTGCTTCCTGCCAGTCCTTTATTGGGAGGTGCAGTGCCCTGAATTGAACTGTCACTGCAGGTGGGGTCTGGGAAATAATGCAGTTTTTTTGTTAAAGACAAAATTCTGGAAAATGTAAATTCAAATAAATCTACCTCTCCGCTAGCCATTAGTAATTTCTGTATGGATCCCTAAATCTCTCAGCTTCTCCAGTTTCTCATTGACAAAATATTTTGAATCTGCTGGTCAGCAGAATATCTTCATATGAATGCAGTTTAACTGATTTCCATTCTGTCTCCTCACACCAACCCAACAGGTACGAAGGCTCGATATGTGGATGTCCTCAATCCCAGTGGATCAAAACCTGGTGGGGTGCTGCAGCCCCCTGTGGACCTGTTTGCCCCCCTGGCACCAATGCCTATTCCCACCAACCTCTTTGTACCACTGCCAGGTATGGTGCATTGCTGGCCATACACTTATTCTTGTCAGTAATATAACATATTCCTTCTCCTTTCTCTTGGAGGGGTGGAGGGAGGGAAGGGGAGGAGGGTTGGTGGGTGAATGACTGCTTCTGCCTGTAGAGATGGTGACATCCCAGCCTAAAGATAAACTTGCCTTTCAATTGTGTCTTTCATTACCTCGTGAGGCTGCAGAACATGTCTGAAAAGTATACTTACTGCTATAGTGTAGGAAATACAATACACAACAAACACCCCAAACAACAATACAATCCTATCTGGATTATCTGTATCTAGTCAATGTGGAATGGGTGATAAATAATGGCCAGGGCACTGGGGAGAACTTCCCTGCCCTTTTGGTAGCACCACAGGATCTTTTACTTCCATGTGTGAAGGTGGACGAGGCTTCAGTTTAGCATCTTATTGGCAAGATGTCACCTCTGGGCAGCTTTCCCTTGGTAGGGCACTGGGAAAGTGCTGCCTAGATTGTGTTCAATGGGACTTGTTCTCCTGACCTTTCAACTGCAACCCACTGAATGAAGACCCATGTGGCTGGATAAGGAGGGGGGAGTGAGAGGAGTTTGGGGTATGGTGGGGGGAATGGAGTTGACAGCAGGGAAAGGGAGGAGAATTGGTGGGTGAATGGCAGGATGGATTCCTTATTGGAAAGTCCTCTGCAATGGTGTCCATCTTGATAACGGGCTCTCATTTTGTTGTGAGGGACTCTGTGTGCCCACTTTTGGACTTGGTGTGACTGAGCTGTCAGCTGAGCCAAGCTGCTGTTCAGGTGGGGCCAGTTCCGCTGTGGGTCTTGCCCAACCCTTCAGACCCTGGGCAATGAGAGAGAAACAACATAAAGATCATAAGAAATAGACCATTCAGTTCATTGCACCTGCTTTGCCATTCAATAAGATTGTGGTTGTTCTGACTGTGGCCTCAGCTTCACTTTCCCACATGTCCCCAGAATCCTCAATCCCATGTTGATCAAATATCTGTCTAACTCAGCCCAGAATATATTCCGTGACCTAGCCTCCACCACTCCCTGGGGCAGAGAATTCCAGAGGATGAATGATCCTGTGAGCTGAGAAATTCCTCCTCAGCCCCTCCATAAATGAGGGGCTCCATTTTTTAAGTTGTGCCCCTTAGTTCTAGATTCCCCCAGAAGGGGAAATGTCCCCTCGACAGCTTCTCTGTGGGGTGGGCCCTTCCCGCCCCACAATCTTCGATATTTCAGTAAGATTCTTCTCGCTCTTCTAAACTTTGGTGAATATCGGCCAAGCCACTCATTCCTTCTCTCCAGACGCAGCTTCGTTGCAACAATCAGCTTAGTGACCTTCTCTATTCTGAAGGAGACCAGAGTGGTACACAGTTCTCTGGTTGTGGCCTCACAGGTGTCCCATCCGGTTCCTACAGAACCTCTCATCTTTTACACTCCATATCCCTTTCAATGAAGGTTAATATTCTATTTTCTTTCCCAACTAACTGCATGCTAACTTTTTATGATTCATGTACACCCAGATCTCTCTGAATTGCAACATTCTACAGTCACTCCATTTGAATACTACTGTATTTTTATCCAAAGGGGGTAACATCACATTTTCCATGTTATATTCAATCTGTTATTTTGTGCTGACTCACTTGACCTGTCCAAATTGCTGAGTGGATTCTTTATATCCTCCTCACAACTTGCTGCCCTTCGTAGCCTCAGCAAATTTGCAATCTGATCCCCTTGTGTCCAAGTCATTAATATAGATCCCGTGTAGCCTAGGTCCCAGCACCAATTCCTCTGGCACTCTTGTCAGTTACTTTGCCAAACTAAAATTGACTCAGTTATCCTGACACTTTCCTGCTAATGAGCCAATCCTCTGAGCCAATCCATACTAATGCAAGCGCTATGATCCCTTATTGTGTGCAGTTACTTTATCAAATGGCTTTTGGAAATCTAATTACTCTACATCTACTAGTTTCCCTACATTCACCTTACTTGTCAGCTTCACAAAGAACTCTAATAAATTTGTCGAATGTTATTTCTCTTTCTTTCATTCATTCAGACAGAGTCAACATGGTTTCTTTGTGGTTTCCTAAATATCTGGTTCCTATCCTTTCAAAAATATATTTATTATTGTTACAAAGAGGCTTACATTAACACTGCAGTGAAGTTACTGTGAAACTCCAATAATACACTGCATTCTGGCACTTTGTCAATGACAGATATTAGACTAATTGTTGATTTTTTTTTTTTCCTGTCCACCCCCACCCCACCCATACCCCTAAAAAAGTGATGTGATGTTTATGGTTTTCCAATCTGCTGGAACCTTCCTAGGTGATTTTAGAAATTTGTAACCAATACACCTATGATCTGTGCAGCCTCTTCCTTTCAGACCCTCTCATGGAGACCATCAGGTCCAGGAGATTTGTCAACTTTAGTTTTCCTAGAGTGCTTTCTCCAGTAGTGACAGTAGTTGTTTTTAAATTCCTTCCTCCACTTTGCCTGTTGATTTTTCTATTCTTGGAATGTTTCCTGTGTCTTTTATTGTGAAGACAGATAGAAAATACCTGTGTTTATTGTGTTTATAGGTGAGGGGTCTGAAGGAACACCAGCAGAGAGCTCTCAGACCACAGAACAGACAAATCCAGAGGCAAAGACACCACCTCAGGTATCTGTCTGCAATGCCCTGTTTATACAGCAAATACAAAGCAAAAAAAAAGCCTTCTTCTGCCCTTTTGTATCACATTCTTTCATCAAACCCAACTATTAAGTTTGTGTATTTATTAGTGTCACAAATAGGCTTATGTTAATACTGCAATGAAGTTACTGTGAAAATCCCCTAGTTGCCACACTCTGCCTATTCGGTTACGCTGAAGGAGAGTTTAGCATGGCCAATGCACCTAACCAGCACGTCTTTCGGACTGTGGAAGGAAACTGAAGAACGTAAGAAATAGGAGTAGGCCATTCAGCCCGCCCCACCATTTAATAAGGTCATGGGTGATCTGCAGTGGTTCAGTACCACTTTCCCACTTTCTCCCCATAACCCTTAATTCCCTTGTCAATCAAAAACCTATCCACTCTTGACTTGAACATATTCAGTGAGGAAGCCTCCACCACCTCCTCAGGCAGAGAATTCCAAAGACTCACCACCCTTTGCATGAAGAAATTTCTCCTCAACTCTGATCTGAGTCGCTTCCCGCGCCCCCCGCCCCCAATCTTGAGGCTGTGCCCTCTAGTCCTGCTATCTTTGTTAAGCGGGAAGAGTCTCTCAACCTCTACCCTATCCATCCCCTTCATTATCTTATACATCTCTATGAGATCCCCTCTCAGCCTTCTAAACTCCAAAGAGTATACAAACTTAGCCTATTTCAGTCTCTCCTCATAATCCAACGCCCTCATCTCCCCGATATCAGTCCAGTGAATCTTCTCTGCACTCCCTCCAAAGCCAATATATTCTTCCTCGAATGTGGCAACCAAAACTGCACACAGTACTCCAGCTGTGGCTTCACCAGTACCCTATACAGCTGCAACAGAACCTCCCTACTTTTATATTCTATCCCCCTCGCTATAAAGGCCAACATTGCATTCGCCTTCTTGATCACCTGCTGCACCTGCAAACTGAGTTTTTGCGATTCGTGCACAAGGTCCCTCTGCATCGTCGCATGCTGCAGCTTTTCGCCATTTAAATAGTAATCCATCCTACCGTTATTCCTACCATAGTGGATAACCTCACACTTGCTAACGTTACACTCCATCTGCCAGATCCTCGCCCACTCACTCAACCTATCCAGATCCCTCTGCAGGCTTTCCACACCCTCCATGCAATTTGCTTTGACGCTCATCTTCGTGTCATCAGCAAATTTTGTCACCCTGCACTCAGCCCCTTCCTCCAGATCATCTATGTAAATGGTAAATAGTTGAGGCCCCAGCACCGATCCCTGGGGCACTCCACCAGTCACCAGCTGCCAATCAGAATAGCACCCATTAATACCTACCCTCTGCTTCCTATTAGACAACCAATCTTCTATCCAGTCTAACACCCTACCCCCAACTCCCTACACCTTAAGAACCTGGAGGAAACTCATGCAGACATGGGGCGAGCATGCAGATTTCACATAGACAGTGATCCTAGCCAGGAATAGAACACAGGTCTCCGGCACTGTGAGCCAGCAGTGTTAACCATTGTGCCACCATATTTTTTTTGTCCCTCGTGTTTATTTCCTTCAATATATTTGTGCTGTCCCCTTCAACCACTCCCCATGGGAGTGAATCCCACGTTCTCCCCACTCCCCATGGAAGCAAGCTGAAATCCTCATTGGATATACCATAGCCCTCCGTACACACAGAATTCGCTCAGATGAGGAGGATCATGACAGACACCTCCAGACGCTGAAGGATGCCCTTGTGAGAACAGGATATGGCGCTCGACTCATCAATTGACAGTTCCAATGTGCCACAGCGATAAAACGTACTGACCTCCTCAGAAGACGAACACGGGACAAGGTGGACAGAGTACCCTTTGTTGTCCAGTACTTCCCCGGAGCGGAGAAGCTACGACATCTTCTCCGGAGTCTTCAACGTGTCATTGATGACGATGAACATCTCGCTAGGCATCCCCACCCCCCACTTCTTGCTTTCAGACAACCGCACAACCTTAAACAGATCATTGTTCGCAGCAAACTACCCAACCTTCAGGAGAACAGTGACCACAATACCACACAACCCTGCCACAGCAAGCTCTGCAAGACATGCCGGATCATAGACATGGACGACATCATCAAACGTGAGGATACCATTCACCAGGTACACGGTACATACTCTTGCAACTCGGCCAACGTTGTCTACCTAATACGTTGCAAGAAAGGATGTCCCGAAGCATGGTACATTGGGGAGACCATGCAGACACTACGACAGCGGATGAATGAGCATCGCTCAACAATCACCAGGCAAAACAGTTCCCTTCCTGTGGGCGAACACTTCAGCAGTCATGGGCATTCGGCCTCCGACCTGTGGGTAAATGTTCTTCAAGGGGGCTTTCGTGACACACGACAGCGCAGAGTCGCTGAGCAGAGACTGATAGCCAAGCTCCGCACACATGAGGACTGTCTTAACAGGGATCTTGGCTTCATGACACACTATCTGTAACCCCCGTAACTTGCCTGGGTTAGCAAAAAACCTCACTTACTGTGCTGTCTGGAGAAAATACACAATTCTCTAACCAATGCTCAGGATTCCCTTCACACACATTGTTAGCCACTTTAACACTTGAATAGCAGGTTAGATGTAAGGATTCGCATTCTAATCAGCAATCTGTAACTGTCTGTGTGGATATGAGTGCCTCTGCAGATCAGAACACTGCATTTGCCTGATGAAGGCTGTAAAGTCGAAAGCTCGCAGATTTACTATCAAATAAATTGGTTGGATTTAAAATTGGTGTTGTAAAACTTTACTGAGTTTACCCCAGTCCAACGCCGGCATCTCTGCATCATATACCATATGTACCGTAGGGTTTGGCAGTGTTAATAATGAGATTTATTTTTAATATGTAGCCAAAACTTAATATCTGAAGAGCCACTATACTGTAATTGAAATGGCAGAAAGATTGAAAAATATTATCCAAACACATTTCAACAGCATTTCCAAAAAATTTTTTGTAAAGTTAATTGGACAATACTTTCTGATGAACAGAGTATTAAAAGTTTGAAAAATAAAACAAGCCATTTAAATATCCTGGAAATGAATTCAATCCATCAAGGCTGGAGATTCGCCTTATATTTAACATGCTGCTTCTCTTTTTGTAGATGTTTAACCCAGTACCAAATGCTGATCCGTTGCCTTCCGAGTCCAATAGTGTGCAGTTTGGAGAGGTAAATATCATTGTCAGTTTTACTGCTGTAAGATGTGACATGTTCCTCCCACCTATCGCCTTTCCTTTCCCTTTTCTCTCCCCACCTCCTCGCTTCCCCTTTTCTATATTGTACACCACCACCACCTCACCCCACATTATCTTCACTGTCACAGTTTACCACTTCTCTGCCATTTGGCCCTTCACACTCTTTATTCTCTCTGTGGGCTGCCATTAGCAGTCTTTCCCTTGGTTCTGTGACTATGACTCATCTTTCATTCCCTCTCCTGCAGGATAACTATCTCCCACCTTCTATGCCTTCCGGCTTTGATAAGCTCAAAACGTTAGCTCTTTTGTCTCCCTATAGATGCTGCCAGACTGGCTGAGATTTTCCAGCATTTTCTCTTTTGGTTTCAGATTCCAGCATCCGCAGTAATTTGCTTTTAGCCAGCTCTCTGATAAGACAATGCTCCCATTCTCCCATCTCCATTGTTAACCTGTTCAATCGACAGTCTTCATGAAAAAACGAAATTTGTATTTGTTTGAAGCTTCTCTTTCTCTTACAGCTGCCTGATAGAATCACAGAACCTGGCAGTGCAGGAGGAGGCCATTCGGCCCACAGTCTGCATTGCCTCTCTCTGACAGTGTGTCTTACCCAGGCCCTTTGCCCACCCTCTCCCCATAACCCCACACATTTACCATGGCTAATCCATCTAACCCATGCATCTTGGGACATTGAGGGGCAATTCAGAATGGCCAGTCCATCTAACCTGCACATCTTTGGAGTGTGGGAGGAAATCTGACCCAAGATCCTGCCCTGAGGTTGAGGCTCCACATGTACAGGCTGGCTTCAGGCTCACTGCAGTCACCATTATTTATTTTGCCAGCCTAGATGACAGAGGGTTGTCTGACTTCTGAAGGTATTATAGCTAAACACAGTCCTGTCTGTGCTGGCATTCCATGCATTCCATCTGTAGAACAAAAGTACACGACAGGAACAGGCCCTTCAGCCCTCTAAGCTTGCACGGGCCATGGTGCCCGACTGAACTAAAACCCCTACCCTTCCAGGACCATATCCCTCTATTCCATCCTATTCATGTATTTGTCAAGACACCCCTTAAAAGTCACTAATGTATCTATTTCCACTACCTTTTACTTTCTGTGCAATAAATCTGCCTCATATATCTCCTTTAAACCTTGCCCCTCGTATCTTAAACCTATGCCACCTAGTGATTGACTCTTCCACCCTGGGAAAAAGCTTCTGACTATCCGCTCTGTCGATGCCCCTCAATCGTGTAGACTTCTATCTATTATTGAGAATAAAAGTGAGTGGGAAGCTGATCAGGAGCAGGGGGCCTGGTTCATAAATCATCCATCCCCAAATTTGAGGTACTAGGATTGATTGAGCACTGTGATGGGCTGACTGTCCTGGAAGTGAATGGAGGGAGAGCTTGTGTGGTCTGCATATACCGAACAGTTTGTGAACGAAACCTGCTGGGCTTTCAGAGAAAGCATACCAATTTCGTCTTTCCCTGGAATAAAAAAAACTTTCATTTCTTTAGTGCTTTTCCTATCCCAAAGCGCCTGACAGAAATGAGATGAAGTCTTTGATGCAGGTTAGGAAACGTGGCAGCACAGCAAGATCTCATAAGCTGCAGTATAATAATAACCAGTTATCCTGCTTCAATGATGTTGATCGAAGTGTGAAGATCGGTTGATGACATGGGAGAATTCCACTACTCCCATTGGAAACAGCAGCCGTAGAATCTGCTATGTTCTGTGAGAGAGGGGACGGGACCTCATTTCCACTAACAGTGCAACTCTCTCACAATGCTGCACTGGCCATGTCAGTCTGGATTTGGTGCTATAGTCTCAGGAATCTGACCCATAACCTTCAGAGGTGAGTGTGTGACTCGTTGCAGGATCTTTTCCTGTTTTATTGAGACTGATCCAAGGGCAAAGTTACTCTTGAGCAATGAAGCACTTTGGGGCATCCTGCATTTGTAATGGTGCTATATAAATGCAACTTTCTTTCCTTGTATGTCATGTGAAATATTATTGAGACTAGTGTGCTGAATGTTTCTCTGTTTCCCAGACTGCCCCTCAGCCTCTGCAAGGGGGTCCTGCATCAGGAACCGTTCAGTTTTACAACCCTACCCAGTTCACCCAAGTAAGAATTTTGTTGTTTTTAATTCTGAAATAAGTTCTGTTTTGTGACACTCTGTTTAAACTTGTGATGAATGTTAATTCCGTGTGTAATTGTATGTTAGAGATGCTATAAAATAATACTAATTAACATGTAGCAGGAGCTTTACTCTGTATCTAACCCTGTGCTGTACCTGTCCTGGGAGTGTTTGATGGGGACAGTTAGAGGGAGCTTTACTCTGTATCTAACCCTGTGCTGTACCTGTCCTGGGAGTGTTTGATGGGGGACAGTGTAGAGGGAGCTTTACTCTGTATCTAACCCCGTTCTGTACCTGTCCTGGGAGTGTTTGATGGGGGGGACAGTGTAGAGGGAGCTTTACTCTGTATCTAACCCCGTGCTATACCTGTCCTGGAAGTGTTTGATGGGGGACAGTGTAGAGGGAGCTTTACTCTGTATCTAACCCTGTGCTGTACCTGTCCTGGGAGTGCTTGTTGGGGACAGTGTAGAGGGAGCTTTACTCTGTATCTAACCCCGTGCTGTACCTGTCCTGGGAGTGTTTGATGGGGACGGGTTATGTCAGGCTCCACTGTTTCCCAATTAGTAATTATTGCTCTGATCTGTTTTCCAGCCCTCAGCCGCACCGGCAGCCTCTCGACCAGGTCGCTTCGTACAAAGGAAGTATCCAATGTTGAAGTGAACAGACTTAGAATGAATTCTTAAATGAACGATTGTAAAACCCTTAATAGGGGCAGTGCAGGTGATGTGGTGTGCTGTGACATTTGCAGTTACAGGTGATTAAACTGGAGCGGTGTGTGTTTTAAATAGCTTTTTCCCTTGAAGGGAGCTCCAGAAATGCCAACAAGTTGATGCATTGCAAAACCCTTAGAGAGGGGTTGAGGGACTAAAACCTGAAGATGTGTGAAATGTAATTTTTTTATTCCAGGCTTAGCCACTTAAATAATAAAACCAAGTCAAACGAAAGCTATAGCAACGTGACTGAACTTACAATGCAGTGGAATATAAAATAAACACACACCCTCAAAGTGACTGGAAATGTCAGAGCAACCATCGTGCCATGGAACTGGGGTAAACCAGACCCTGGCATGCCCCATAAGATGCCCAGCACCAAACCATTCTTTGCTGTAACTGTTCAGTTTTAATTGAGAAGTGTTTGGGTGGAAAGAGTTATTGGGGCGGGGGGGTGGAGAAATTTTGGAAAGATTGTCCCTAATGATTTGTATTTAGGTAATATATATAAAAGGCTGCTGTAAGAGTATTGTATAGCCAGACCCAACTGTTGTACATTAATACTTTAAAAGTATCTGGAGGATTGTGTGAATAAATATTAACATGTGCAATATCAATGCTATCTTTCTCTTATTCTGGGAGAAGATCTGACAGGACATGGGAAGAAGAGGACAGAATGGCCAGAGAAGCTGTGAGGAGTTTTGGTTCCTCTTGAAGGATCAGCCCCTCCACATGCCTCACAATTAAACAGTATTCCATAGGTGCTGTGTCCAGTTGCCCGTCACACAGCAATGTTCCAAACCATCACGAGATACAGTGTAATTTTGTACAGAATGAAATCTGCTAATCTCAAGGTCCTCACACATAATGTGATTCTTCCCCTAGTGTCATTTGTCATTAACTGTATCCTGCACCCCCCATCTCCTGTAGTTTAGTACTGTCATGTAGATTGAATAATATTTCAGATTCAGAGACTCTTCTCTTACCTGAGAAATTTATTTTCTTGTGTTAAGGATGCACAGTGTAAATTGTTGAAAGGAAATAAAATATTTTGCGTTCTGGAACACTTTCAACCTCTCGCCCAGTCTGCATTTTGTTAGCTTTTTCACTTGTTCTTGGGATTTGGGCGTCACTAGCAAGACCAGTATTTTTTTGTTCATCCTCGGCTTCCCTCGAAGGTGGTCATGAGGCACTGCTTTGAACCACTGCAGTCTGTGCTGCTAGGGAGGAAATTCCAGGTTTTTGAAAATGAAGGAATGGCCAGTGCATTTTAAAGTCAGGCGGTGAGTGACTTGGAGGCCAGCCTCCTGATGATGGTCCCCATCCACCTTCTGTCCTAGATGATAAAGGTGGCAGGTTTGAAAGGTGCTCTCAAAGAAGCTCCAGTGAACTGCTGCAATGCCTCTTGTAGATGGCACTGTGTGCCAGTGACAATTAGCATTTAAGGTGTGGTCAATCAGTTCGCATTTTTCCTGGATGATATTGAGCTTGTCTGGTGTTGGATGAATGCAGCTCCAGGCAAGTGGAGAGTCACACTGTCTTGTAGATGGTGGACAGGCTTTGGGGAGTCAGGAGATGATTCTGGAAGGTAATCTGTGCAGAATTCCCAGCCTCTGACTTCGTGTAGCCACAGTATTTATGTGGCTACAGTGATAGTACCCCTAACAAGCTCACAGCTCCTTTAAAAACACTGCTGCACTGGGGAACAGTTAACATCTGTACAGGGCAAACTGAAGGTGGGCCTGCCAAAGTTTGCCTGAAGTTAGGACAGATGCTAAAGTTATTGTGGGTGGTCCTGAGCCAAAGTAGGACATTTAAATAAAAACACTCAAATAAATGAGTTGAAAATTGAGAGAAACATAGTTGGATGATCAAGGGCTGAAACATTGACTGTTTCTGTCTCCCTGCTGCCAAATCTACTGAAACTTTCCAGCATTTTGTTTCCAGATTTTTAGTAGCTGCAGTATTTTGCTTTCACTCAAATCAAGGAGTTTTGCTCAGTTTAACAGCTGTAAGAAGTTAGAAACTGGTTTATCTTCCACAGAGCTGTTTGATGTGAAACTTCTGATCAGAAATGATGCGGAGAAGAAATTGTCTCGGGCTCTGGAAGGGTAGTGTACACAGAGTGGGAGGAGACTTCCAGTATCCCGGCGTACACTACACTCTCACGGGCCTCCGCTCACTCCTCCAGTATCCCAGCATACACTGTCTTCCCGGCTCTCCGCTTACTCCTCCAGTATCCCAGCATACACTGTCTTCCCGGCTCTCCGCTTACTCCTCCAGTATCCCAGCATACACTGCCCCCTTTCCCGCCCTCCGCTTAATCCTCCAGTATCCCAGTACATACTGCTGGGCGGGAGTCCTCCTCGTTCCCGCGATGCACCGTGCCTGGCGTTGCCCCCGTGCTGAGGTCTGGTTGCTAAGGGCCTCAGGCGGTTTCATGGCCCTGGCGTTAGAACCGAATAGAGAGTGCGGGAGCGGAGCGGGGAGCCCGGCAGCCAGGTCGCTCTGTCAGGTGAGCGGAGCGGCGTGTTTCCCAGCGGGACAGGCCCGAGCCTGGGTCTAGAGTAGTCTCAGCCGCCCGGCTGACAGCCACTGCCGGACAGAATATTCGACTGTGAGAGGCATCGCAGCTTTCTCCAAGTTCCACCCCTGGGATATTGAGGCCAACTGTCCCCTCGCCAAGGTGTGGAACGGGGTGGAGTGTAGGTACCCTGCTGTCTCAGTGCTGGGGATCCTGCCTTGATCAGAGGATGAAGCCGAGACCAGCTTCCATTGTGATGCTCTCCACAGTGGAATAACTCACTGCTAACATGCCCTCAGTGCACAGCGGGCTGGAGCTGCATCTTTGATTTGATTTATTATTGTCACATGTATTAGTATACAGTGAAAGAGTATTGTTTCTTATGTGCTATACAGATAAAGCATACCGTTCATAGAGAAGGAAAGGAGAGGGTACACAATGTAGTGTTACAGTCATAACTAGGGGGTAGAGAAAGGTCAACTTAATGCGAGATAGGTCCATTCAAAAGTCTAATGGCAGCAGGGAAGAAGCTGTTGGTACAGCCGGTTGGTACGTGACCTCAGACTTTTGTATTTTGTTTCCCAACTGAAGAAGTTGGAAGAGAGAATGTCTGGGATGCGTGGAGATCCTTGATTATGCTGGCTGCTTTGCCGAGGCAGCGGACGTGTAGACAGAGTCAATGGATGGGAGTCTGGTTTGTGTGATGGAATGGGCTGCATTCATAACCTTTTGTACTTCCTTGTGATCTTGGTCAGAGCAGGAGCCCATACCAAACTGTGATACAACCAGAAAGAATGCTTCCTATGGTGTATCTGCAGAAGTTGCTGAGAGTTGTAACTAAAATGCCAAATTTCCTTAGTCTTCGGAGAAAATAGAGGCATTGATGGGCTTTCTTAACTATATGTCAGCATGGGGGGACCAGGACAGGTTGTTAGTGATCTGGAACCTAAAAACTTGAAGCCCTCAATCATTTCTACGTCGTTCCCATTGATGTAGACAGGGGCATGTTTTCCATTATGCCTTCTGAAGTCAATGATAATCTTCTTTATTATGTTGCCATAGAGGGAGAGATTATTGTTGTTGCGCCAGTTCACCAGATTCTCTCTCATTCCTGTACTCTGTCTCGGTTTGAGATCCTACCCACAACTGCGAAGATCATTAGCTAACTTGAATATCAAGAGGAGTTTGGCCACGCATTCATAAGTGTATAAGGAGTATAGTAGGGGGCTGAACACAGCCTTGCAGAGCTCCAGTGTTGAGGATGATTGTGGAGGAGGTGTTGTTGCCTATCCTCACTGAGCGTGGCCTGTTGGTTTGGAAGTCTAGGATCCAGTTGAAAAGGGAGGAGCTAAGCCCCAGGCCACAAAAGTTGGAGAAGAGTCCTGTAGAAATAATGGTGTTGAAGACTGAGCTGTAGTCAATAAATAGTCTGACGTAGGTATCCTTGCTATCTAGGTGTTCCAGGGTTAAGTGGAAAATGTCAGGAAAATGGCATCTGCTGTGGACCTGTTGCGACAGTAGGCTAACTGTAGTGGATCCAGCCAGTTTGGTAGGCAGGAATTGATTTGTGCCGTGATTAACCTTTCAAAGCACTTCATAATGACTATCGTCTGGTGACTCTGACACCCATTATTAAGGCACGTTGCCTGGCTGTTCTTTGACACCAGGATGATGATTGTCTTCCTGAAGCAGTTAGAGATCTCAGGTTGAGAGAGGTTGAAGATGTCTGCGAATACCCATTTACACAGGACTTGGTTACCCCATTTGGGCCAGTTGCTTTCCGTGAGTAGATTCTTGAGAAGATTGCTCTGATGTCTGCAGTGGTGACCTCAGGTACAGATTTGTTCAAAGCTTCCGGGATGGAGGGCATGCTTTCGCTCACGTTTTGCTCAAAACAGGTATTGAACTCACCCAATTCTCTCTGCCTTTTCCCCAGGCCCCTTTATCCTGCTTTCGATCAAATCTCTGCATTCCTCCAATTCTAGCATCTCAGGCAGTTCTGATTTGAAACATGGAATTCTACAGTGCAAAAGCCAGTGTAGAAGGACCTTTACTCTGTATCTAATTCCGTGCTGTATCTGTCCTGAGAATGTTTGATGGGGACAGTGTAGAACGAGTTTACTCTCTATCTAACGCCGTGCTGTACCTGTCCTGGGAGTGTTTGATGGTGACAGTGTAGAGGGAGCTTTACTCTATATCTAACCCTGTGCTGTACCTGTCTTGAGAGTGTTTGATGGGGGGGACAGTGTTGAGGGAGCTTTACTCTGTATCTAACCCCATGCTGTCCCTGTCCTGGGAGTGTTTGATGCTGAGGCGATGGCCTAATGGTATTATCGCTAGATTATCAATCCAGCAACTCAACTAATGTTCTAGAGTCCCGGGTTTGAATCCCGCCATGGCAGGTGAATTAATTGAATTCAGTTTAAAAAAT
Organism: Sphyrna mokarran; assembly: GCA_024679065.1. Classification (NCBI taxonomy): domain Eukaryota; kingdom Metazoa; phylum Chordata; class Chondrichthyes; order Carcharhiniformes; family Carcharhinidae; genus Sphyrna; species Sphyrna mokarran. Next base: position 2,926,215 of record JAGIQG010000025.1, read on the forward strand.
CTGGAATTAAGAATCTACTGATGACCAGGAAACCATTGTCAATTGTTGGGAAAACTCATTGTGGTCACTAATGTTCTTTATGTGGAGGTATTGGCATTGGACTGGAGTGCACACAGTAAGAAGCCTTCACAACAGCAGGTGTATTTGGTAGCATGAGCTTTCAGAACACAGTACCTTCAACAAATGAGTCAGTCAGGGAAGGAAATCTGCTGTCCTTATCCAGTCTGGCCTACATGTGACTCAAAAGCCACAGGCTGACACCAAGGGCAACTAGCGACGGGCAATAAATACTGGCCAGCCAGTGATATCCATGTCCCACAAATGAATAAATAAAAACTAAGGGGCAACTTAGCATGGCTAATCCACCCTAACCTAGGGTGGTTAGGGTTTGGAATATGGGAGGAAACTGGAGCACCCGGAGCAAACCCACACAGACACGGGGATATCGTACACAGAGAGTGATGCAAGGTGTGAGTCGAACCCAAGTACCTGGTGCTGTGAGGCAGCTGTGCTAACCACTGTATCACCCCTAATGTTTCATTGTATTAAACACGTGACAGAAGTATTGGTGCAAACTTGCCATGAATTCTTTATGGTATATGCACTAATGAATACTGCAGCAGTGAGCCAAATAGTTTCCTTCGTACTATGATGACCCAATAACCATCACCCCAATTCATTCCGTTATAAACTACACTATCATATTTAACAATTTCAGAGGCATCTTTGAAGTGCAGTGAAAATCCCGTGTCCTCTGGTTATCTTAACTCAGCCAGAGGGCAGGGGTCCAAGATTGACATTCCTCACAATTTTGCACAAAATTAACCTCAGATTCTGCAGGGTGACTGAACAAAAGAGTTCTCTTCCAAACTGTTGTTTGGGACAGTGTAGAGGGAGCTTTACTTTTGTATCTAATACAGTGCTGCAGCTGTTCTCTGACTGTTTGATGGGACAGTGTAGATTGAGACAGCTTTATGGTTGTGAGATGTATCTGTTGTATGTTGGACATCTTGCAGAGTTAATAACCAAACTGACTTGGAACAAAAGTCTTTCTTTGACAAGCAGGAAGATGCTGAGAAACAAATGTGATGACCTTGTGAAGGACTGGTAATATATAACACAATTGACTCGTGTAACCAACTGGCTAGTTGTGAATAAATCTAATCCTCAAAAGAATTCAAGAACTGATAGCTTTGAGCATGATGTTTAAGGGAAGTATCTTTGAGATAAGCCACTAAGATTGGTTATGTAAATAGACTATTTTCAAAGGGTTCAGGAGCAGATACATCCAATGGTCTTGTCTGTTACATCGATCTTTGATGTTGGCTATCAAAGCGCTGTACTTGTCCTGGGAGTATTTGATGGAGGATGGCTTTCATCAGTTAGTTGAGGAGCTTCAAAGGTAAAGAATCTGAAAGCCTTTTTGCTGCACAGTCAGATTGACCACTCAAGCTCCATATCAATCTGGTCTGTTCCTTATACTCCACTTTATAGATGCTTATGAGATGTGTCCCTGTGAATCTTAGAATGAATGAGGATCCAGCGCCTGATCCAACACTGTCTGTGAGGTGAGATAAGGTGAGAGCTGATTCTTTCACAGTTAGTGAAGATATTGGAAGTATTGGGTGAGTAAGGACAATAATTAGGGGATGAGTACATTTAACCTGAGGTGAAACTAGCCAGGAGCAGTAGTGGGCCTTAGTGATCAAGGCATGGTTGGCCAGGGTTCCTGTTCTTGATCATTATCCTCTAATTCCTGCTGGTGACTGAATGACATTCAGAATCAGCTGTGATGCTCCCTACAGGCAATCAGCTTGCTGGTCTCCATATCCAAGCTGTCAAATCAAAGAGTCACTCCTGGGTAAAGCAGTATGGGCCTTTGGAACTGGAAGGGTAATTCATTTAGGAGAGAAGTAGCTGGTAGTTTATGTTTTAAGTTGGCTTGTCTTTGGGATCTGAGACATTAAGCTGATGTCCAGTCTGTTCTCCCAGGTCCCATGGCCACTATTCCGAAGAATATGGGAGCACCCCTGGGTGTAGTGGCCAATTTTCTTCCCCCTACCAACATGACAAGAATAGTTTACCCCTGGCCATGATTAAATTGCTGTTTGTGGGTTCGAGCTGTGCACAAATTGGCAGCTGTGTAACATTGCCTCTACTTCAAATGAGTACGAAGGGCTATAAAGCACTCTGGGACATCCGAGGCAGTGAACGGTACAACAGAAATGCAGGTTCTTTCTCTGTTGTCTCACAGGATCAGTCTGTCATGTATCACTGTTGAATGAGGACCTCACCAGTTGGAGGCACAAACAAGGAAGAATATTATTAAACTAGAAAGAGTGCAGAAAAGCTTTATTAAGATGCTACTGGGACTTGATGAATTGAGTTATAAGGAGAGGCTGAATAGACTGGGACTTTTGTCTCTGGAGCGTAGGAAGCTGAAGGATGATCTTATAGAGGTCTAAAAAATAATGAGGGGCATAGACAAGCTAGATAGTCAATATCTTTTCCCCAAAGATAGGGGAGTCTAAAACTAGAAGGCATAGGTTTAAGGTGAGAGGGGAGAGATACAGACGTTTCCAGAGAGGCAGTTTTTTTGCACAGAGGGTGGTGAGTGTCTGGAACAAACTGTCAGAGGTAGTAGTAGAGATGGGTATAATTTTATTTTTTAAAAAGCATTTACATAGTTACAAGGGTAAGATGGGTATAGAAGGATATGGGCCAAATGTGGACAATTTGGATTAGCTTAGGAGTTTTAAAAAAAAACAAGTGGAATGGACAAGTTAGACTGAAGGATCTGTTTCCACGCTGTAAACCTCTACGACTCTAAGCAGCCTTTTGTCTTGGCAGCAGCTGCTTATGATGTGTCTCCATGTCCTCAGAAAGAGTGTGCGAATGTATGTGTATGGGTGAGTGTAAACGAGATGGTACCGAGAACTGGAATTCTACAAGCACTGATCAGGAATTGAACTATAAGTGAGTGAGAGAGAGAAAGTTTGAAAGCCTGGGGACTCTGGCTGAATGGCCATTCTGTGAGAGAGTCTGGCTGTTGAATGTTAGACTATTTCATCGTGCTGAGCGTACTGGGAGCAATTTACTAAGTGACTGATTGATTAAGGAAATTTGACACGTCAGCTACAACTCTCACCAACTTTTACAGATGCACCATAGAAAGCATGCTTTCTGATTGTGTCACAGTTTGGTATGGGCTCCTGCTCTGCCCAAGACTGCAAGAAACTACAAAAGGTCATGAATGTAGCCTAATCCATCATGCAAACCAGCCTCCCATTCATTGACTGTTTCTACACTTCTCACTGCCTCGGCAAAGCAGCCAGCATAATTAAGGACCCCATTCACTCCGGACATTTTCTCTTCCACTTTTATTCTTTGAGAAAAACATACAAGAGTCTGAGGTCACGTACCAACCGACTCAAGAGCAGTTTCTTCCTTGCCGCGGTCTGACTTTTGAATCAACTTACTTTGCATTGAGCTGATCTTTCTCTACACCCTAGCTATTACCGTAGCACTATATTCTACACTCTTTTGTTTCCTTCTCTATGAATGGTATGCTTTATATTGCGTGTAAGAAAGAGTACTTTTTACTGTGTGTTAATATATGTGACAGTAATAAATCAAAGCAAACTCAAGTTGATTCTGCCCTTGCACACATTGACTGTTATCAATGATTGGGTGTGAATTTGGATAATTTTTCAGTTTGATACTTGGAAGCTTTTGGGCCGAAAGGCCACCAGCCATATTGGAGAATAGCCGAGCCAGCAAGGATCTGAGTGAGAGAGCTACTGCCCGTGTGGCAGGCAGTAACTCACCTTAATTACTCAGAGTGGGTGTGAGGGACTACACTGCTGAACCTGTGACTGATAATACAAGATTCAGCCAGAGTCAGCTAAACACTGTCCCCAATTCCATCCGCTCCATGGAACAGGGTAAGTTAAAGGTATTATATAAATGCAAGCTCTTCAGCATAATAAAATATCCCAAGACTTTTCGTAGGAACACAGTGAAACAAAATGAAGAGTAAAGCCAAGACAGAGACATTTGGTTGGATTAGAGCATTAGGCTTTAGAATGTGCTTAAGGAGGGGTTTTAGTGAGATAATTCCAACATGGAGCAGAGCTGACTGAAGACATGGCTCAGTGGAGAGACACACGGAGTGGGATATAACACAGGCCAGGCAGGGAGGAATGAGGGTTCCTCCAGAATGAGTTAGATCATGGACAGCAGAGTTTTGGATGAGCTCAGGTTCACAAAGTAAAAAAGTTTATTTATTTGTGTCACAAGTAGGCTTACATTAACACTGCAATGAAGTTACTGTGAAAATCCCCTATTCGCCACACTCCAGTGCCTGTTCAGATACACTCAGGGAGCATTTGGCATAGCCAGTTCACTTAACCTGCATATCTTTGGGCTGTGGGAGAAAACTGGAGCACTCGGAGGAAAGCCACGCAGATACAGGGAGAATGTGCAAACCCTGCATACACAGTGACCCAAGCGCAAATTGAACCCAGGTCCCTAGCACTGTGAGGCAGCAGTGCTAACCATTGTGCTGCCCCAAGTTAGAGATACATAAGGTAGAAGATGGGAGACTGGGCCAGGTGGGTATTGCCAGAGTCAGCATTGGTGAGAGTCAGCCTCCCAGTTGCCTGGGCGAGAGTCAGCCTCTCACTTGATGACTTGAGCAGGGTTCTGTGTTTGCACTCATTAAACTCTCCATTGTTGTACACATTAAAAAGTAAAGAGACAGATTGTGTTTGCAAGCCTGCTATGCAGTCATTACCAATGACCCATCATCATCTTGCATGTTCCACGATCATTTTACACGAACTGTGCTTAGACTCAGTTTAACTTCCAATATTTTTCTGAATGTTGTCAAGTGAAGATTGTCAACCTTGCCTATTTAAACACTAACATTCAGCTTGGGTTCTCCCAGGCCCACTCCAGATTCCAGCACAGCTTTGGTTCAGATAACTCCAGGGGTGAGGTCAGAGTGACTGTGCTTAACATCAAGGTAATCTTCAACCCGAACATTAAACAAAGAAACCCTAGCAAATCTGGAGTTAATGGAAATGGGTGGGGGGCAAAACTCTGCGCAGGTTGGAGTCATACCTGACACAAAGGAAAATGGTCAGTCATCTCAGCTCCAAGACATCACTGTCCCTCAGGGTAGTGTCCCAGATCATCTCCAGCTGTTTCATCAATGACCTTGTGCACATCATAAGGTCAGAAGTGGGGATATTTGCTGATGCATCATTCGCAACTTCTGAAGCAGTCGGTGTCCAAACACAGCAAGACCCAGACACTATCCAGGCTTGGGCTGACAAGTGGCAAATAACATTCACGCCACACAACATAAGTACCAGGCAAAGACCATCTCCAACAAGAGAGAATCCAAACATACCCCCTTGATGTTTAATGGCTTTACCATTTCTGAATCTCCCTCTACCAACATTCTGGGGATTAATATTGACCAGAAACTGAACTGGATTAGTCATATAAATACTTAGCTCGTCCGGCTTTTTAGGGAAGTTTCAGATTTCCACTTCCCTTTGTGAAAAGAATTGCTTCCTGACATCACCCCTAACACAGGCTGCTTCTAAATTTAAGGTTCTTTGTTCTTGATTTCCTCAGCAGTGGAAATAGTTTCTCTGTATTTGCTATGTCAAATATCACCCCCAGACATTGGCCAACATTGAGTGGGGGAACAGATTATTTCATTCTGAACACAGCACTGAGTAGCCAAGTTCAAACAAAACTCTCCTCCAGTCACATTTCAAAAATGAATTGACATTTGGTTCCACAGCGAATAGTTCAGGGTCGATGCTGGGTGGAATTTAACCAGGTGATGATCTGGGGCTAACTGAGCAGGTTACCCTTGGTAACCGCAGTGGTGGGAATCATGTTCCTGTGCTTTGTGGTGGCTTTGTGCTGTAATGAGCTCCAACTGGAAAGCTGATCTGAGCTGAGTTATAAAGTGAGAGGAGGTGTGGACAGGACAGAGTTACCACAGCTGTGTAGGGTTCACATCAACCTGCGATCAGCAACAGGAGGGAACTCATGCTTTTTAAAATCTGATTGAATTGATCTGAACAGCTTTCCTGGGAGCTCACTGCGCTGTGCTTGAGGCGAGCAAGGTAAAGTGTTGTGTTTGACCAACTCTCTCTATCTCTGCGCACTCCCTAATGAGCTGACAGATCTTCATCCTTCTGGTATGATGTTAGACAGCGAGCAGTTGCAGGCAGTCTGACCTGGTAACAATCATGCAGACAGGTAGATGGACAGATAGATACACACAAACATATATACACATCTTCATTCACCGTGCCACACTTTGGGATGTGATGAAGCTGTGAAAGATGCTGTAGAAAAGAGTCAGTCTCTCTCTATAAATTATCAACTAATATCTATAGAGACCATTTACCCTGTTGTGCCTTTGATAGCTCTTTGACAGATCTAATTAATCCCGCTGTTCCTGCTCTGAGAGTGTTTTTCTGCTTCAGGTTTGCTGATGGTACAAAGCTAGGTGGAAACGTAAGCTGTGATTAGGAGACAAAGTGACTGCAGAGAGTGAGTGGGTAACAGGACGGTAGATGATTATAATGTGAGGAAGTGTGCGGTTGTAAGAATAGAAAAGAAGAATGCTTTTTAAAAGGTGAGACTTGTAGATGTTTAAATGTTGATGTTTGGAGAGACTTTAGCATGCAAATGCAGCAACAAATTAGAACAAAGAAAACTACAGCACAGGAACAGGCCCTTCAGCCCTTCAAGCCTGTGCCAATCATGATCCCTAACTAAATTTAAAAAAACCCTTCTGTCCTTACCTGGTCTGTCTTCCTCTATTCCCTCCCTATTCATGAACCCATCCAGATGTCTCTTAAAAGTTGTTAATGTTCCTGCTTCCACCACCTCCTCTGGCAGCGCGTTCCAGGCACCCACCACTCTCTGCATGAAAAACATCCCCTGCACATCTCCCTTAAACTTTCCCCTCTCACCTCGAACCTGTGCCTCCATGTAATTTACACTTCCATCCTGAGAGAAAGCCTCTGACTATCCACCCTTTCTAAGCCTCTCACAATTCTGTAGACCTCTATCAGATCTCCCCTCAGCCTCCATCTTTCCAGTGAAAACAATCCTAGTTTATTCCTAGTTGAGAGCCTTTTTTCTCGGATGGTGATGACCAACACGAGGGGACATAACTTTAAATTAAGAGGTGGTAGTTATAGAACCGATGTCAGAGGCAGGTTCTTCACACAGAGGGTGGTGAGGGCGTGGAATGCCCTGCCTGCAGCAGTTGTGGACTCGCCTACTTTGGGGGCATTCAAATGGTCGGTGGATAGGCATATGGATGATATTGGAATAGTTTAGGTTAGAGGGTCCACTGGCCGGCGCAACATCGAGGGCCGAAGGGCCTGTACTGTGCTGTAATGTTCTATGTTCTATTCAACCTCTCCTGCTAACCAACACCCTCGAGACCCAGCAACATCCTGGTGAATCTTCTTCACGCCCTCGCCAAACTCCTATGTCTTTCCGGTAGTGTGGCAGCTAGAACTGCACACAACATTCCAAATGTGGCCTAACCAAGGTTTTATATAGCTGCAACATGATCTCTCAACTCATGTACTCAGTGCCCTGGCTAATGGAAACAAGCATGCCGTATGCCTTCTAAATCACCTTCGCCACCTGTGTTGCCATTTTTAGGGAACTGTGGACCTGCACGCCCAGATCCCTCGGATGTTAATGTTCCTAAGGGTTCTGCCATTTACAGTATAATCCACACCTAAATTTAATCCTCCAAAATCTGTCTGGATTAAACTCCATCTGCCGTTTCTGTGCCAAGTCTCCAATCTATCTCTATCCTGTTGTATCCTCTGACAATCCCTGGCTTTATCAGCAATTTCAACAACCTTCATGTCCTCCACAGAATTACTAATCAGATCACCCACATTTTCCTCCAGATTATTTATATATCCTACAAACAGCAGAGGTCCCAGCACTGATCCCTGTGGAACACTGCTAGTACAGATCTCCATTCTGAAAAATATTCTTCCACTACTATTCTCTGTCTTCTATAACCAAGCCAGTTCTGTATCCATCTAGCCAGCCCACCCCGAATCCCATCTGATTTTAGTTTTTGTAACAGTTTGCCACGTGGGACCTTGTCAAATGCCTTACTAAGTCCATATAAACTACATATAAAGTATTAGGAAGCCTTTATTTCAAGGGAGTTGAACTACCAAAGTAAAGAAATCGGCTATAGTTATCAATGGCTTTGGTAGGACCAATTCTGGAATACTGTGTGCCCTTTGGTCTGCATATTTAAAAGACATACCTGCATTAGAGAGAATACAGTAAAGGTTCACTGGATTGGCCCCTAGGATAAGGGACTGACTGAATTGAGTTTATAATCTCTGGAATTTATAAGAATGAAAGGTGATCTCCTTCAAGATTGTGAAGGGGCTTGACAGGGTAGATAGTGAGAGATTGGTTCTCCTGGTTGGGGAATCTAAAACCCAGGACATAGTCTCAGGATAAAGGGCTGATGATTTAGGACTGAGATGAGGAGAGATATCTTCACTCAAAGGGTTGTGAATCTTTGGGATTCTCTCTCCCGGAAGGTTGTGATAGTTAAATTGGCTCCATAGTTAAATAAATTTCAGGCTGAGAGAGACAGGTCCTTGCTCTTTCAGGGAACCAGGAATATTTAGAGCAAGCGGCAAAGTGGCATCAGAATCCAAGCTCAGCCAAGATCATTTTGGATGGTGAAGCAGGCTCGATGGGCTGAATGGTCTCCTGCTCCTGTTTCTTTTGTCCTTCAGTATTTATCCAAGTCCCTTTTGAAAGTTCCTGTTGAATCTGCTTCCACCACCCTTTCAGGCAGGACCTTCCAGATCACAACAACTTGCTGCATTTACAAAAAAGCAAATCTCTCTTTAAACTTGTCTGTGGCAAGGTCTCCTCAGTTTTTGTTATTTGTTCCCAGAATGTAGTGTTGCAGACAAGGCCAGATTTATTGCTAAGCTCTTGAGAAGGTGAGTCACTTTCTTGATTGGCTGCAGTCCATGTAGTGAAGATATTTAGAACCATAGAACATGACAGCACAGAAACAGGCCTTTTGGCCCTTCTTGGCTACGCCAAACCATTTTTCTGCCTAGTCCCACTGACCTGCACTGGATCATACTCTTCCACACCCCTCTCATCCATGTATTTGTTCAAATTTTTCTTAAATGTTAAAAGTGAGTTTGCATTTATCACTAATCTGGCAGCTCATTCCACTCTCTGTGTGAAGAATCTCCCCTCCTAATATTCTCTTTGAACTTTCCCCCCTTCACCCTTATAGAACCATAGAACACTACAACATTTGGGAGAGAGTTCCAGGATTTGACCCAGCGATGATGAAAAGGATTGTGGGGGACTCACAGGTGGTGGTGTTCTGGATATCTGCTGTCCTTCTGGACGGTAGTGGTCATGGGTTTGGAAGATACTGCCATGTTGATTTGATACAGTGCATCTTATAGAGATCTCCCCTCTGATTCTTTTTTGCATCAGTCTCCTTGAATCCTGATTAATCTTCCCTCTTTTTCTACAGACATCTTGTGTACCTGAAACAGCTGAGACTAGAATCGCAACACACCAGTAACTTTCACAGCAATGAGGAAGGAGCTGTCTGGATGGGCATCCCCTGGTGATGGTTAGGTCTTCTTTCATCATGGAAGTACCAGAAAGATGCCAAGAGGTGAGTCTAGGAGTTAGAGACAGTTCTTGTGGTGTTATTTGTGGCAGTAGGAGGGTGTGAAATGGTGAGATAATGACATCTTAAAGTGTGCACAGCATATCTGACCCATCAGGAAGCTGAGGAGTCCCAGGAAGGCATTGAAAGCTGAGATGTGTGTATCTCCATAAGAAGCCTCACAACACCAGGTTAACGTCCAACAGGCCTCATTGGTAGCAAACACCACTAGCTTTTGGAGCTCTGCTCCTTTGTCAGGTAAGTGGGAGTTCCGTTCACAAACAGGGAATATAAAGACACAAACTCAATTTATAGAATAATGATTGGAATGTGAGTCTTCATAGCTAATCAATTCTTAAAGTTACAGACAATGTGAGTGGAGAGAGGGTCCATTCACATTGTCTATAACTTTAAGACTTGATTAGCTGGAAAGATTCGCGTTCCAAGTGTTTCTTTATATTCCGTTTGTGAACGGAACTCCCACTTGCCTGATGAAGGATCAGCGCTCCAAAAGCTAGTGTCATTTGTACCAAATAAACCTGTTGGACTTTAACCTGGTGTTGTGAGACTTCTTACTGTGTTTACCCCAGTCCAACGCCAGCATCTCCACACCCTGTGTGTACCTCAGCAGGCAGAATTGGGATTGGAGCAGTCTCTCACCAGAAGACTCACACTGCCTCCTGGTGGCTGGCCGTTGAACTTTAGGTAGCAGATGTGAAACACAACCCCACAAACATCAAAGGAAATATTCATTGATCTCTTGCCCATTGATGACTACTTTCTTTGGAAAAGTTATGACAATCTTGAAGAATTAAAATAAAAATGGGTCTTTTTCTGATTGGCAGGATGTGAAGAGTGGTGTAGCACAGGGATCAGTGCCGGGCCTGCAACTGTTAACCATTAATAGAAATGACTTGGATGAAGGAACTGAAGGGATGGGTATTAAATTTGCTGATAACACAAAAATAGGTTGGAAAGTAAATTGTGAACAAGATGTGAGGCTACAAAGGGATATGGTTAGGTTAAGTGAGTGGCAAAAATCTGGCAAATGGAATATATGTGGGCAAATGTGAAATAATCCAGTATGACTAGAAGAATAAAGAAGGCACTAATTATATAAACGGTAAGAGATTGCAGAACTTTGAGGATCAGAGGATGTCCCAATACATGAATGGCAAAAGACTTATATGCAGGTACAGCAAGTAATAAAGAAAGTTAATAGAATGTTATTGTTGATTGTGAGGGGGAATTGATTACTCAAGTAGGGACATTATGCTTCAGTTGTACAGTTGGTGAGACCACATCTGTATCTGTCCTGGGAGTGTTTGATGGGGGACAGTGTAGAGGGAGCTTTACTCTGTATCTAACCCCGTGCTGTATCTGTCCTGGGAGTGTTTGATGGGGGGACAGTGTAGAGGGAGCTTTACTCTGTATCTAATCCCGTGCTGTATCTGTCCTGGGAGTGTTTGATGGGGACAGTGTAGGGAGCGGTTTGTAGCTGTAGTGTCCTTCTTTAAGGAAGGATGTAAATGTATTGGAAGCAATTCAGAGAAAGTTTACTTAAATAATACTGAGAAATACCAGGAATGGGTGGGTTGTCTGATGAGGAAGGGTTGGACAAGCTAGACTTGTAACTGCTGTAGTTTGGAAGAGTAGGGGGTGACTTGATTAAAATATACAAGATGCTGAGAGGTTATAACAAGGTGGATGTGGAGAGGATGTTTCCTCTTAATAAGAATCTAGAATAGGGGTCACTGTTTAAAAATAAAGGTCACCCCTTTAAGACAAGGATGAATCAATATTGTTTCTCAGAGGGTCTTGAGTTTTGTAACTCCCTCAAAAGTCAGTCGAAGCAGAGTTTTTAACTGCTTTGAAGACAGAACGAGTTGGATGCTTGATTGAGAAGGTGGGGTGAAAAGTAATTGAGTGTGGGTGGGAGGTTACACTCAAATCAGCCCTGATGTTATTGAATGGCAGAGCAGGTTCCAATGACTTGCTTCTTGTTCATATTTATGATTAATCTGGTACAGATCTCTTCATGTCTTATTGCTGCATTCCCAGTATTCGGCAGGTTTTGTATCATCTCCCTTGGTCAGAATGTTTGTAAATTGATTGATGGGATGTGAACATTGCTGACAAGGCTCATTCCGGTTACCCTCGAGCAGGTGATGGGTGAGCTATCACCTTGAATATAATTCACTGCCTCGCTCACCCCCCTCAGAGTCAGGTTGCTATTGTTCTGTACTCAATGTAGCCGGCAAAGACAGCAATTTCATTTCCTTAGGAACACAGTTGGGTTCTTTGACAGTCCAGTGCTTTCTTAATCACCATTACTGACGCTAGATTTATTGAAATAACTGAATTTAAATTTCTCCAGTGACTGTGGTGGGATTCGAACCTGTGTATCGAGATCATTACTCCAGGCCTCTGGATAACTCATATAGTAACAACCATTCTACCGCCATAGCCCAATGTCCTGGGAATTATTCACTCAGGTGTTGACCACAGCCCAGAGGAAGTGCCAGTGCCAAAATCAGGAAAGTGCTCTTAATGCTTCAGGTGTTTGAATTTAATGATGTTTATTCTGGGTTTCCTCCTTTACAGTTTTGATGATTCTATTGCAGGCGCTGCCTTCTGGTCTGCCCACTGGAGCTTTGAGACATCAGTCAGGGCCTATTCCACCTCTTTACATTGCTTTTTCTCTGTGAAACTGAGAGAATGAGGCAGTTTGCTCCGTGGGTCAATAATGATGGGAACTGGACACTTTTAAGGCTTTTTCCAAACTGTGACAGGAGTTAAAGCCGGGTGACTGTCGGCTGCACACGTTTCCCTCACCACTTGACGTGGCAATTAGCCAAAAATGAGTGATCAGACCAACTTGCCAGCCCACAGTGCGAGGAACCTGGCCTCTGGTGCAGGCACCAGACTGCAGAAAGGCCGCGAGGCTGGAAGAGACCAATTGAGGAACCAGGAGGAGACCCCACTATTCCTCAGCGACACTTGGAAATATCCCCCCGAGGAGCTCGGCCACGGGATCCAAGGGTTCGAGCCGCCATTGGTGCCAAGACCACCGACAAAACCCAAGTCATCCCGACAGGGCAAGCTGCAGCGCCTGCATTCAGTGGAAAGCAGAGTGGCTGGCTGCAGAACAACAGGCAGGAGCAGCGAGGATAGCTCATCTGAGCCGGTGGACACTGACTCCTCCTGTGGTTCCCTGTATGGTGCTGATCTCTCGGGCTCCCCCTGTCTCCAGGGCAGGTCCACGGTGGCTCCCCAGAGGCCCCTGCCCAGCAGTAGCAGCAGCAGTAGCAGCTTGCGAGAGTGTGACACCAGCGAGTCAGCCGGCAGCACGGCAGAGTATTGCAACGGCCCAACCCGCCCAGATTCCCAGACCAGGGATGATCGCCCCGACGCTAAAACAGTGCCCTCAGCCAATTGGAAGCTGCCTCCTGTGGTGCCCAGCAAGCCCCTCCCCCCAATGGTCGTTAACCTGGACTCTCAGGCATTAAGGACGAGTAATCGCATCGACCCGGACTTTGCGGATTACATGCATGTGACTCAGAAGGGTCAGTCAAGCCAGAACAGCAATCTCCTCACCGTGTCCCATGGCTATGAAGACAACCGATCCTCATTCTCCATGAGTTCTTCGAGTAGTGCCCTGTTTCCCGTCCGTTCAGAAGATCTTCGGAACAGGTAAGAGAGTGACTGAGACTTAATGTGTTTAATCCTCTTAGCTGTGCAAGATCCAGTGTGTCAGCGTTAGCTCAGTGAGAAGCTCTTGCCTCTGACTCACAGCAGAATGCTAGGGCCCAGCCTCCTCTGCCAGCTCCCAGTCCCTGCCCCAACTACTCTGACCTAAATATCCCCACAGTGGTGGTGTTCACACACACACACAGTGTGGAACTGTCTGGCCCTGGGCTTCTGCTACTGTTCTTCCCAAGACTGTCTGTATTCAAGGTGCCTGCCCAATCTTTGATCCCATTCCTCCTACAGTGCGATGTTGGAAGTGGCTGGTTACTCTCATGCTGCAGGACACCAACCCAGGTTATGATAATTGAATGTAGATTTTATTTATTTTTCCAGTTGCAGAGTGGCAGGAAGATTGAGGGAACTGCATTTATTGGGCACCTGGGAAGCGGACTGGAGGCGAGTGTATGAGGGGCACTGAAATCAGAGAAATCTTTTTTAAAGGAGGAAAGATGTAGAAAAGAATTCTAGCAGCTGAGGGGAGCAGGAGAGACTGAAACAAGTGAGACAGAAGCTGCAGCAATCTTAGCGCCGTGTGGGGACTTTAAGATGTAGTTGTGTCTTTACAGGAGTTATCTGGAGGGTAGTCTCCTGGCCAGTGGAGCTCTGCTGGGAGCCAGTGAATTGGATCGTTACTTTCCCGACCGAAGAGTCCGGATATTTATCACCACGTGGAACATGCAAGGCCAGAAGGTGAGGAGGAATCCAGATCTTCCTACAAGAGTAATCATCACCCTGACTTGGTGCCACCTTGGTAAGGCTGGTCAGTCCAGTTACTGATCTGGTCATCGAGGTATAGGGTCTATGTACTGAGGTTTCCCTGTGCCACCCATTCCACCACTGAGTTGCTGAGCTGTATGGATCACATCATCTAGGTCTGTGATGGACCGCCAGTGGCTGAGCTTATCCTTGGCTTCTGGGAGTCTGAGATAAGTGTTGCTGCTGAATGCACTGCGGTGAGTTCCTGCCTTCCACTCTCGATCCATATGGAAAATGTAGTTGTGTGGACATAGTGTGAAAAAATACATCCAGAAGCATTTAATTTGATATGAAACACTTTGGGACATCCCAAAGTCATGAAGGGTGCTTTGGAAATGCAAGTTATTTCCTACAGCGGCTTCAACTGAGGTTAATGAATTCATTCCACACGCTCTAAGTGGGATCTGGGATTTTCTCTCCTGTGTGACACCTCATGAGTTCCTGTTTTGGGACATGGAACATGCAATGATTTGACCTGGTAAGGTTTTGCTTCAGGGGTCAGTTTGTTGTAATCAGTTTTGTATCTACTCTCTCCCCCCATCAGCTCCCGGATAAACTGGATGATCTTCTCTTGCCTTATGACTCTCATTACATCCAGGACTTGTATGTCATTGGGACTCAGGAAGGAATCCCAGACAGGTAACAGTACCTTCACTGAACCTGACTTCATATCTGACTGCTTCTCATTTCTTCTGCTTCACCCACATCTCACAAATCCTCCCCTCCCTGATAATTCTCAACTCTATTTCCCTGCCGTATCTCCATAACCCACAATTCCCTTACTGATTAAAAATCTATCTCAGCCTTGAACATACTTGGCGATCCAGCCTCTAAAGGCCTCTTGAGGTAAAGAATTCCACAGAAACACTACCCTCTGAGAAGACATTCCTCCTTATCTGTTATAAATGGGCAGTCCTTTACTCTGAGATTATACCCTCTGATCCGATCCTATCCACTTCCACAGCCCTCACCAGAACAATCCAGCACTAACCACAGAGACAGTGACTGTCTGTACTGGCCTCTCCACAGCCTTGGCTAAAACCAGCTGTTTGAACAGATTGCTGGTTTAAATTCAGCTGTTCAGGGTACCTATTCCCCCTCAATGATTTGCCTTACTGAGCTGCTGTTTTCGCTCGCTGCCATTTACGCTCGCTGCCATTTACACTCACTGCTTGACTTTGAGTTGCTGTGATCCTTTTCCAAGGATATCCTCTGAGTGACCTGCTTTTTTTTTTGAAGGAGAGAATGGGAGATCCGCTTGCAGGAGATCCTAGGACCTCACTTTGTGTTGCTGTATTCTGGAGCACATGGAGTTCTGCAACTCTCTCTCTTCATCAGGAGAGACCTTATCTGGTTCTGTTCAGGTGGGTGCTGAAGCCAGTTCCATTAGCTGTACAACAATGGTCACAGTTGGGTTTGAGTATTTACTGAATCTGCCTTCTGCCCCTCTCTCAGAGATAGAACAAGCGACAGTGACAACTCGTATTGTGTCCCAGATCAAGACCAAAGGAGCTATAGCGATCTCGTTCACATTTTTTGGGACATCCTTCCTCTTCATTACTTCTCACTTTACGTGTAAGTTTTCCAGAATCCTTTTCTCCTGATTGTGAACTCAGGCTGAGGGAATTGCCTCATCACAAAGTTACAGAGAGCAATTAGAGTGAGGTGACATAAGGATTGTGTATTAATAGAATCTTTTTTTTTAAAGAGGGCCAGAGACTGGAAAGATTGTTGTTAGAATTGACCTGAACCACCTGATGGGCAACACAACAGCTCAGTGACTATCGCTGTGCTGTGCAGATATATGGATTTGGGCCTGTGTCTGTGGGAGTTTGCGTATTCTCCCCGTGCTTGCGTGGGTTTTCTCCGGGTGCTCTGGTTTCCTCCCACATCCCAAAGATGTGCTCTTAGACTAATTGGCAAAACAAATTCTCCCTAAATTGTCTCAAATTTGGTTTTAAATTCACTGATCTATAAACATGGACAGGGATCGCGCGTAGAAGTGGGAACATCAAGGTGGCGGCGCGGGCTCGTTAGGCCGAAGGGCCTGTTTCCCGTGCTGTTTTGTTCTTTGATGACCCCGCTTCCCTGTGTGACAGTCATGTAATCGAACGTTGAGGGAACAAGCTATCCTATGTCTAGTGCTATGTAATGAGATACGAATAAGTAACTGGCTTAGTAATAGGAGACAGAGAGTAATAGTGGAAGGGTGTTTTTCTAGCTGGAGGTCAGTCACTAGTGGTGTGCCGCAGGGCTCGGTACTGGGACCTCTTCTATTTGTAATATATATAAGTGACTTGGAAGAGGGAGTAAGTGGAGTGATCAGCAAGTTTGCAGATGATACAAAGATGGCTAGACTTGCGGATAGTGAGGACCATTGTCAGGCGATGCAGCAGGACATAGATAGGCTGGTAGCTTGGGCAGATAGATGGCAGATGGAATTCAATCCTGATAAATATGAGGTGATGCATTTTGGGAGAAAGAATGTAGTGGGGAGGTATATGATAAAGGGGAGACCTCTTAAGAGTATAGAAACGCAGAGGGACCTGGGGGTGCAGGTGAACAAGTCTCTGAAGTGGCAGAGCAGGTGGAGAAGGTTGTGAAGAAAGCATATGGTATGCTAGCCTTTATAGGAAGAGATATAGAGTACAAGAGCTGGCCTTTAATGTTGCAGTTGTATAAAACGTTGGTTAGACCTCATTTGGAATACTGCGTCCAGTTCTGGTCGCCTTACTACCGGAAGGATGTGGAGACTCTGGAGAGAGTGCAGAGAAGGTTTTCCAGGATGCTGCCTGGTATGGAAGGTCTGAGTTACGAGGAGAAGTTAGGCAAATTGCAGCTGTTTTCCTTAGAAAGGTGTAGACTTAGAGGAGATCTAATAGAGGTATACAAGATTATGAGGGGTATAGATAGAGTAAACAGGGTTAAGCTTTTTCCTAGGATGGACCCAAATAGCACGAGGGGTCATGGGCTTAGGGTAAGGGGGGTAAGATATAATTTGGATGCTAAAGGGAGTTTTTTCACACAGAGGGTGGTGGGGGTATGGAATGTGCTGCCAAGTAACGTGGTGGAGGCAGGCACTCTGGAGTTATTTAAGAAATACTTAGATGGGCACATGAACAGAATGGGAATGGAGGGGTATAGAAAACTGATTTAAAATAGGATCATGAGCCTTGGGAGTCCCTGGGAAGTGTGTAAATAGATGATGATATTGATGTACTTGTTTTTATCCTACAGATGCTTTGGTCCACCTTGTTGTCTAACAAGGGGCAAACACGCGATGGGTCGTGAGAGGGCTGCTCTTGAATTTTATTTTTCAAGAGTATCCTCGTGCTTTACATCGTTAGTGTACGGTTGACCTGGACCATTTGATGGGCAACACGACAGCTCAGTGACTATCGCTGTGCTGTGCAGATACATGGATTTGGGCCTGTGTCTGTGGCAGTTTGCGCATTCTCCCCGTGCTTGCGTGGGTTTTCTCCGGGTGCTCCGGTTTCCTCCCACATCCCAAAGATGTGCTCTTAGGCTAATTGGCAAAACAAATTCTCCCTAAATTGTCTGAAATTTGGTTTTTAATCCATAGATCTATAAACATGGACAGGGATCGCGGGTAGAAGTGGGAATATCGGGGTGGCGGTGCGGGCTTGTTGGGCCAAAGGGCCTGTTTCCCATGCTGTTCTTGTTCTTTGTTCTTTATCTAGCAAAGCCAGGAACCAAAAACTCATAATGACTTGACAAGGATCCTTAAAGACTTTACTTTCCAGAACCAATGATCATCATGGAATGTTTCTAATCCCACTGAATGATTTAAGTGGAACGTGAAAGCAATGCTCAGTTTGTGGCAACACTGAAAGAGCTGGTTCAACATTGTGAGTTTGGTGAGACATTAGAAGAAACTCTTCGAGATCGTCTGGTTTGTGGTCTCCAAAATGACATTATTCAAAGAAGATTGTTTTGATTTTAAAGACAGCAGTAGGAATTGCAGCGTCGATGGAACTAAACATAGACAGGAATCATGGGTAGATGTGGGAACATCGAGATGGTGGCGCGGGCTCGTTGGGCCGAAGGGCGTGTTTCCCATGCTGTTTTGTTCTTTGGTACTAAAGAAGCTTCAGAATTTGGTGCAGCAATGAAGATCCAGAATTTGGGAACTATCCAGAGGAAGTCAAAACAGAAACTAGCTTGTTAGAGATGAACCAAAATGGGCCATTCAGTGAGTGAATGCTGGAGCAGCATAGTGAGTGCAAGAATTGTGGCAAATTGGGTCATATTGCAAAAGCTTGTTGAGTTAAAGCAGCTTCTCCTGAGAAGAATATTCAGAAGAATTTCAGTACCTTCAAGTAGAAGATCAAGTTGCATTCTACAAAAAGAATTTACAACATGGAAGAAAAGAAATCTGACCGGGAAGAAGAGAATGTCCAGGAATATGATGAAGAACTAAACGTTTTATCCACACAGAGTGAATCGTAGAGATTCTGGGTGATTTTGAAGTTAAGTAGACAGTCTGTTAGGATGGAGGTTGAATCTGGCGCTGCTGTATCTTTAAATCCTGAGACTACACAGCAACAAAAGCTGAAGCAACTTCCTTTAAAACCAGCTGGTGTAATTTTAAGGACATTCATGGAAGAGATTGTGCTGTTAAAAGGTTACATCATGGTCAATGTAGAATTGAGTGGATAAAACAGCAGAGTTGCCATTTCCATGCGGTCCATGGTAATTTTCCAGCTGTGTTTGGGAGATTGATCAGTTAAAGTAAATTTATTCATTAGTGTCACAAGTAGGTTTACGTTTGAGGAGATTAAGCTTAATGGAGTGCTGTCAACAGATGGCCGATGTCCAAACAGATAGGCAGAACCTTCTAGATAAATACAAGAATGTATTCAAGGAGACACTTGGCTCAGTGAAGGGAGTTCAAAATAAAGCCTAATAGTCAACTAAACAGTCTCGAAGCAAGAGCAGTGCCATATGCAATTCATCCCAAGGTCGAAGAAGAATTGATATGACTTGTTAACACTAATGTGTTAGAATTGGTTACAGTAAGTGGCTAGGCTACTCCCATTGTATTTATCATGAAACCAGATGGTTCAGTTTGTATTTATGGTGATTTTAAAACAACTGTAAATCCAGTGTTTTGTGCTGATCAATATCCACTTCCTTTAAATGAAAATTTGTTTGTCGGATTATCAGCTCGGCAAAAATTCAGCAAGAATTGATCTTTCACAAGCATATTCACCAATCTGAATCTCAATCCTTTAAATGGGGGTAGTTGGTAATTGGACAAAGGAAATGTAATGGTGATGAGAAAGGTGCTATAAGTGGTCAGACTATGTTAATGACAGGGCAGAGGAATGTGTGGTTGGTCAGAATGTGTAAATGGGCAGGACGGAGGTACAGGCCATTAAGGGAATTACATAGAACATAGAACAATACAGCACAGAACAGGCCCTTCGGCCTTCGATGTTGTGCCGACCAAAATAAAAAGCAATGCCCCTCCAAACTAAACCACTCCCTTCTCTTCCATATACTTATCAACTAACCTCTTAAACGCCACCAAACTTGGTGCATCTACAACAGCTGCAGGCAGGGCATTCCACTCCCTAATCACTCTTTGAGTAAAGAAACCTGAGGAATGACCTCAGGAATTAGGACCTCAGGATTACCTGAGGAATGTGGTCCTAATTATGTGTGTGTGGGTGGTGGTGGTGGCGGTGGCGGCGGCTACTGAGACAAGATGGAGAGCGAGAAAAATGGAAAATGAAGAAATAAAAGTAAGAATGAAAAGTGATAAAAATGGATGAAAAGAAGAAATGAAATAAATGGAAGTGGGGTGTAGGTGGAGGGGAGGGTTCATTCCCTGAAGTTGTTGAACCCAGTGTTCAGCCCAGAAAGGCTGTAAAGTTCCCAGTCGGAATATGAGGTGCCGTTCCTGCAGTTTGCGTTGGGATTCACTGGAACATTGCAAAAGGCCCAGGACAGACATGTGGACAGGACAGCAGGCTGGTATTGAAATGGCAAACGCCAGGAAGGTCTGGGTCCTGCTTGCGGTTAGACCGAAGATGTTCAGCAAAGTGTTCACCCAGTCTGTGTTTGGTTTCTGACTCGAGGGATCGACACGCTGAGCCACAGCTGACAGCCATGAAATGCCTGGTGCACTTTTCAAACTTCATCATCCTTTAAAAAGCTCTGTTAAAAACTGTCTGTAGAGGGTAGTGAGTTAGCATAAATAGAAGTGTGTGATTTCTGGGAAATCTCTGGAGGGATGGTGCAACTGTTCTGTTCTATGCTGTAATGTTCTATGTTCTATGTTCTAACTCTCACTTTGATCTTTCTCGTTCAGCTGGACAAGGGAAGGTTTACGAGCGGATCCTGGACTACAATAAAACCATAGAAGCACTGGCACTGCCAAGGATCGTTCCTGACACCAACATTTACAGATCTGATCCCTGTGAGTATCCAGTGTTAAAGGCCCATTGCACCAACTCTGTAAATCATAGAGAATGTACAGAATTCAGCGCAGCCAATTCACGTGTTTAGATTCCACTGGAACCTTTTCTCATCTTATTTCACCTCACACCATCACCACATCCTTTCATTCCTTTTTCCATCGCCTGTTTATCCAGCTAATAAACCTCTAAGATAAATGCCTCAACTACTTCCTTTGAGTTGCATATTGTCACCACTGTCTGTTTGGGTATAAAAATGTTTCTCCCCATTTTCCTATATTTATTTGTGACCGTTTTATTATTGTGCTACGTAGGCCTGGTTTCCCTCGTAAGTAGAAACTTCTTTTTGTCTATCCTATCAAGCCATTTCACCACCACTTCCTATATAAATAATATACACACACACACTCTCACACACATAATTAATCTTTCCTGATGGGTTAGCCTCTGTGTTCTGTTAATATCCTTGTGAATAAATGATGGAGAGAGTATATACAGCTCACTGAAGATTGAAGAGAATGTACAAACGTGTGGTGATCCAGGAGCCTTGTGTCTCCCTGTCCTACTCTCACTCTCACTAGCTCCCTTTTTATTTTCTGAAGTCAGAGTGAACTGGAAAGTCAGTCAGGATTCCTGCTTCTGCTTCAGATAGCATGCTGATTTTTCAACAATTTGCATTTACATAGCACCTTTCACAGAATAAAACATCTCTGTGTACTTCACAGGAACACAGGCCAAACAAAATTGTACCCAAAGTGACAAAAGGAGAAGGTGGCATAGTGGTTAGTGCTGCTGCCTCACTGCACTAAGGACCCAGGTTTGATTCCCAATTTGGGTCACTATCTGTGTGGAGTCTGTTCGTTCTCCCCGCATCTGTGTGGGTTTCCTCCAGGTGCTCTGGTTTCCTCCCACAGTCTGAAAGACATGCTGTTTGGGTGCAATGACTACACTAAATTCTCCCTTAGTGTATCCAAACAGGTGTTGGAATGTGGCAACTAGGAGATTCTCACAGTAACTTCACTGCAGTGTTAATTTAAACCAACTTGGACTGATAAATAAACTAAACTAGAACAAATGACCAATAAACTGCATCTGAGAGATCCGTTTTAAGGAGTATTTGAAAGCAGAGCACAAGGCAGAGAGGTTTAAGACTCAGACAACTAAAGGCATAGCTGTCAATAATGGAGCAATTAAAATTAGGAGTACATAAGGAGCCAGAATTTGAGGAGTGCAGAGATCTGGTAGAGTTGGAGGGATTGTGTGTGTGTGTGGGGAAAAGGGCTCAGTATCAGTATGATTTTGGGAGCAGGGTGGGAGAACGGGAGCTGGATCTCCGATGTGGAGAAATAGTCTCCATATCCCCAGCACTCTTTATAGCCCACATATCAGTCACTGCTATAATGTAGGAAAATGCAGCAATCTATACTGCAGAATCCCACAAGCCTCCCTCTAACATCCAAATTATACTCACCTCCCCTCACCTTAAGGCAGTAGCCCCTGGTAATTATTGTATCCAACCTAGGAAAAAGCTTACCACTGTTCACTTTATCTGTACCCTTCATAATCTTATACACCTCTATTAGATCTCCCCTCATTTTCCGCCTTTCTAAGGAGAACAGCCCCAGTTTGCCCAATCTCTCCTCGTAGCTCAGTGCTACGAGGAATAGGCTAGCAGACAGAAGACAGAGGGTGGTGGTTGATGGGAGATATTCATCGTGGAGTTCGGTGACAAGTGGTGTACCTCAGGGGTCTGTTTTAGGGCCCCTGCTGTTTGTAATTTTTATAAATGATCTGGATGAGGGTATTGAAGGATGGATTAGTAAATTTGCAGATGACACTAAAGTCGGTGGAGGGGTAGATAGTGAAGATGGGTGTTATAGTTTGCAGAGAGACTTGGACAAGTTGCAGAGCTGGGCCGAGAGGTGGCAAATGGAGTTTAATGTGAAAAGTGTGAGGTAATGCACTTTGGCAGGAATAATAAATGTGTAAAGTATAGGGCTAATGGTAGGATTCTTAATAGTGTTGATGAACAGAGGGATCTTGGTGTATATGTGCATAGATCCCTGAAAGTAGGCAGTCAAGTCGAGAAGGTTGTTAAGAAGGCATATGGAGTCTTAGCTTTTATTGGTAAGGGGATTGAATTTCGGAGCCGCAACGTTATGTTGCAACTGTACAAAACTCTAGTGCGGCCGCACTTGGAGTATTGTGTGCAGTTCTGGTCCCCGCATTATAAGAAAGATGTGGAGGCATTGGAGAGGGTACAGAGGAGGTTTACAGGATGTTGCCTGGTATGGAGGGCAGGTCTTATGAAGAGAGGCTGAGGGATTTGAGGTTGTTTTCGTTAGAAAGGAGGCGGCTAAGATGGGACCTAATCGAAACATATAAGATGATTAGAGGTTTAGATAGGGTGGACAGTGATAGCCTTTTTTCCTAGGATGGAGAAAGCTAGCACGAGGGGACACAGCTTTAAATTAAGGGGTGATAGTTATAGGACGGATATCAGAGGCAGGTTCTTTACCCAAAGGGTGGTTCGGTAGTGGAATGCCCTGCCTGCAGCGGTTGTAGATGCGCCAAGTTTGGTGGCGTTTAAGAGGTTAGTTGATAAGTATATGGAAGAGAAGGGAATGTTTTAGTTTGGAGGGGCATTGCTTTTTATATTGGTCGGCGCAACATCGAAGGCCGAAGGGCCTGTTCTGTGCTGTAGTGTTCTATGTTCTATGCTTCCATACCAGGCAGCATCCTGGTAAACCTGCTCTGCACTCTCTCCAGAGTCTCCACGTCCTTCCGGTAGTAAGGCGACCAGAACTGAAGGCAGTATTCCAAATGTGGGCGAACCAACATTCTATACAACTGCGACATTAGATGCCAGCTTTTATACTCTCTACCCCTCCCTATAAAGGCAAGCATACCATAGGCCTTCTTCGACACCTTCTCCACCTGTACTACTATCTTCAAGGACTTGTGTACTTGCACCCCCCAGGTCCCTCTGCGTTTCTATACTCTTAATAGGCCTACCATTTATCGTATAATTCCCCCCTACACTATTTCTTCCAAAATACATCACCTTGCATTTATCTGGATTAAATGTGGTGAACAAACAAAATAATCAGTGCTGTTGGAACAGCAGAGAACTTCCCTCTGGAGAGGTGGCTGTGGAATATTCACCCGAAATGGTCTCATTTAATACGTATAAGTGGAGAATGCTATTACAGCTGCACTGCCTCTTGGGGACCTTGGACCCACCCAGTCGCCACTCCATGCCGGATTCTGTACCCCAACAAGCCTTCACTCCAGGGCCAACACTGAACCCAGCAGGCCTCTGCATCACTGGGGATCCAGTATCTCAACAAACCTCTGCTTTGTGGCAGACTTTGCTCCATGGGGGAGCTACATTCTGTCAGATGCTGCACAAACGTCACATCCTTACAAAGAGAAGGGAAAAGACAGGGGCTACTTGTCTAATATGTTTTTTCTGTTGTTTGGTATAGATGACGTGACGACCCGATTTGACGAGGTTTTCTGGTTCGGTGACTTTAATTTCCGCCTGGATGTGAAGCGAGCAGTGATTGATGAACTCCTGAACAGCAATGCTAACGACAGAATCCGCTCCATCCTACATTATGACGAGCTAACCAAAAAACTACACGACGGTAGGAATTAATGTAAATTTTGCACTCACCCTGGACTGGGAAGAAAGCAAGGAACCAACCCCGCACACTGACTCTCGCTGGGGTACGGCTCCTACACACACACTGACTCTCGCTGGGGTACGGCTCCCACACACACACTGACTCTCGCTGGGGTACGGCTCCCACACACACTGACTCTCACTGGGGTACGGCTCCCACACACACTGACTCTCACTGGGGTACGGCTCCCACACACACTGACTCTCACTGGGGTACGGGTCCCACACACACTGACTCTCACTGGGGTACGGGTCCCACACACACTGAATCTCACTGGGGTACGGGTCCCACACACACTGACTCTCACTGAGGTACGGGTCCCACACACACTGACTCTCATTGGGCTACGGCTCCCACACACACTGACTGTCACTGGGGTACGGATGCCACACACACTGACTCTCATGGGATATGGATCCTACACACACTGACTCTCAATGGGGTACAAATCCCACACACTGACTCTCGCTGGGGTACAGGTTCCACACACACTGACTTTCATTGGGGTACGGGTCCCACACACACTGACTCTCACTGGGGTACGGGTCCCACACACACTGACTCTCACTGAAACTACAGATTCCATTATTGCTTTTTTACTGTCTATACCTGTTGTATGGAGAGAGAAAATTAATCTTCTGCTCAGCTCACTTGTTTTGATCTTGTTCCTCAGGGTCCATCTTTAAAGGGTTCAAAGAAGCTGAAATAAATTTTCTACCCACCTACAAGTTCGACATTGGAAGTGATGTTTACGACAGTAGTGCCAAGAAAAGGACTCCCTCATATACGGTAAAGGAATGGCATTCCAATCACACATCTCATTGCATCGGCTCACTCGTCAATTTTACTGACCATTGACTATCTAATGGCGAGGTGGATTAGCAGGGATGGTTTTAGAGCAAAGGGGAGGAACTTTAAAAGATATGATCAAAATTATGGATAATCAGTAACCAAAGGAAGACAGATTAAAAGCAATTTAAGAACAATCAGAGAAGGACTATTTAAGTAATCTGTAGTGATCTGGAAGAGGCAAGCAGGTTCAACAAGAACTCTGAAAGGGGAATTGGAAAAGAGAAGTGTACAGGACTATGTGGAAAGGAGCTGGTGGAGTGGGAAGAATTTGACAAATCTTTCACAGGGTACAGCAAAGCAATAGAGCTGAAGCCCCTTTAACAATTTCAGAATATCAAAAAGCATCTTGTAGCCAGTGAGGTTACGCTAGGAGTGGAGTCAGTTATAGGAAACACAGCAGCAGCTCAGACAGCAGCGAGACAGGAACCAAGGCATCTGTTTTGTGAAGTTAGTCGAAAGATAAATATTGGCCAGGACAGGAGGGAGAATTTCTCCCTCTTCCTCCAGGAGCACTGTGGGATCTTTAACATCCAACCCAGAGGTGTTTAATGGCTGATGTGGGAAACTGTCTAGTTGGGCACTCCCTCAGTATGCACTGGGAATCCACGCAGTGAATCTATGACCTCCTAACTTGAGAGGTGTACTCACCGAGCCCATTGTGTGTCACAGTATAGTCTCTGTGGAAAGCTTGTAACACACAGATCACTTACCCCTCTTATCCTCTGCAGGACCGCATTATATTCAAGAGCCGGCAGAAAGGGGACATCTTTGTGCTGAAATACGGCAGCTGCACTTCAATCAAAACCTCAGATCACAGGCCCGTGTACGGCTACTTTCAAGTCAGGCTCCGACCCGGAAGAGATAAGTGAGTAGTTGCTTTTTAAAACTCTTCCCACTGCCACTTCCTTGTTCTGATATTAATGGCGCACACTGTGGGATTTACTGTGCTGCATCCAATGCCCGCATTTAGTATCCAGGCAGCTGAACAAGAGGGGCTTTCCCAAGGCAAAGCTGAGATTCTGTCCAGTGTCTCAATCAGTAACAACCATGGAACAATCTCTAACTTAAAGGGGATACCCGATTGTGAGCTGTCTAATCTGCAGGCTCCAAGAACTAAGTTGGCATTGGGATTTTAAGGCATGTGGATAAAATCAGGTGTACAGCGATGGGAGGAGAATTTGTATTAAATTTCTGTCTGTTTTGCTCTATCAGCATCCCGTTGTGCGCCGGTCAGTTTTACAGAGATATCTACAAAGAGGGAATAAAAAGACGCTTCCTGAGGGAGCAGAAGAGAAATGCTTTCTGGGGTCAGAGAAACAGTATAGTCTGCAGTGTGTCCTGATTCCACTCGGAGATAAACACAGGAGCTTCCTTCATCCGCCTGATCCTTGCAGCAGTGGACCAGAGCCAGAAACAGACTGCACAGAGGATGTTGATCACAGATCTAGTCCTCCCAAGAGCCAGACTCCTGGCTCAGTCACAGGTACCAAGCCAAGGTGTTGTTACAGGAAACTGTGAGAAATAGAGGTGCCATGTAACTCACATATAAAAAGCAACAGTGTGCACATTAATCCATAATTATTGTTGGGTTTTGTTTTATAATTATGTTTTGTGACATTCAGTATTTAGGAGACATTGAAACATGTTCCATTTTCTTTAAAAAAAAAATCTGCTGTCTCAGTAACTCGGAGCTGTAAGAAAATTATTTTAATACTACCCCACAATCTCCCCTACCCCTCCTGCAGATAGTTTCCATACACACTGACTCTTATTGGGGCACAATATTTGAATTTTTCAAATTCACGCAGTATGAGGAGTGTCAGTGGGCCGTTGAATGTTATGGAACATACTGTATGTTGGATCCTGGGCTTGGCTAACATTCACTCATGATGGCCAGTTATTACCACCATATCAGAATGCCAATTCTGCATCCTGGGAGATGTGGACTGGCTTTAGAAGTTATCACTTTTGTCTCTGAACTGGCCAACACTGCCAACAGTGAGGGCAGGAGCTCCAGAAACAATTGTGAAAATTAGATTTTCTTCATATTAGCCCTGAGAAATTTTGTATTTAACTGATGGTATTCATTATTTAAAAACTGAAAATTGGGGCCAAGTTAATTATTGCACACAGATCTCAAATGCCTAAGATTTCAACCTTGTTACTGTTTATTTGGAAGGAGAATCGTTAAATAATATTGTGACTGTTAGTGACTAAGTTGGTATTTGACCCAGACTGGATGAAGTGTACTGTAGAACATACCACTCTGGCCAGATTAGACCATTAGATAAGTGTAAGAACTGTATGGGTTTCCAGGCACAGATCTTGTTATTCCCTACTGTTTGATCATTAATCAAGTGCAGCAGCTAAGCTCCACCCTATCAATCACTAACCCTGATGGGGAATTTGGAGTTTCAACAGCTAGTGTATGGGGGGCTCTGTCTCCAGGTTTAGTACAAAAGGGATAAGTAGCACCATCTGATCAGTTTGTAAAGAGTCTGTGCTGTATCCAACAAGCCAATCCATCCAGAGAGTCTGAGACAGTCCCCAGACAGGATTGGTCAGATTTCTCCATTCACACTACAGGAGGGGTATATTCTTGGATTTCTGTACATTTAAATTCATGGTTTATATATAATACTGATTTTTATTTTGATTCCACTGACTTTTTATGAGAAATAAATAATTTTTAAGACTTCTGGATGTTGGTTAACAGTAACCTGTGCAGCCCTCCTCCTACTCGACAAGAAGTGGAGGTCTGATCTTAGTTACAACACCATCTCTATAAGACCACTGAAAATGAAACCGGCTAGGCACACACGAGCCAAGACGCACCCCCAGAGGGGAAGGTGAAGACTAAAAAGAGACATTCAACGATCAGTATCATTAAAATTTATATAACCCCACACAGCAGACTGGTGCACTGATGCAGAACAATTTCAGTCCAGAAGCAGGTGAACTGTAGCAGCATCCCTAAGTAAACACATCCAACCATTTCAAATCAGTCTCTTCTCCATATTTATATAAAAGTAAATCAGACTTTCAGTCCCCACACCCCATTCCCCTCTCTCTCCCTCTTCTGTCCATTTTCACACAATTACATCTCTGTACAATACAAGCAGCTCACAGACAAATGGCTACAAAACACCAGGACCATACAGTTAGCATTTCTGTTCTTCAGCCCAGGAAGGGGAGTGAGTATCGCTCATCGAAATAGCCTGTAACTCCGAGGCAGGCGGCCATCCTTGCTGCTCAGAGCCTGCTGGATGTGTTCGTACGTCGGTAAATCACTCAGGTCTCCAAGCGCTGCCACAGCTGGCTTACTGCGTAACATTTTAGCTGTGACTCTCTTGATATCTTCTGCTGTGACCCTTTCTGGAAACACAACAGGCCACAATTAGCTATGTGTTGCAGTGGGGGGGGGGGGCTGATTTCAGAGGGAGGCTGAGTGCAGGAAGTGTTGGCATTTCAATTGGGATTGGAACTATGTTTAATCCAGTATAGCTGCCCCTCAGTGCTTCAGGGGCTTAAGTGGATCAAGTTAGGAAGGATGCCAAGATCTTTGAGAGCGTGCAGAGGAGATTTACCAGAATGTTCCTGTGATGAGGGATGACAGTTAACGTGGAGAGATTAGAGAAACTGAGAGAAGTCCTGAGAGCAGAGCGAGATGAGGGGAAATTTATTGGAGGTGTCCAAAATTATGAGGGGTTTGGATAGAGTAAATAAAGACAGTGTTTCCAGTGGCAGGAGAGTAGGTAACCAGATTAAAAGTGACTCACAGAAGAATCAAAAGGGGAGCTGAGGTGAGTTGGGATTATCTGAGCTGCGCTGTCTGGACAGGAGATTGAACAGGAACTTCCAATAAATGTTCATGGAAAAGATTTCAGAGCTTCAAGGAGTGGGACTAATTGGGTAGTTCTTTTAAAAGGGGCTGAATGGCCTCCTATACTGTAGAATTCTGTCAGCATATGTTAGAGGCAATAAAATGATCAATCTGCATAGAGCCTAGTTACACAATAGCTACTGTCTAACTCACCAATCATTGTGCAGAGTTCCTGTGGGAGTTTGCGAACTCCAGTTGCTAGCACCTGCCTTCCTACATCCTCGAATATCACAGGCCGAGACTCCAGGTTCATCATCAGCATCGACTTTAGCTGAGTCTTTGCTCGTTCCAGCTCCATCTGACAACAACATAAAACGTGAGCCTCAAAACTATTTATAACATCCATCCTCTCCATATCTCCCCATCAAACACTCCCAGGACAGGTACAGCACAGGGTTAGAAGTGGCTTCTCTCTATCATTAGAGAGAAGAAGGTTACGCGGTGACCTAATTGAGGCGTTTAAGATGATCAAGGGATTGGATAGGGTGGATAGTGAGAGCCTTTTCCCTCAGATGGTGATGACCAACACGAGGGGACATAACTTTAAATTAAGAGGTGGTAGTTATAGGATGGATGTCAGAGGCAGGTTCTTCACACAGAGGGTGGTGAGGGCATGGAATGCCCTGCCTGCAGCAGTTGTGGACTCACCTACTTTGGGTGCATTCAAATGTTCGGTGGATAGGCATATGGATGATATTGGAATAGTTTAGGTTAGAGGGTCCACTGGCCGGCGCAACATCGAGGGCCAAAGGGCCTGTACTGCGCTGTAATGTTCTATGTTCTAGATACAGAGTAAAGCTCCCTCTACACTGTCCCCATCAAAGAGTCCCAGGGTTAGATACAGAGTATAGCTCCCTCCAAAGAGTTCCATTAAACACTGAAATTAGCCTGAGTAAACGGTGTGATTGCAGACGTGGTCTCAGTTTAAAGCCTCTTCAGAAAAATGGCATCTCCAACATGCAGCACTGGACTGTAGGGATTGTGTGTTGATGTTCCATAGATGTGAGATTCTGTATTCTTTGACTAGGGCAGAGAAAAGGACGCCTGAATTTTCCAGGCAATCATACTGTTCCTGCAGTGTTTTGCCATTTTGAGTCACACTGGTGGGATGGTAAGAAATCTCACAACACCTGGTTAAAATCTAACATGTTTATTTGGAATCATGGGCTTTCGGAGTGCTGCCCCCATCCTTAACTGAGCGGAGAGAGGGATAAAATCCTGACCTGGTGTTGAGACTTCTTACTGTGCCTACCCCAGTCCAAAACTGGCATCTCTACATCATGCTTGAAATGGGAGACAGGTACAGGGTGTTTGTACAGCAGCCTCTACCCATTTGGGTCTCTGTCTGTCCTCCCTGTCTGAATAAAGTTGTATAAAGTATTGAATCAATGATGCAATTTCCTTACCTCTCCCACTGACCCAGTCATCAAAACAAATTCTCGAGTGATAATTTCCACCATCTCCCTGACCTGAAAAGGGAAAAGGTAAATCAAGGTGAGCAGCTAAGCTGGAAATAACGGAGGGATTAACAGTTCTGCAATGGGTGTAAATGGTGTAAACTGCAGTCAGAGGGTTCAGTACCTGTCTAGGATCTGCACTGGCATGTATACACAGCAGCCCAGTGTCCTCATAGCTGTGGTGATAGGCAGTGGCATTGTACATCCAGTGGTGTCTGAGGGAGAGAGAGAATTGTTCAGTATGATGTTCATCATAACCTCCTGGACAAAACGTAGCCTATCAATGGATTGAAATTTGAATCATAGAATCCCTACAGCACAAGAGGCAGCTATTCAGCTCACCAACCCTGCACTGACCATAATCCCACCAAGGCCTATCCCCGTAATCCCATGCTGGACCCCCCTAATATGAAATAGCAATTTTAAACATGGCCAGTGCACCTAACACCTGCGTACCTTTGGACTGTGGAGGAAACCCATACAGACACAGGGAGAATGTGCAAATTCCACACAGACAGTGACCCAAACTGGGAATCAAACCCAGGTCCCTGGCACCGTAAGGCAGCAGTGATAATCAATATGCCACAGTGCTGGAGTCTCTTTCCTTCCCTATTCCATTCCCAGTGTCAGCTGGGGTTAGATACAGGGTTCAGTATAGAGGGGTTCAGAATCAGGATTTTGTGGGTTCAAACCCCATTCCACAGTTCTGTCAAAATCCTAGCTGACTTGCTCAGTGCAGTACTTAGGGATAGCTGCTCTCGTGGAGGTGCTGTCTTTTCGATCACCTGTGCCCGAGATTCCACAGCCACCATTTCAAGGGGACAGGGAGTTCTCCCCGGTGTCCTGGGGATAATGTTTACTCTTCAAACAACAGAACAAAATTAGATGATCTGACCATTACCACGTTACTGCTTGTGGGATCTTGCTGTGTAAATTAACTGCTCCATTTCCTACATTACAAAGTGACTACACTTTGAGAGTATATCATTGGCTGGAAGGCAATTTAGAACATCCTGAAGTGGTGAAAGGTGCATCAGAAACGGGAGCCTTTCTGTCCATTCAGCCCTAAACCCAGGTGCCAGCTCTGTACCCACCGGCGGGTGGGCAACTGCTCCAGGCCCCCAGGGGAGTATCTATGGAGAGGAGGGGAAGGATGACTTCACCTTTGCCTCTCCTTCCCTGGGGTTGGGGCATTTCTACAGTGGGGGAAACTCTCAGCACAGGAACCCACTCCATAAAGATGGGCCAAATCTCTGACGTCACTGGTCCTGCTCCAGATTCCATTACATCCCACACAAGCGGGGCAAATCCACTCCCCTTCCCTGTCCCCACAGATGTCGAATTTACTTGGCACCCCCTCCCTCCAGATGCAGCTCCGCACAGGGAGATAGAGCGCAGACTGCTGGACCAACCTGTTCAGAACGTTGAGGTAGAGTCTGGTGAACATTCCCTTCCCTGGGCCCCCAGCTGAGAAAGAGCCTCCGCCACCCATCATCATGTTCAGCACAGCGAAGGAGATGAAATCATCTTCCTGCAACCAAAACACAAAACTTCCAGTCACCCTCATCGATGATAGAACATAAACCCATACGTCCCACACAACAGAGGGAGCTTTACTCTGTATCTAACCCCGTGCTGTACCTGTCCTGGGAGTGTTTGATGGGGGGACAGTGTAGAGGGAGCTTTACTCTGTATCTAACCCTGTGCTGTACCTGTCTTGGGAGTTTTTGATGGGGGGGACAGTGTAGACGGAGCTTTACTCTGTATCTAACCCCGTGCTGTACCTGTCCTGGGAGTGTTTGATGGGGGTACAGTGTAGAGGGAGTTTTACTCTGTATCTAACCCTGTGCTGTATCTGTCCTGGGAGTGTTTGATGGGGGTACAGTGTAGAGGGAGCTTTACTCTGTATCTAACCCTGTGCTGTACCTGTCCTGGGAGTGTTTGATGGGGGACAGTGTATAGGGAGCTTTACTCTGTATCTAACCCTGTGCTGTACCTGTCCTGGGAGTGTTTGATGGGGGGACAGTGTAGAGGGAGTTTTACTCTGTATCTAACCCCGTGCTGTACCTGTCCTGGGAGTGTTTGATGGGGGGACAGTGTAGAGGGAGCTTCACTCTGTATCTAACCCCTTGCTGTACCTGTCCTGGGAGTGTTTGATGGGGGACAGTGTAGAGGGAGC
Organism: Sphyrna mokarran; assembly: GCA_024679065.1. Taxonomy (NCBI): domain Eukaryota; kingdom Metazoa; phylum Chordata; class Chondrichthyes; order Carcharhiniformes; family Carcharhinidae; genus Sphyrna; species Sphyrna mokarran. The sequence continues at coordinate 2,958,966 of JAGIQG010000025.1, forward strand.
TTTACTCTGTATCTAACCCCGTGCTGTACCTGTCCTTGGAGTGTTTGATGGGGGACGGTGTAGAGGGAGCTTTACTCTGTATCTAACCCCGTGCTGTACCTGTCCTGGGAGTGTTTGATGTGGGACAGTGTAGAGGGAGTTTACTCTGTATCTAACCCCGTGCTGTACCCGTCCTGGGAGTGTTTGATGGGGGACAGTGTAGAGGGAGCTTTACTCTGTATCTAACCCTGTGCTGTACCTGTCCTGGGAGTGTTTGATGGGGGGACAGTGTAGAGGAAGCTTTACTCTGTATCTAACCCTGTGCTGTACCTGTCCTGGGAGTGTTTGATGGGGACAGTGTAGAGGGAGCTTTACTCTGTATCTAACCCCGTGCTGTACCTGTCCTGGGAGTGTTTGATGGGGTCAGTGTAGAGGGAGCTTTACTCTGTATCTAACCCCGTGCTGTACCTGTCCTGGGAGAGTCCCTTCAGCCCAACATGTCCATGCCGCCCTTTTTAAACCCCTAAGCTAATCCCAATTGCCTGCGTTTGGCCCATATTCCTCTATACCCGTCTTACCCGTGTAACTGTCTAAATACTTTTGAAAAGACAAAATTGTATCTGCTTCTACTACTATCTCTGGCAGTTTGTTCCAGGTATTCATCACCCTCTGTGAGAAAATTGCCCCTCTGACCTTTTTTGTATCTCTCCCCTCAGCTTAAACATATGCCCTCTAGTTTTAGACTCCCCTATCTTTGGGGAAAAAGCTATTTAGCTGACCTGTGCCCCTCATTATTTTATAGACCTCTATAAACTCACCCCTCAGCCTTCTACGCTCCTGAGAAAAAAAAGTCTCAGTCTATCTAGCCTCACTATATAATTCAAACTATCAAGTCTCAATAGCATCCTGATATTTTTTTTCTGCACTCTTTCTAGTTTAACAATATCCTTTTTATTATAGGATGTTACTTACCAGGAAGGAACAGCTTTCTAATCCGATCATGATGTGAGAGAGCTCCGGGATGGGAGTGGGTCCCAGACTAACGTCAGTCATGTCCTTCTCCACCTGGGCAATCAGAGATGGTGTTACTCAGACCATCTCACACGCTGCTTCCCCATCCACTAAAACAGGATGCTAGATTATCTAGTTATCCCCATGATTCCTCGCATTATTTGTTAGGAGGCACAAAACCCACTACTATGGAAAACCCCTAGATCCACCCACCCCCCATCTCTCTTACCCCTCTAGCTCCAGATCCCCATCCCTTCACTCCCACTCACTGCCAGCGTAGAGTCATCTCCTCATTACTTCCCCTCAATCCCACCCAGCTGGCAGGGGAGGAGGATGATGAGGGGATAGCACAGGGCAGATGGAGAGAGAAGCCTCAACACGTCAGGGCTGGCCTCTGTCTCCACCTAGTGTCCAGTGTAGCAGCTGCAGACTTCACACAGGGGGATCTCCAGGCAACTATTTACCCAGAGGAATTTTGCAAAAATATAGAATTATCGAATAGTCAGGCACAGGAAAGGGCCACTCAGCCCACCGTGTGTGTGCTGGCTCTCACCTGATGCCACTTTTTTTTTCAGATGATTTAATTCCCTCTTGAATTCCCCTGAGAGATTGCCCTCGCTGCAGGGTTCAATGTCTCACCTTCACGATTCCTCCGGTGTACTGGGCGACAGAGTGGTCCACATTAGTGGGCTTTCCGGATCCCCAAACTGGCGTAACCCCTGTGAGGCATTGAAGGAAGGGAGAGAAAAGAGAAAGAGATTGATCAGTGTTACTAACCCAGGTCTCACCTAGATCCACAAATCTCACCCTGCCTGTCCCCTTCGTTCGATAAGGTGGCCCATGGAAGGCTTCTGCAGAAAATGCAGATGTATGGGATAGAGGGTGATTTAGCTAATTGGATTAGGAATTGGCTGGCAGATAGAAGACAGAGGGTGGTGGTTGATGGGAGATATTCATCGTGGAGTTCGGTGACGAGTGGTGTGCCTCAGGGGTCTGTTTTGGGGCCCCTGCTGTTTGTAATTTTTATAAATGATCTGGATGAGGGTATTGAGGGATGGATCAGTAAATTTGCAGATGACACTAAAGTCGGTGGAGTGGTAGATAGTGAAGAGGGTGTTATAGTTTGCAGAGGGACTTGGACAAGTTGCAGAGCTGGGCCGAGAGGTGGCAAATGGAGTTTAATGTGGAAAAGTGTGAGGTAATGCACTTTGGCAGGAATAATAAATGTGTAGAGTATAGGGCTAATGGTAGGATTCTTAATAGTGTTGATGAACAGAGGGATCTTGGTGTATTTGTGCATAGATCCCTGAAAGTAGGCAGTCAAGTCGATAAGGTTGTTAAGAAGGCATATGGAGTCTTAGCTTTTATTGGTAGGGGGATTGAATTTCGGAGCCGCAACGTCATGTTGCAACTGTACAAAACTCTAGTGCGGCCGCACTTGGAGTATTGTGTGCAGTTCTGGTCCCCACATTATAAGAAAGATGTGGAGGCATTGGAGAGGGTACAGAGGAGGTTTACCAGGATGTTGCCTGGCATGGAGGGCAGGTCCTATGAAGAGAGGTTGAAGGATTTGAGGTTGTTTTCGTTAGAAAGGAGGCGGCTAAGAGGGGATCTTATTGAAGCATATAAGATGATTAGAGGTTTAGATAGGGTGGACAGTGATAGCCTTTTTCCTAGGATGGAGAAAGCTAGCACGAGGGGACACAGCTTTAAATTAAGGGGTGATAGTTATAGGACGGATATCAGAGGTAGGTTCTTTACCCAGAGGGTGGTTAGGGAGTGGAATGCCCTGCCTGCGGCAGTTGTAGATGCGCCAAGTTTGGTGGCGTTTAAGAGGTTAGTTGATAAATTTATGGAAGAGAAGGAAATGGTTTAGTTTGGAAGGTCATTGCTTTTTATAATGGCCGGCGCAACATCGAAGGCTGAAGGGCCTGTTCTGCGCTGTAATGATCTATGTCCCCTCTGCACAGTGCCAGTCACAGCTCTGTGCACAGCAATCATCTGCAGCTCTGTCAATTGCAGTTTTATGCCACGTTTTAGATTCTTGACCCTACAATCCAGATCCCAACATGCTTAATACAAAGAACAAAAACAGCATGGGAAACAGGCCCTTCGGCCCAACGAGCCCAAGCCGCCACCCCGATGTTCCCACCTCTACTGCGATCCCTGTCCATGTTTATAGATCTACGGATTAAAAACCAAATTTGAGACAATTTAGGGAGAATTTGTTTTGCCAATTAGCCTAAGAGCACATCTTTGGGATGTGGAGGAAACCGGAGCACCCGGAGAAAACCCACGCAAGCACGGGGAGAATGCGCAAACTCCTACAGACACAGGCCCAAATCCATGTATCTGCACAGCACAGCGATAGTCACTGAGCTGTCGTGTTGCCCATCAAATGGTCCAGGTCAAGCGTACACTAACGACGTGAAGCAATAGGATACTCTCGAAAAAAATCCAAGAGCAGCCCTCTCACGACCCATCGCGTGTATGCCCCTCGTTAGACAACAAGGTGGACCAAAGCACCTGTAGGATAAAAACAAGTACATCAATATCATCATCTATTTACACACTTCCCAGGGACTCCCAAGGCTCATGATCCCTATTTTAAATCAGTTTTCTATACCCCTCCATTCCCATTCTGTTCATGTGCCCATCTAAGTATTTCTTAAATAACTCCAGAGTACCTGCCTCCACCACTTTACTTGGCAGCGCATTCCATACCCCCACCACCCTCTGTGTGAAAAAACTCCCTCTAGCATCCAAATTATACCTTACCCCCCTCACCCTAAGCCCGTGACCCCTCGTGCTATTTGAGTCCATCCTAGGAAAAAGCTTAGCCCTGTTTATCTATCCCCTTCAAAATCTTGTACACCTCTATCAGATCTCCTCTAAGTCTACGTCTTTCTAAGGAAAACAGTCCCAATTTGCCTAATCTCTCCTCGTAACTCAGACCTTCCATACCAGGCAGCATCCTGGTAAACCTCCTCTGCACTCTCTCCAGAGTCTCCACGTCCTTCCGGTAGTAAGGCGACCAGAACTGGACGCAGTATTCCAAATGAGGTCGAACCAACGTTTATACAACTGCAACATTAAAGGCCAGCTCTTGTACTCTATACCCCTTCCTATAAAGGCTGACATACTATATGCTTTCTTCACAACCTTCTCCACTTGCTCTACCACCTTCAGAGACTTGTTCACCTGCACCCCCAGGTCCCTCTGCGTTTCTATACTCTTAATAGGTCTACCCTTTATCATATACCTCCCCCATACATTCTTTCTCCCGAAATGCATCACCTCACATTTATCAGGATTGAATTCCATCTGCCATCTGTCTGCCCAAGCTACCAGCCTATCTATGTCCTGCTGCATTGCCTGACAATGCTCTTCACTATCCGCAAGTCCAGCCATCTTTGTATCGTCTGCAAACTTGCTGATCACTCCACTTACTCCCTCTTCCAAGTCATTTATATATATTGCAAATAGAAGAGGTCCCAGTACTGAGCCCTGCGGCACACCACTAGTGACCGACCTCCAGCTAGAGAAACACCCTTCCACTATTATTCTCTGTCTCCTATTACCAAGCCAGTTGCTTATCCATCTAGCTACCTGTCTTTGTATCCCATTTGCCTTGACCTTCTCGACTAACCTCCCATGAGGGACTTTGTCAAACGCCTTACTAAAATCCAAATAGACAACATCAACGGCTCGCCCTTCGTCCACCGTTTTCATCACCTCCTCAAAAAATTCTACCAGATTTGTAAGGCACGACCTCCCCTTAACAAATCCATGCTGCGTATCTCTAATCAGATCGCAACGCTCTAAGTGCCTATACATCCTATCTCTAAGAATCCCCTCCAACAGCTTCCCTACCACTGACATCAAACTCACCGGCCTATAATTTCCAGAGTTATCCCTACTATCCTTTTTAAACAACGGTACAACATTAGCTATTCTCCAGTCCTCTGGGACCTCACCTGTGTCCAAAGAAGAGACAAAGATTTGCGTCAGAGGCCCGGCAATTTCACCTCGCACCTCCCTAAGCAGCCTGGGATAAATGCCATCAGGCCCAGGAGATTTATCAGTTTTAATGCTACCTAGAAGCTCTAACACTTCCTCCCTCGGTATGGATATTTCCCTCAACTAGTCCACAGCTCCCTCAGAGACAGGAGCTGTCAACAAGCCCCTCTCCTTCGTGAATACCGACGCAAAGTATTCATTCAGGATCTCCGCCATTTCCTTGGGCTCTAAGCACAGTTCCCCTCCTCTGTCCCTAAGAAGTCCGATTTTTCCTCTAACCACCCTTTTATTCCTAACATAGGAATAAAAAGCCTTTGGGTTTTCCTTAATCCTATCCGCCAAAATCATTTCATGCCCCCTTTTTGCCCTTTTAACTCCCTGTTTGAGCTCCCTCCTACTCTCTCTATATTCCTTCAATGCTGTCTCGGTTCCCAGCTGCTTTGACCTATCATATGCTTCTCTTTTCTTCCTAACCAAGTCCTCAATATCCCTAGTAATCCATGGCTCTCTAATCCTACCTTTCCCATCTTTCCTCTTGGCCGGCACGTACTTACCTTGCAACATTTTCAGTATTCCCTTGAAAAAGTCCCACATGCCTAGCGTGGACTTACCCTCGAACAACCGTTCCCAATCAGTTTCCCTAAGTTCCTGCCTAATTCGACCGTAGTTAGCCTTCCCCTAATTCAGCACCCTGCCCCTAGGGCAACAAGCATCCTTTTCCATCTGAATCCGAAAGTAGACAGAATTGTGGTCACTGTTAGCTACATGTTCCCCTACTACAACATCAACCACCTGCCCTGGCTCATTACTCAGAACTAAATCCAATATAGCCCCTTCTCTAGTCGGGCTAGCCACATACTGCTCCAATGATCCTTCCAGTACACATTTTACAAATTCCTGCCCATCCAAACCCCCAGCTCTAGGTACTTTCCAATCCACCATAGGGAGATTAAAATCTCCCACTATAACGACTCTGTTCTTTCTGCACCTATCCAAAATGTCTTTACATATGCCTTCTTCAACTGCCCGTGGGCTGTTGGGTGGCCTATAATACACCCCTAGCATAGTAATTGCCCCCTTTCTATTCCTTAACTTCACCCACAGCGACTCCACTCCTAACTCCTCTGTATTGTCCTCCCTCTGCACCGCCGTGATGCTCTCCTTAACTAACAACGCCATTCCCCCACCTCTTCTGGACCTTCCTCTGTCACGCCTGAAACACTTATACCCAGGAATGTTCAGTTGCCACTGCTCCCCTTCCTTTAACCACGTCTCCATCACCGCAACCACATCCAAGTTCCTCACAAACATTAAGGCCCTAAGTTCATCCGTTTTTCCCGTTACGCTCCTCGCATTGAAACAGACACACTCCAGACCTCCAAGACCACTCGGAACCTCCTTCTCCCCAGTGCATCTCTTCTCGTCCAAGCTTACTCTATCTCCCATCTCGCCCTCTACCGAGCTATCGGTCTCAGCCCCTCCCCCCCCTCCATATTAGTTTAAATCCTGCCGAAACACTCCAGCTAACCTCCCAGCTAAGATATTCACGCCCTTCCCATTCAAGTGTTTCCTGTCCCTTCTATACAGGTGCCCTTCTTTCACAAAGACTTCCCAGTTATCCACAAATACGAAACCCTCTGCCCTACACCAGTCCTTCAGCCACGCATTCAGCTGTAAGATCTCATTTCTCCTGGCTCCGCTATTACCCGCGCCTGGAAGCAGACATGAGATCGCCACCTTCGAGGCCCTGCTCTTCAGCCTACCCCCCCAACTTCCTGAACTGCCTTCTTATATCCTCCCTGCTCTTCCTTCCTACATCCTTCTCTCCTATGTGGATAATCACATCCTCCTGGGCCCCCTCACTCTTCTAAATGCCCTCTACCCTGTCCGACACATCTTGCACCCCTACTCCAGGGAGGCAAACTACCATCCTGGAGTCCCGCCTTGGACCACAGAAGCGTCTATCAATTCCTTCAACCCTCCCATCCCCCACCACTATCTCCCATCTAGCCCCTTTCCTCCCTTTTGAGGTACTCTGGTCCTCGTGCCTTGCCTTTTTTAACCCTCCGCCCTCGATATTTTGGGGGGCTGCCACTGGGGAAGTCTTTGGACTGTCTCCCCTCTTCCTTTTCCCCTTCCTGACAGTAATCCACCTGGAAGGGTCAGGGCCTAACCCCTTAGTCTTCGGATCTGCCACCCTACTCTGCCTCCCTTCCATGATTGCCTCGTTCTCCCTGACTACAAATGCATCTTCCAACTGGAACTCTAGTTGCTTGACCCGAGCCCTCAGACGCTGCAGCTCCAAACACTTGACGCATACGTGGACTTTCGGGAGAGGTCTTGCCTCCAGGAACTCCCACATGTGACACCGTACACAGATGAGGCGTCTTCCCTTAATCCCTGCCATTGTCTTGGACACCTTTGGAGGTGTGAATTCCAGTGGATATGCAGTAGCACACTGTGCCTAAGCCTGCTCTCGCCCAAGCCCTGTGAGCCAAAGCCCTTGTATCTCTCACTCTGCTTCCCTATTCACTCTGCTGCCCACTCCCGACGCTGCCCGCTGTCTACTGCCACTTTCTTTTTATACTCCCTGATTCCTTTCCCAGCTAGCCCCAGGACTAACTACAGCAGCAAAAAGCACTCAAAAAGAGAAGGGAAAAAAAGCAAATTGAAAAAAAATCACACTCAGCCACCAGCACTTCCAGTCACTCTGTCCCAGAGAACAGAGAACAATACAGTCCAAGGGAGTGCCTCACCGCACTGTCAAGAGGATCGGCACTGAAGGAGTGCTGCGCTGTCGGAGGGTCAGCGCCAAGGGAGCGCCACACTGTTGGAGACACTTTCTTTCAGGAAAGATATTTAATTATGCTTCTGTCATCTATTTGGGTCGGTTGTTTGAAGTGCAGCTGAACAGCAATTACAGGGAGTTTACAGAAACTTGGATTAACAGAATCCCTGCATTGTAGGAGATCATTCAAGTCTACACTGACTCTCTGGCAGTATCTTACCTAGGTCCTGTGACATGCTCTATTCCCGTAACCCTGCACATTTACCATGGCTAATCCCCTTAACCTACACAACATAGGACACTAAGGAGCAATTTAACATGGCCAATCCACCTAACCAGGACTGCATTTGGACTGTGGGAGGAAACCCATGCAGACACAGACAGAATGTACAAACTCTGCACAGACAGTCACCCGAGGCTGGAATCAAACCCATGTCCTGGCGCTCTGAGGCAGCAGTGCTAACCACTGTCCTATTCCACCGAAAGACAAAATGCTGGAAAATCTCTTAGGTTTGGCAGCATCTGTAAGGAGAGAAAAAAGCTAATGCTTTGAGTATCCTAGTGCTTCACGTCGTTAGTGTACACTTGATCTGAACCATTTGATGGGCAACACGACAGCTCAGTGACTATCGCTGTGCTGTGCAGATACATGGATTTGGGCCTGTGTCTGTGGGAGTTTGCGCATTCTCCCCGTGCTTGCGTGGGTTTTCTCCGGGCGCTCCGGTTTCCTCCCACATCCCAAAGATGTGCTCTTAGGCTAATTGGCAAAACAAATTCTCCCTAAATTGTCTCAAATTTGGTTTTTAATCCATAGATCTATAAACATGGACAGGGATCACGTGTAGAAGTGGGAACATCGGGGTGGCGGCGCAGGCTCGTTGGGCTGAAGGGCCTGTTTCCCGTGCTGTTTTGTTCTTTTTCTTTGAGTCCAGACTTTGTCAAAGCTTTGATGCTGCCAGACCTGCTGAGATTTTCCAGCCTTTTCTCTTTTGGTTTCAGATTCCAGTAACCGCAGTAATTGGCTTTTATTTTTTATTTTGTGCTAGCATACCGGGTTGCGATTCTTTGGGCATCAGGAAGGATTCTGATAGAATAAAACAGGCTTTCATTGACAAAAGGCATCGGTAACTAGTTTAAAGTGATTGACAAAAGAGCCAAAGGAGAGATGGAGAAGTTTATTACACGCAGGTTCTGATGAGCTGGGACATGCTGCTTGAAAGCAGATTAGATAAGTTCTCAATAATGTGAAACTTGCTAGGGTATTGGGAAACTCTTTCAAAGAGTTGATACAGTTGATGTGCCAATTGATCTCGTGCTGTGAATTTATATAAGTTGGTTTGCTTTGTGGGAATGACTGGCTTCTAGTGAAGCTGCTTTATTCTGCAAGTTCCTTTTGCCCACTGATACACAAACAATTAAAGCAGTGATGTGTTGAAAATGCCATGCTATTTCTGCTTACCCAGAAGGTATTTCTTTGCGTGTTCTACCAGTTGGTCATGATCCACTCCAACTCCAGCCAGCACCAACCTGTCTGGAGTGTAGTAATTCCGCAGGAACGAGTGAAGCAACTTCCGATCAATCTTCTCCACGTTCTCAGTGGGACAGAACCTGGGCAGTCCCACAGTATTGTCCCGATAAGCTGCCTGATGGGAGAGAGGAGAAAACTTTCACTATGTGCCAAACCCACTCTGCATTCAGCTCTCTCACCCTCCTCACTCCTCTACAACCCAGCTACACCTTAAATAAAAAAATACTTCCTCTTCGTCAGGAGGAGGCTGGAATACAAAGATACCAAGTTATAGTTACCTCAGTTATACCGATATCTGGTTACTGGAGTAATTGTGTTCAGACGCAGGAAGAATAGATTGCCTATGGAGGGCATCAGGTTACACAAACTGGGCTTGTATTTCTCCAGTGTAGAAGATTAAAAGGTGATCTAATCAAGCAGTTTAAGATGATTAAAAGTTTCAACAAGGTCAATAAAGAGAAACTATTTCCTCTAGTGTTGAGAGTCTAGAACAAGAGGGCAAAAACCATCAAATTGGAGGCAGCCATCACAGTGATGTCAGGAGGAGCTTCTTCACACAGAGGACAATGGAAATGTACATTTGTACAATGGATTGAAATGTGGGAATGACAAGCTTCATCCCTGTCTAATGTAAGCTGGTCAGTACCTGTGGTCAGCACGGTGGCACAGTGGTTAGTGCTGCTGCCTCACAGCACCAGGAACCCTGGTTCAATTCCCGGCTTGGGTCACTGTCTGTGTGCAGAGTTTGCACATTCTCCCCGTGTCTGCATGGTTTCCTCCAAAAGACGTGTTGGTTAGGTGCATCGGCCATGCTAAGTTCTCCCTCAGTGTACCTGAACTGGCGGAATGTGGAAGACTAAGGGGATTCATTGTTCAAGAAGGGGAATAGAGACTTTCCTGGGAATTATAGACCGGTGAGTCTTACTTCTGTTGTGGGCAAAGTATTGGAAAGAATTATTAGGGATAGGATTTATAGTTATTTAGAGAGAAATGAATTGATTGAGGATAGTCAGCATGGTTTTGTGAAGGGTAGGTCGTGCCTTACTAACCTTATTGAGTTTTTTGAAAAAGTGACCAAAGAGGTGGATGGGGGGTAAGGCAGTTGATGTGGTATATATGGACTTTAGTAAGGCGTTCGATAAGGTGGCCCATGGAAGGCTTCTGCAGAAAATGCAGATGTATGGGATTGAGGTGATTTAGCTAATTGGATTAGGAATTGGCTAGCAGATAGAAGACAGAGGGTGGTGGTTGATGGAGATATTCATCGTGGAGTTCGGTTACAAGTGGTGTACCTCAGGGATCTGTGTTGGGGCCCCTGCTGTTTGTAATTTTTATAAATGATCTGGATGAGGGTATTGAAGGATGGATTAGTAAATTTGCGGATGACACCAAAGTCGGAGAGTGGTAGATAGTGAAGAGGGGTGTTATAGTTTGCAGAGAGACTTGGACAAGTTGCAGAGCTGGGCCGAGAGGTGGCAAATGGAGTTTAATGTGGAAAAGTGTGAGGTAATTCACTTTGGCAGAATAACAAATGTGTAGAGTATAGGGCTAATGGTAGGACTCTTAATAGTGTTGAAGAACAGAGGGATCTTGGTGTATATGTGCATAGATCCCTGAAAGTTGGCAATCAAGTGGATAAGGTTGTTAAGAAGGCATACGGAGTCTTAGCTTTTATTGGTAGGGGGATTGAATTTCAGAGCCGCAACATCATGTTGCAACTGTACAAAACTTAGTGCGGCCGCACTTGGAGTATTGTGTACAGTTCTGGTCCCCGCATTATAAGAAAGATGTGGAGGCATTGGAGAGGGTACAGAGGAGGTTTACCAGGATGTTGCCTGGTATGGGAGGCAGGTCTTATGAAGAGAGGCTGAGGGATTTGAGGTTGTTTTCGTTAGAAAGGAGGCGGCTAAGAGGGGATCTTATTGAAGCATATAAGATGATTAGAGGTTTAGATAGGGTGGACAGTGATAGCCTTTTTCCTTGGATGGAGAAAGCTAGCACAAGGGGACATAGCTTTAAATTAAGGGGTGGTAGTTATAGGACGGATGTCAGAGGTAGGTTCTTACCCAGAGGGTGGTAAGGGTATGGAATGCCCTGCCTGCTGCAGTTGTAGATGCGCCAAGTTTGGGAGCATTTAAGAGGTCAGTGGATAGGTTTATGGATGAAAAGGGAATGGTTTAGGTTAGAGGGTCATTGCTTTTTCTTAATTGGTCAGCGCAACATCGAGGGCCGAAGGGCCTGTTCTGCGCTGTAATGTTCTATGTTCAATGATTCTCCCAGTAATTTCATTGCAGTGTTAATGTAAGCCTACTTCTGACACCAATAGCTTTCTTATAGCAGTCTTAGCTTTCTTAGCTTTTATTGGTAGGGGGATTGAATTTCAGAGCCGCAACGTCATGTTGCAACTGTACAAAACTCTAGTGCGGCCGCACTTGGAGTATTGTGTGCAGTTCTGGTCCCCACATTATAAGAAAGATGTGGAGGCATTGGAGAGGGTACAGAGGAGGTTTACCAGGATGTTGCCTGGTATGGAGGGCAGGTCTTATGAAGAGAGGCTGAGGGATTTGAGGTTGTTTTCGTTAGAAAGGAGGCGGCTAAGAGGGGACCTTATCGAAACATATAAGATGATTAGAGGTTTAGATAGGGTGGACAGTGATAGCCTTTTTCCTAGGATGGAGAAAGCTAGCACGAGGGGACACAGCTTTAAATTAAGGGGTGATAGTTATAGGACGGATATCAGAGGTAGGTTCTTTACCCAAAGGGTGGTTCGGGAGTGGAATGCCCTGCCTGCAGCAGTTGTAGATGCGCCAAGTTTGGTGGCGTTTAAGAGGTTAGTTGATAAGTATATGGAAGAGAAGGGAATGGTTTAGTTTGGAGGGGCATTGCTTTTTATATTGGTCGGCGCAACATCGAAGGCCGAAGGGCCTGTTCTGTGCTGTAATGTTCTATGTTCTAATAAACTAAAAACGTGGAATTCTCTATTCTCTCCCTCAAAATTGGGAAGTGGGTGGTGTGTAGATCTTTTTGGCGAAGGGGATTAAGGGATAGGGAAACCAAGGCAGGTGGATGGAGCTCAGATACAAAATCAGCAATTATTCAATTTGATGGCACATTCGACACAAGGGACTGAATCGCCTCTGCTTCTCTCCTGAATCGTGCTGGGGTTCAATCCAATACAATACATGCCCCCCAACCCCAACAGATGTCCATACCTATTGTCACACCGCCACCCCACCTATCTGGTCAGAGGGTCCATCGTTTGAACATGATGTTAAAGCTCTGTCTGCTCATGTAAATGTAAAGGATTCCAGGGCCATTATTTTGAGTGGAGAGTTCTTCCCTGCCCAACACTTATTCCACAACCAATAGGAATTAAAAACAAAATCATCTGGTCATGATTACGTGACTTTTGGTGGGATCTTCCTGTGCCTGAATCGCTGTCCTGTTTCTGACAATGATGACTGAGCTTCACCATAAGCAGTTTGGGTCATTGGGAGAATGTGAAAGGTGCTACAGAAATGCAATCATTCCCTTCTTTGTTTCATTCCCCCTTCCCTGGGATCAGGAGAGGGACCTGGATATTTTGAGTTTCATTTGGTCTCAGATTATAAACTTTGACCTGTGGTACATTTGCAAAGTAACATTACCGCATGTATCATCTCAGTCAGCAGCGGTTCAGGGTCTGGTCTCATCTGGAGGTCCTCCAGCTCGAAGCGGACAGACAGACGGGTCAACTCCACCTCATCATCTGAGGGCAAGAACAGATTGATCAAAGACACCAGCTGTGTGTGCCGCAGACAGCGACTGACCAGCACAAGCAAATTCCACACAGCAGGCCGTGGTTACAGCACACTATCTCTGTGCGCTGGACCTCACCTCCGAGAGCTCCAGCACTCCAGCTGGCCAGCCTAGCTAGGGTATGGATTGTAAATGTCAAACACAGGAGAGAGGTGGGTTGGGGTGAGTGTGTAGGAATCACGGTGCAGAGGGGTAAAACTGACACCGAGAAATGGAGTTTGGGGTGAAACGGATGAGAATTTGGAAATGGCCATTCAGCCCACGGGTCTGTTCTACTGTTGAACTGATTCTAATTAAAAAAGCTTCCTTTATATGGGAGCTAAATCAGGCGGTTTTTTGGATGCCACATTTACCCAGTGCCTGTGTGCATACACTGTGAAAATAAGGATTAGCAATCAAAATTACTGAATGATATTACCTCCCCTAACTCATGCCCAATGAGAAGTGACCTCTGACATTCGCAAGTTACCCTTTAGGCAGTGGGCAGAATTCTCACAGAGTCAGGAGCTCCTGGGTTCAAGTCCCACTTCAGAACCATGGAACGGTAATCCAGATTCATACATACAGCACAGTCCCGAGTGAGCGCCGCCAGAGGGTCAGTGCTGAGGGGGCGCCGCGCCGCCAGAGGGTCAGTGCTGAGGGGGCGCCGCGCCGCCAGAGGGTCAGTGCTGAGGGGGCGCCGCGCCGCCAGAGGGTCAGTGCTGAGGGGGCGCCGCGCCGCCAGAGGGTCAGTGCTGAGGGGGCGCCGCGCCGCCAGAGGGTCAGTGCTGAGGGGGCGCCGCGCCGCCAGAGGGTCAGTGCTGAGGGGGCGCCGCGCCGCCAGAGGGTCAGTGCTGAGGGGGCGCCGCGCCGCCAGAGGGTCAGTGCTGAGGGGGCGCCGCGCCGCCAGAGGGTCAGTGCTGAGGGGGCGCGCGCCGCCAGAGGGTCAGTGCTGAGGGGGCGCCGCCGCCAGAGGGTCAGTGCTGAGGGGGCGCCGCGCCGCCAGAGGGTCAGTGCTGAGGGGGCGCCGCGCCGCCAGAGGGTCAGTGCTGAGGGGGCGCCGCGCCGCCAGAGGGTCAGTGCTGAGGGGGCGCCGCGCCGCCAGAGGGTCAGTGCTGAGGGGGCGCCGCGCCGCCAGAGGGTCAGTGCTGAGGGGGCGCCGCGCCGCCAGAGGGTCAGTGCTGAGGGGGCGCCGCGCCGCCAGAGGGTCAGTGCTGAGGGGGCGCCGCGCCGCCAGAGGGTCAGTGCTGAGGGGGCGCCGCGCCGCCAGAGGGTCAGTGCTGAGGGGGCGCCGCGCCGCCAGAGGGTCAGTGCTGAGGGGGCGCCGCGCCGCCAGAGGGTCAGTGCTGAGGGGGCGCGGGGTCTGGATGACAGACTCCGAATGTTGGCTCTATTTTCTTTCCACAGATACTGTCAGACCTGCTGAGATTTTCCAGCATTTTGTGCTTTTGTTTCAGGTTGCAGCAGCTGCAGTATTTTGCTTTTATCTCAGTGCTCATCTTTTCGGTACCTGTTAACCTCGGCTGAAGCACCACGTCGGCGAGGAGACTGACCATCGTCTCCAGACCCTTCACCTCCGCAGAGACTGCAAACATGGTAGTGTCTCTGAAATAGGATTGCAAACAACCATTTATCCCAATCATCATTATCAAACTTGCTCTGAAACTGCTGAAAATATATTTATTAGTATCACGAGTAAGTTCACATTAACACTGCAATGAAATTCCTGTGAAAATCCTTTAGTCGCCACACTCCGGTGCCTGTTTGGGTACACTGAAGGAGAATTTAGCACAGCCAATACACCTTAACCAACATGTCCTTCAGACTGTAGGAGGAAACCTGAGGAAACCCGAGGAAACCCACAGACACAGGGAGAATGTGCAAATTCCACAAAGACAATGACCCATGCTGGCAATTGAACCTGAGTCCCTGGCAGTGGGACTGAGCACTCTGCCACCGCGTATCACAACACTGGATTTCAGAATCAGACAGCAACATCCTGAGAGAGAGGCCAGTTTGTTGCCACTCTCATCTGTTGTAATCTTTAGGAGGATTTTTTTCCTTCTCCCTCTATCCTCACCATGAAAAGCATTCTCGATCTCCCATCCACTCCGAGTGCTGCCTCCTAATCAATCTCCCCATCTCTGAGAAAACAATAAGAGCTGGGGTGTGGTATTTCAAAGAGACTCAAACCCCCATCAGCTGCAGTCTCAGATGAAGGAGAATGACTCTGAATCAGGTGACTATTGAGCAGAGAGTACAGGACAACAGATTCCGATTTAATGAGATATACAGACTGGTGAGATAGAATGTGAGAGAGTGTTACAAAAACAGGAAGGGCAAAAGGCAGACAAAGAGAGGGTGAAATAGAATCATACAGTGCAGAAAGAGGCCATTTGGCCCATCAAGTCCACACCAACCACAATCCCACCAGGCCCTATCCCCATACCTCCATGTGTTTATCTACTAATCCCTCTAACCTACGCATCCCAGGACACTAAGGGGCAATTTAGAAGGGCCAATCAACCTAACCCACGTATCTTTGGACTGTGGGAGGAGACCAGAGCACCCGGAGGAAACCCAGAGACACAGAGAGAATGTGTAAACTCCACAGACAGTGACCCGAGCCAGGATTCGAACTCACCTGCCTGGAGCTGTGAAGCAGCAGCGCTAACCACTGTGCTACCATGCCGCCCATTAGCATGTTAGATGCGAGTTAGCACAGATTTGGGGAGAAGTTGATGTAGACCACACCAGCCATTCCATTTCTAATAGTACGCATGTGAAATGCGAAAACGTAACAGCCTGCACACAGTGAGAAGAATTGAACAGGGACGATCTGACATTGTCACAGTTCATGTGGCCTCAATGCCACCCGGGAACCCTGTTCAACTCAGACCTACAATTGTTTGAAAATGGCCACCTCGGCACGCTGCCTGTCTGAAGCTCGGATACCGGAGGAGCAATCGATAGAGTGTTGGAGCAGAGCTGCCAGTTCCTGGCACAGTTACCTGGAAGACTGGCAGTCGCAGATCCCTCCGTGTTTCTCCAGCGTCAAAAGGATTTCATCCTTGGAGCCAAACTGTGCGGTGGACTGGTGACAAAAACATACTGCCAGTTAGCACAAAGCTGCCATCTCAACCCAGACATTAAAACACAAGCTGACCAATTAATTACACCTTCCAAAGTGTTCATCCTGAATTAATCCTGAATATTGAGCAACAGGAGAAATTGCTGTAAGTACATTGCAGGTATAACAGGCAGTAAAGGTGGCAAATGGTATGCTGGCCTTCATAGTGAGAGGATTTGAGTAGAGGGATTGGAGTGTTTTGCTGCAATTGTATAGGGGCTGGTGAGGCCACACCTGGAGTATTGTGTGCAGTTCTGGTCTCCTTATCTGAGTAAGGATGTCCTTGCTGTAGAGGGAGTACAATGAAGGTTTACCAGACTGATTTCTGGGATGGCAGATCTGTCATACGAGGAGAGACCAAGTCAGTTAGGATTATATTCTCTGGAGTTTAGAAGAGTGAGAGGGGATCTCAGATACTTACAAAATTCTAACACGGTTAGACAGGGTAGATTCAGAAAGAATATTCCCAGTGGTGAGGAAGTCCAGAACTAAGAGTCATTCAAAAGTTTGAGGTCATATATCAACTGACTCAAGAACAGCTTCTTCTCTGCTGCCTTCAGACTTCTGAATGGATTAAGTTGGTCTTTTTCTACAGCCTAGCTATGATTGTAACATTGCACTTTCTCCTTCCCTATGAACGGTATGTTTTGTCTGTATAGCACACGAGAAACAATACTTTTCACTGTATACTAAATACAAATGACAACAATAAATTAAATCATAGTTTGCGAATAAAGGATAAGACTTTTAGAACTGATATCAGGAGAAATTTCTTCACCCAGGAGGTGAATGTGTAGAATTCACTCTCACAGAAGACAGTTGAGGCCAAACATCTGATTTCAAGAAAAAAATTAGATATAGATCTTGGGGCTAAAAAGATCAAAGGATATGGGAGAGGAGAGCGTTCAGAATATTGAGTTCGATGATCAGCCATGATTGAAATGAATGGTAGAATAGGCTCAAAGGGCCGAATAGCCTTCCCCATTTCTAGTTTCTAGACAAGCAGTGAATGAGCTCCGATCAGAGGGACCGGAGATGACATATTAACAACAATGCCTCCTGCTGGGATTAGCTTCAAATAAACTATCCCAGGAAAGTCCTCGATTGAACCACTGTCACCATGGCAACAGTTTTAATATCACGGTTAGAGGCCTCAAGGTCTGCAGAGAAAACCAGTCAGCATTCACTCCCCCCTCCCTCCAAAACATTATCCAGTATGAAGAAGGTTGTTTAAACGATTGACAGGTGAAATTTCTCACAGCTCAACACAGCGTTGATGGCTGGGGTCGAGAACAAGTCACACTCTGAGAACAAGGGGCAGACATTTGTGAACTTTTGGAATTCTCTACTTCAGGGAGCTGTGGACACTCAGACTCCTCTGCTCTAAGGGATATGGAGATAATGTGGGAGCATGGCATTAAGGTAGGAGATCAACCACAATCTTATTGAATTGCGAAGCAGATTCAAAGGGCTGAATGGCCTGCTCCTAATTCATACGTAACAGCAAAACGCCTGCATGTGTAGAATATCTGGGCCAAGCTAACTGTCCAGGGTGGAGAATAGCCATTTACAGTCAAAGGAGGCCATCCAGCCCATCATGACTGTGCTTTGTTTGAACTGTCCCATTACCCCACTCTTTCCCCAGTCAAGCTCCCTTTAGAAATTCAGAACTGAACCTGCTTTTCTTATCCTTTCAGTCAGCACCTTCTGGATCACAATAACAACTCTCTTCAGAACAAAATTCTCACCTTCCCTCTGCTTCTTTTATTAACTATCTTCACTCAGATGAGAGGCTGAATCTCAATCTACATCTGGATGGATTATTTTATAACTTTGAACTCGTGAGCCTGCACTTTACGTTTCTGGGTAAAAAGTGGAAAGAGATTTAGTTACTTACAGAAAATGCCAACTTTTCCAGAAAGTGGGAGATCCCGCTCAGATATTTCACCTCGTGTCTCGATCCAGCATTTGCTAAAACTGAAGGATATGATCGTATTAATGAGAGATTCAGAGGCAATATCCCACTGAATGTGAAAATAAGAAAGTCCCCAAGACCCCAGAGAGATGGTCAGTGTCACCAGCAGACCTGGGGGTATTACAAGATAAAGAGCATGCTAGAATGAAAGAAGAATTTTGAGGGGTACTCCAGAAGAGAACTGAGGCAGGTGCAGTCTCTGGATTTATTGCTGGGACTGGGATGGAGAGGACGGAAGGGACAGAGAATGAAACCAGAGTTGGAAATGGAGCATAAACAGTGAAATAAGGAACAATGAAATCAAACTGGACATGCTCATTCACTCAGACACACAGAACACCGTCAGTAAGCGACTATCACATCACACAGCTCCACAGCAACACACGGCAATGACCTGAATAAAATGCAAATGAAACCAACATGAGAAACCAGTCAATGTATCAATCGCGACAGCAGCACAGAAAGCATCCAACTAAACACAGCACTGTAGACATAATAATGTTGAGGCGAAGACACAATGTTCAAGTTAGCAATTTGTAACTGGACCTGTTTCTGACTGGGACAGAGATCATTGTGCACAAAACATAGGTGTGGCAGTGAATAAATACCTAATTTCCCAAAGCCTGCCTACCATACACACACAAAGCACAAGTCAGGAGTCATAGAATCCTACAGTGCAGGAGGAGGCCATTCAACCTATCGAGTCTGCACCAACCACAATCCCACCCAGGCCCTATCCCCATAACCCTGTGCATTTACCCTACCTAGTCCCTCTGACACTAGGGGGAAATTTGGCATGGCCAATCCACCTAACCTGCACATCTTTGGAGTGTGGGAGGAAACCGGAGGAAAGCCATACAGACACAGGAAGAACATACAAATTCCACACAGACAGTGACCTAAGCCAGGAATCAAACCCGGGTCCCTGGGACTGTGAAGCAGCAATGCTGACCACTGTGCCCAAGTGTGAAGGGTGCAGCTCCAATAACACTCAAGAACTCAACACATTGGATGCTACTGTGACTTGATGGTTTGCGTATAAGGAGAGGCTGGATTGACTGAGCCAAACGCAGGCAATTAAGTGGTTAATTAAGAGCTTAGTGGTTAAAAAGAGGGGCAACATAGAACATTACAGCACAGAACAGGCCCTTCGGCCTTCGATGTTGCGCCGACCAATATAAAAAGCAATGACCCTCCAAACTAAACCATTCCCTTCTCTTCCATATACTTATCAACTAACCTCTTAAACGCCACCAAACTTGGCGCATCTACAACTGCCGCAGGCAGGGCATTCCACTCCCGAACCACCCTTTGGGTAAAGAACCTACCTCTGATATCCGTCCTATAACTATCACCCCTTAATTTAAAGCTGTGTCCCCTCGTGCTAGCTTTCTCCATCCTAGGAAAAAGGCTATCACTGTCCACCCTATCTAAACCTCTAATCATCTTATATGTTTCGATAAGGTCCCCTCTTAGCCTCCTCCTTTCTAACGAAACAACCTCAAATCCCTCAGCCTCTCTTCATAAGACCTGCCCTCCATACCAGGCAACATCCTGGTAAACCTCCTCTGTACCCTCTCCAATGCCTCCACATCTTTCTTATAATGTGGGGACCAGAACTGCACACAATACTCCAAGTGCGGCCGCACTAGAGTTTTGTACAGTTGCAACATGACGTCGCGGCTCCGAAATTCAATCCCTCTACCAATAAAAGCCAAGACTCCATATGCCTTCCTAACAACCTTCTCGACCTGACTGCCTACTTTCAGGGATCTATGCACATACACACCAAGATCCCTCTGTTCATCTAGACTACTAAGAATCCTACCATTTGCCCTATACTCTACACATTTATTATTTCTGCCATAGTGCATTACCTCACACTTTTCCACATTAAACTCCATTTGTCACCTCTCGGCCCAGCTCTGCAACTTGTCCAAATCCCTCTGCAAACTATAACACCCCTCTTCACTATCTACCACTCCACTGACTTTAGTGTCATCTCAAATTTACTAATCCATGGACAGGTAGCATGGACAGGTAGTGCTGAAGTTTCCATGCTGTAATCCTCTATAACCATCTAGGACAAAGTCTCCTGCTTGATGGGCACTCATCCACCTCATTAAGCATCACTCCCTCCACCACCGACAAGATGCAGCACAGAAGCAATTCACCAAAACTCCTGAAACAATACCTTCCAAACCCACAACTTCTGGATAGAAGGACACAGGCAGCAGATACATGGAACAACACAAGCTACAATTTCTGCTCTAAGCTGCACACCATTCTAACTTAGAACTATATCATCATTCCTTCACTTGGTCAAAAGGTCTCCCTAACAGCACTGTGGGTGTACCTACGCCACGAGGACTGCAATTCATGAAAGCAGCTCACCAACCCCTTCTCAAACAGCAACAAATCAAATCAATTCATACAGAATGAATCACTCCTGAAACACAGCAACTATTTTGCATAAGATGATGTTCTGTGACTTGAAGCCAATTGCTCTTCACAGCCAGAAGATCACAAAACGTAGCAGAAATAAACCATTTGGCCTTTCAGTTTGCTCCACAATTCAATCAGATCTTGATTAATCTGATACGAGAATCCTCAACCCCACAACCCTGGATTCCTTTACTAATTAAAAATCTGTCTCAGTCTCGAACTTTTTTAACGCTCCAGCCTCAGTGATAAAGAGTTCCACAGATGCACTACCCTCAGAGAAGAAATTCCTTCTCAGCAGCTCTAGTGTTTAATGGATGAACCCTCTACTCTGGTCTCAGACTCTCCTACCAGGGGAAACAACCTCTCAGCACTGATCCTGTCCTGCACAATCTGATATGTCTCAATACTCGTCTCATTCTTCTAAAACTCCAATGAGTATAGGCCCAACCTATTTAACCTCTCTTCATAAGAAAATCATTTTGTACTGGGGATCAACCGAGTGAATCTTCTCTGAACTGCCCAAAGCCAGGAGACCTTTTCTCAGATAACAGAACCAACAGTGCTCCCAGTACTGCAGATGCTCATTGACTGAACCTTAACTGTTTCTCTCTCCAAAGGCTGCCTGAGTGCTGAGTGTAAGAAGTCTCAGAATGCCAGGTTAAAGTCCAACAGGTTTGTTTGGTAGCAAAACCTTCTGTGATCTGGCAAGTCATGCACAGATTGCTGTGGCAGGATTGTGTAGTGTCATGGTCACTGTTCTCCTGAAGGCTGGGTAATTTGCCAAGGACAATGTTTTTGTTTGGCAGCTTTCAGAGCACTGCTACTTCATCAGGTGAGTGGGATTTCAGTTCGCAAACAAGGTACATAAAGACACAAACTCAATTTACAAAATAATGGTTGAAACGCGAGTCTTTACTGGTAATCAAGTCTTAAAAGTACAGACAAGTTCAGTGGAGAGAGGGTTAAACGCAGGTTAAAGAGTTGTGTATTGTCTCCCGCCAGGGTAGTTAGTGAGATTTTGCAAGCCCAGGCAAGTCATAGGGGTTATAGTGTGACACAAACCCAAGATCCTGGTTAAGGCCTTCCTCGTGTGTGCAGAACTCGACTATCAGTCTCTGCTCAGTGACTCTGTGCAGTCATGAGTTGTGAAGGCTGCCTTGGAGGGCGCTTACCCAAAGATCAGAGGCCAAATGCCTGTAACCGCTGAAGTGTTCCCCAATAGGAAGAGAACAGTCTTGCCTAGTGATTGTAAAATGATGTTCATTTATCCATTGGGGAGACCATGCAGATGCTATAATCGACCATGCCTCGGGATATCCTTTCCTGCGGCGTATCAAGTAAGCAACGTTGGCTGAGTTGCAAGACAATGTACTGTGTACCCGGCAGAGTCGCTGAGCAGAGACTGATAGCCAAGTCCCGCACATGAGGATGGTCTCAATTGGTAATCTTGGGTTCATGTCACACTATCTGTAACCCCCACAACTTGTCTGGGCTTGCAAAATCTCACTAACTGTCCTGGCTTGAGACAAAACAGATCTCTAACCTGTGCTTAACTCTCTCCACTCACGTTGTCTGTACCTTTAAGACTTGATTACTTGTAAAGACTCCACGTTATAAGCATTATTTTGTAAATTGAGTTTGTGTCTTTATATGCCCTGTTTGTGAACAGAACTCCCACTTACCTCATGAAGGAGCAGCGCTTCTAAAGCTAATGGGTTTTGCTACCAAATAAACCTTTTGAACTTTAACCTGGTGTTGTGAGAATTCTTACTGTGTTTACCCCAGTGCGACACCGGCATCTCCACATCACTGCTGAGTGTTTGCAGGGTTTCAGATTTATGGGTTTTGTTGCTGAGGTGTTGATCTCTGTTCCCCCCACACTGACCTTTACTCTCTGCCCCTCCCCCCCAAAACACTGACCTCCCACTGTGCAGAATTGGCCGAATTTGTCCTGAGAGGCCACCCGCAGCCCGTTCTCCAGCACCGAGATGCGGGTCTCGTACTTGTCCTGCCCGCTGGCCTTGGCGAAGACGGGTCTGGGGAGGTTGGGGAGCGGGGAGGAGAGCGGCACATTGGGGTAACCGGAGCTGCTGAAGGGCCTGGAGCCGCTGAGGCCGCACCTGGGAACAGAGACGCGGAGAGAGTTAACGGACCCCGGGCGGGAAGCGCTGCCCGGCGCGGACCCCAGTATTCCCCCGACCTCTTCTCGGGCACTGTCCCCATCCCCGCTCCCGGGCTCCCCCACCGGCCTCACAGTCTCTCGGTCCCTGACCCCCGGGTCTCCGACCCCCGGGTCTCTCGGTCCCTGACCCCCGGGTCTCCCCCCCCGGTCTCTCGGTCCCTGACCCCCGGGTCTCCCCCCCCGTCTCTCGGTACCTGACCCCCGGGTCTCCCCCCGGTCTCTCGGTACCTGACCCCAAGGTCTCTCCCCCCCCCGGTCTCTCGGTACCTGACCCCCGGGTCTCCCCCCAGGTCTCTCGTCCCTGACCCCCGGGTCTCTCCCCCCCCGGTCCTCTCGTCCCTGACCCCCGGGTCTCCCCCCCCGGTCTCTCGTACCTGACCCCCGGGTCTCCCCCCCGGTCTCTCGGTACCTGACCCCCGGGTCTCCCCCCCGGTCTCTCGGTCCCTGACCCCCGGGTCTCTCCCCCCCCCGGTCTCTCGGTACCTGCCGATTTGGCTCCATCGCCTGAACCTCACCGCGCGCGCCGCCATCTTAGTCCTGGGACTACTTCCGGTCCCCGCTCGAAAATTCGTTTCCGGGTCAGCGCCCCCCTTGGCAACCGCCTGGCAACCGGGCCTAGCGGCTCAGGATGAGCGGCCGCGGGCTGCAGGGTGAGGCTGGCACCCTCCCCCTGACTGACTCTCCCCGGAACGGGGCTCCCCCTTCAACCGAGACACCGACTCACCCTGCGGCACTCCCTCAGCACTGACCCTCTGACAGTGCGGCGCTCCCTCAGCACTGACCCTCTGACAGTGCGGCGCTCCCTCAGCACTGACCCTCTGACAGTGCGGCGCTCCCTCAGCACTGACCCTCTGACAGTGCGGCGCTCCCTCAGCACTGACCCTCTGACAGTGCGGCACTCCCTCAGCACTGACCCTCTGACAGTGTGGCACCCCTCACACTGACCCTCTGACAGCGCGGCGCTCCCTCAGCACTGACCCTCTGACAGTGGCGCCCCTCAGCACTGACCCTCTGACAGTGCGGCACTCCCTCAGCACTGACCCTCTGACAGTGTGGCACTCCCTCAGCACTGACCCTCTGACGGTGCGGCGCTCCCTCAGCACTGACCCTCTGACAGTGCGGCACTTCCTCAGCACTTACTTTGTGCTCAAGATTCCAGAGTTGGGATTTGAATTCACAACCATGTAAATGAGAGGAGAGAGTGCTATGCTGAGTGATAGCTAACACTGTAGTAAATAGCATTGTCCTTTTTGTTCCTCGGGAATGGGGGATGGGACATCATCCAGTCAGTCGCCAGTATGGGCCACTGGACTGTGTCCAGAGCTGGAGCCCTGGGCGATATATTGTCCTGTCCCTCAGTTCCAGGCACAGAGCTTAAATCTAATTATTCCAGAATTGTCATGATAAGATCACTTCATCAGGCACAAGTTTATACAAGTTATTAAACTACATCATATGGTTTTCCTTTCTCTGCATCCAGGTGTAAAGGAACAAGCTGCTGATGAAACCAACCCCTTCTCCTTCAAGGAGTTTGTCAAGATCAAAAGTCAATCATCAGCAAAAGAGAAATTGGTGAAAAACCAGTCATACCAACAACTGAAGGTGTTGTATGCCCCTTCTCAAAATTATAACAACAGTGTGCATTTATACAGTGCCTTTCATAATAGCATGAAAAGTATGCTCAGAGCCTGTTTCCCATGGCTGCTGAGTCTCAATAAGAACTCCTTGTTCCCAGGATAAAGGTTTTGCCATTTAAAACCAAGAGGAGAAATCAGGAGGGTTATGGACCTATGGAATTCTCTACCCTGGAGGGCTGTGAATGCGTCATCATTCAGAGTGGTCCCTGATCAAGATGAATGGATTTTTGGCTCCTGGAGGATTCGGGGATAGAACAGCAAAGTGAAGTGGCTGTTGAAGTCACAATCATATTGGCTGAGACTTGAGGTCTTGTTTACTTTTATACGTTCACCTCTTTTTGGGCCAACCAGTTAAACCAACTCAGGGACAAATTGAAAAGGGGTGGCTCCCAAAAGGAGGGGAACCGCTCGAAACAAAAGATAAAGTGGAAAGGAAATTTAAAAAGGTCATATCAAAATGTGATTAAAGGGGTTAATAATGCACCCTAGTCCTGTGGTGCTGAGTGGGAATGGAAGCTTTTATGGGATAGGAGCTTCATGCCAAGGCCAGCATTTATTGCAAGTCCCTAATTGCCATTGAAATGGCCTAGACCCATACAGTGGGACTAATTGAAGGGTTTTGTTGGGAGCCAGCAAGATGGGCTGAATGGCCTCCTTGTACAACATTCAATGATTCTGATATGTTCTACTATAATTATTAAAATTGTTGCCCCCATGTTGTTGTTGCATGGATCAATAATACTAAGGGTTAATTTTTATTTTGAGATGAGTCACAAATTTAGGAAATGTGGCTGCTTTTGTTTTCTGGCATTTCCACATCCAATATTCTCAAAGCCGTATCTCTCGTTTTCACAGAACTCTACTGGAATTCCCTTTGAAGGGGGAGCCTCTGCCCCGAAAGGGCTGAGCCTGAGCCCACATTATCCCGAGCATCATTTCCCGGCTCAGAAAGCCCACAGTCCTTCACTGGAAGATGAAGATGATGACTGGAATGAAATGTACCAACCCGCCGTTATTGAGGCCGCTCACGAGTTCGGCTTTTCGGACACGCTTTGCGGTGTGTCATACATGCCGCTGACACTGAGCCCCTCTGACCTCCCGCAGCAGGACAGTGCCCAGTTAACATCGTCAGAGTGGCTTGTGGATGAGGAGGAGGAGGGAGGGGCGGAGGAAGGAGAAGAGGAGGAGGAGGATTGTATCTTTGGAAGTAAAACCTCACAACCCAGGCCCCCTTATGACGAACCTGAGCCGCCAAGAGATCATTTTGACTTGGTGGGGGAGGTCCTCTATCAAAGCCAGCTGATGTCCAATGAAAAGGCAAGTTTAAACAAAACCAAAACACTGCAGGTGTCAGGAACATGAAATAAAAGCAAAATACTCAGCAGATCAGGTAATGTGCAGAGAAAAACAGAATTAATGTTTCAGACCATTGGCCTGTCAGAACTGGCAGAAGCTGGAGGTGTAACATGTTTTAAGCAAGCCCAGAGTCAGAAAAAGAGAGGGGAAGGAAGGAAAGAAGGTTAACGGGAGGATGGGGGAGAAGAGAGATTAAATGATGAAAGTGATGATGATGATGCAAGGCAAGGAGGAATAATAAATGGACAGAAGTAAGGATACAGGCGGCACAGTGGTTAGCGCTGCTGCCTCCCCTCCAGTGACTCAGGTTCAATTCGAGCCTTGGGTCACTGCAAGGAGTTTGCACATTCTCCCCATGTCTACATGGGCTTCTTCAGCATGCTCTGATTTCTTCCACAGTCCAAGAATGTACAGGTTAGGTGAATTAGTTATGCTAACTTGCCCCTTAGTGTCAAGGAGACTAGCAGGTTAAATACACAGGATCACAGGAAGAGGACCTAGGTGGGATTGTTGTCAGTGTAGGCTCAATGAGCCCAATTGTCCCATTCTGCACTGTCAGAATTCTATAATAATGAAGCATGGATCATCAGAATGTATCTACTGCTCTAGCAGAACGATTATAACAATAAAATTTTGTCTTGATATAGCACCCATAACAGCAAAATATCCCAAGGTACTTCATAGTAGCAATTTTCATACAAAAATCTCTAGATTCTAGAAAGATCCCAGCAGATTGAAACGTACAAATGTGGCACCTCTCTTCAGTAATAGTGAGACTAAATGTGGGAAACTATCAGCCAGTTAGCCTAATATCAGTCATTGGGAAAAAAACCAGAACCGTTATTAAAGAGAGTTGGTAGCAAGCCATTCAGAAAATCCCAGTACTGCCAGGCAGAGTCAACATGGCTTTTTGGAAAGGGAAATTATGTTTGACTAATCTACTAGAGCTCTTTGAGGATGTAACAAGCAGGGTGGATAAAGGGAAACCAGTGGATGTGGTGTATTTGGATTTTCAAAAGGCATTTCATAAGGGGACAGATAAAAGGATTTCCAAACAGGATAAGAGCTCATGGTCCCAAAAGGGAAAATGCTGGAAAATCTCAGCAGATCTGGCAACATCTGTAGAGAGAGAGAAGAGCTGACGCTTTGAATTCAGATGGCCCTTTGTCAAAGTCATGATGTTGTGGGTGACATATCAGCATGGACAGGCGATTGGGTAACTAACAGGAATCGGAAATCAGGATAAATAGATCGTGTTCAGGACTGTAACTAGTGGATCAGTGCTGGATCCTCAACAATTTACAATCTGTTATGAATAACTGGGGTGAAGGGATCAAGTGTATTGTAGCCAAATTTGCTGATGATGTGAAGATAGGTAAGAAAGCAAGTTGTAAGAGATTGCAAAGGGATCTTGATGTATTAAATATAATGGAGTCTATGAGATTGTCCACTTTGGCAGGAAGAATGGAACCTCAAAATATGATTTACGTGGAGACAGATTGCAGAAGGATCTGGGTGTCCTTGTGTGTGAATCACAAGAAGTCAGCGTGCAAGAACAGCAAATAATTAGGAAGGCAAATGAAATGTTGGTCTTTTTTGCAAAGGGGGACTCTGTATAAAAAGTGGGAAGTCTTGCTATACTTATACAGGGCATTGGTGTGATCAACTTTGATCATCTTAGGGAAGAAAATACTTGTATTGGAAGGTTTTCTAAGTTCATCCCTGGAATGAAGGCATTTGTGTCGTGAGGAAAGGTTGGGCATATATTCATTGGAGTTTGGAAGAATGAGAGGTTTTAAAGTTTATTATTTATTAGTCACAAATAAAGCTTAGATTAACACTGCAATGAAGTTATTGTGAAATTCCCCTAGTTGTCACAATCCAGCGCCTGTTGGAGTAATCTCATTTGGGAATCGAGACGTGACTTTATTGAATCATACAAATTCTGAGGGGGTTAGACAGGGTGGTTGCTGAGGGGGTTAGACAGGGTGGTTGCTGAGGGGGTTAGACAGGGTGGTTGCTGAGGGGGTTAGACAGGGTGGTTGCTGAGGATGTTTCCTCAGAGTTCTGGATTAGCTGAAGGTAGAAGTTGAAAAATTGGCTAAGAGAGAGTTGGAATAATGGAATCAGGGGGAGAGAGAGCCACGATTGTCTCTGAAAGTACTGAAAGCAGGCAGCGTTTGGTGTAAACTCTCATTACTCTTCCAGCTCCTTGAAGAAAATGCGAAGCTTCGAAAGCAAAATAAAGAAGCAAAGGAACTGGTAAAGAGCCACATTCAGAGGTATGGAGAGCTCCCTTTATTAAAGATCAAAAGGGGATGGAAATTGGGCCATAACGTTTCAACATCTATTCCTTATTCTATTGACAATTTAAGAAAGGACATTTTTGATTTATATTGTGCCTTCTGTGACTATCTGATATACCAAAGCACTTTGCAGCTCATGAAGTACTGTTGAAAAGTAGTCACTGCTATGATGTAGGAAATGGGACAGCCAGACAGTGCGGCACTCCCTCAGTACTGACCCTCTGACAGTGCAGGATTCCCTCAGTACTGACCCTCTGACAGTGTAGGATTCCCTCAGTACTGACCCTCTGACAGTGCAGGATTCCCTCAGGTGATGCAGCACTCCCTCTCCTTGTGTCTGCATGAGTTTCCCCTGGGTACTCCGGTTTGCTCCCGTACTCCAAAGACGTGCAGAATTGATCATGGTAAATTGCCCTTTAATATCAAATAAATATGTGGGATTATGGGGATAGAGTCTGGATGGGATTGTTGTTGGTGCTGGCTCTATGGGCTGATTGGCCTTCTTCACAGTGGGGATTCTATGAGGTGATGGCTGACACACTGCAATTTTCTTTGGGAACTGTCCTCAATAAATTGGCTATTGCTCAAGGTAGTCATACCCTGGCCCGATATCCAGTTTCTCACCCGGGGGGGAGCTGGGAATCAAAATGCAGCACAGGTAGCAAGGAGCGAGCTTCAATTCTGCTCCACACTGTGGATGCCAAGATTCTGAAATTAAAACTGGGAAGCTAGAGATACTTAGGCAGCACCCGTTCAGAGACCATAAAACATAGGAGCAGAATTAGGCCATTTAGTCCATTGAGTCTGCTCCGCCATTCAATCATGGCTGATATTTTTCTTATCTCCATTTTCTTGCCTTTTCCCCATAATCCTGATCCCCTTATTAATCAGAACCTATCGATCTCTGAATAAAGATACTCAGTGGCCTGGCCTCCAAAGCCTTCTGCGGCAAAGAGTTCCACAGATTCACCACTCTCTGGCTGAAGAAATTCCTCCTCATCTCTGTTTTAAAGACTTTCCCTTTAGTCTGAGGTGTGCCCTCTGGTTCTAGTTTCTCCCAGTAGTGGAAACATCCTCTAGTCCATTTTATCTAGGCCTCTCAGTATCCTGTAGTTTCAATAAAATCTCCCCTCATCCTTCTAAACTCCAACGAGTACAGACCCAGAATTCTTAACTGTTCCTCATATGAGAGAGAAAGATTCTAATGAAAGATTATTAATCAGTATGGTTATGTTTTTCTGTCTGCACAGAAGCTTATCATCTTGCTCTGTGTATCCAGCAGTTCATTCCCTCTACAATGGACTAGTGATATCGTCACTAGATTTTTAATCCTGAAACTCAGCTAATGTTCTGGGGACCCAAGTTCAAATCCCACCACGGCAAATGGTGGAATTCAATAAAAAATGTCTGGAATTAAGGATCTATTGATGGCTGTGAAACCATTGTCAGAAAAACCCATCTGGGTCACTAATATTGTTTTGGGAAGGAAATCTGTCATCCTTACCTGATCTAGCCTACATGTGACTCCAGAGCCACAGTGATGTGGTTGACTCTCAACTGCCCTCTGAATAAGGGCAACTAAGGATGGGCAATAAATGCTGGTACACCTGTGACGCCAATATCCCATGAATGAATAAAAAAAATCGGCATTCCCCTTAATGAACTGTCGGGAAGCAGACACTGAACTTGCAGCCACACATATCATGTTCCAATCCAGCTCTGTCTGCTGCCACTGGAGGTGGACCTGGGCAAACCACTCTCCTGGCTAGTCGCTGTCTCAGAGCTGCCACAGCATGAGGACACATACCACACAGGATAGTCGAGTGCACTGCACGGAGGAATATTATTGAGATGAAAGAGATGCACCTTGGGCCTTTAATATTTCTATTTTTCCTAAATTATTTATGAGATGTGGGTATTGCTGGAAATGCCAGAACTTGTTTCCACTTCTAATTGCCCTTTGTGGAGATGGTGATAAACTCCCTTTTGAATGGAACTAAGTGGTACGTTAGGCCATTTCTGAGGACAGTGAAGAATCAACCACCTCACTATGGTTCAATGTCCCGTAGCGGCCAGAATGGCACGTTACCTTGCCTGGTGTACATGGTGAACCAGATGGGTTTTCAATCCAGTTGTTTGTTACTGTACTATATTAAATGTATTAATTGCCCCTTGAGGGGCATAAAGAGAGTCGCAAATCGAAAACCTTTCATCATTTGTAACACTGAATTTCCACTGGTCACTTTCCTAGGACCAAGAGGCTGGAGGAAGAGCTGGAGAGAAGGAAAATTAAGGAGGAGAAGGAGACACGAGCATTAGAATCCATGGTTCAGCAAGTGGAGGAGAACCTGCAGCTGATGACGGTGAGAGATGGCCGGGTGGATTGTTGGGAATGGACATGGCTGGGTGGTGGGGGAAGGGGGTGGTGTTGTTTCGCGGATGAAGTGGAGGGGATGTGTGGGGGGGGTTGTGGGACTGGGAGTGGAGGAATGCAAGTTCTGATCCTATGACAATAAGATAGTGAGCAGATAACCTATTTTTTGTGCTGCGATAGAGGGATAAATGATGCCCCAGACACTGCAGAGAATTTGATATAATTTATTATTGTCACGTGTATTAATATACATTGGGAAGTATTGTTTCTTGTGCGACATACAGTTCACAGAGAAGGAAATGAGAGGGTGCAGAATGTAGTGTTACAGTCATAGCTAGGATGGAGAGAAAGATCAACTTAACGTGAGGTGGGTCCATTCAAAAATCTGACAGCAGCAGAGAAGAAGCTGTTCTTGAGTTGATTGATACTTGACCTCAGGTTTTGTATCTTTTTCCCAACGGAAGAAGGTGGAAGAGAGGTGCGTGGGGTCCTTAATTATGCTGGCTGTTTTGCCGAGGCAGTGGGAAGTGTAGACAGAGTCAATGGATGGGAGGCTAGTTTGCATGATGGATTGGGTTACATTCACGACCTTTTTAGTTTCTTGTGGTCTTGGACAGATATGTGGGCATCTCATTCCCTTTCTCCCTTCCCAATAATAGCTGGGACATCACTTACAGCAGTAACCTTTTCACCCAGGGGAGCAACTTTTGCATATTTTCTCATTAAAAGCAGATGAAATCAATTTGGAAAAGTAAAGTTGATTCAACAATAAACTGAATTTCTAAATTAACATTGAAATTTATAAAAAGAAACAATTTGCTGATCAGAAATACAGCAATGTCATCGCAATAATAAGTAACAAGGCCTGGAGTGTGAGAGGCTCAGTAAGTTGGTGAGAATGAGTGATAACCCTTAAACTGGGTGTAAGGCTGATTCACACTCACCCCCTCACACTCACTGTCTCTCACATTTACCCCCTCACGCTCACCCTGTCACTCACACTTACCCCCTTGTACTCATTGTGCTCTTGCCCCCTCATGCTCACTCTGCCTCCTGTCCCCGGTGCTCACTCTGTCTTTCACTCCGTCTCCCACATACACTCGTCCCACAAACTCACTCAGTTCCCATGATAAAGCCAGCATTTTCATAAGTGCGGCAGTTCCAAGCACTGACCCTCTGACAGCGCGGCACTCCCTCAGCACTGACCCTCTGACAGCGCGGCACTCCCTCAGCACTGACCCTCTGACAGTGCAGCCTGAGAAACACTGTGTACTGAAGGAAGTGGTTTTGATATTGAGTTATTGACATCTGTGCCTCTGTTTCAGAAACGGGCAATGAAAGCGGAGAACACGGTGATTAAATTGAAGCAGGAATTTGTGTTACTGCAGGTACGATAATGGAGACTGTAACAGATATTAATACAATCTGTGCATCTTGCTCTGTATCATTCAAATCAGCCTGGGGCTTTTCTCTGATTATTCTGTTTTAAAAAACATATCACAATCTTTTCAGTAAGGGTCACCTGATAATGATCAGAAGTGGGAGCAATGTGTTTCTTTTTTCTCCTCCCCGTTTTCACTCTCCCCTTCCACCCACTCTGACTCCCCCTTCCACTCTCCCTTTTCCATCTTTCCCCCTTCCCTGCTCTCACTCCCCTTCCTCCCGCTGCTTGCTCCCCCTTCACCCGCTCGCTCCCCCTTCACCCGCTCGCTCCCTCTTCTCCCCTCGCTCCCCCTCCTCCATGTATGCACCTCCTCCCCCCACTTGTTCTCCCTCCCCCACTCATTCCAACTGGCTCGCTTCCGTCCCTGCTTGCTCCCTCCCCACTTGTCCTTCAGCTTACTCCCCCCATTCATTCCCTCTTGCTCACTCCTCCCCATTTGTTCCCTTCCCACTTGCTGCCCTCTCACTCCCCCGTTCACTTCCACTCCCCGCACTTGCTTCCCCTCTTCCCGCTCGCTTCCCCCCACTCCGCTTGCTTTCCTCCCCCCCCTCCCCCCCCCCCCACTGCTCGCTTCCCCCAACTCGCTTCTCTCCCTGCCCCGGCTCACTTCCCTCCCCTGCCTTCCTTCCCTCTCCCCTGCTCGCTTTCCTCCCCCCCACTTGCTTCCCTCCCCTGACTTGCTTCACTTCCCCTTCCTCCCGCTCGCTTCCCCTCACCCCTACTTGCCCCCCCTCCCCCTTTACCCACTCTCACTCTTTGAATGGGTCAGATACCAGAGAAGCAGAAGGAGGGATGCACCACCTTGCCAAAGAGAGACAGTTGAAACCGGATGATCAGATTTACATTTGGAATTGTGGTAATAATCGGAGATGTTTACCTGGAATAATCTGAACCAAAGTGGTCTGGTATCTTGAGCAGTGAGCCTGCAACATGGGAGAATTGTTCACAGGCATCAAGACTGTCCTCGTGTACATGACTCTGAGTCAGAGAAAGTTTCCAAGTCAGCAACCATTCTCAGTAACATGGCAGAGGGAATGCTGCTGTGGGTTCACCAGGAAGTGGTTCCCATGTTTCCAGCTTTGCCAGTTGACTGCAGGGGGATTGGAAGAGGAACATTCATGTCCAGATTCTCAATTGAACTCTTCATCTAGGATTCCAGATCAACTGTTATCAGATTCTCCAGTGGTATTGCATAGATCACAACTCTACTGCAAAGCTTTTGACAAAACTCCTGTATAATTAAGACTTTGTGTTCCTGTCCTGATCTGGGGTTGAAATTTAAAGGTGGGGAGGAGAGGAGGAGTGTTTTGCAAGCCAGATCTGTTTTCCAAATGCTTCTGTTTTCCTAGTTATGACTGTTCTGTGGAGTTCTGTTATTGTTAAATTTTTCTTCATGTCTCTCTGACAGGCTGAGCTTGAACAGTGGAAATCTGAGAATGAGAGGCTTCGATCCCAGGATTCTGTTGCTTTGAACTCAGCAAAAAACAATGCCCGGGTGGCAGCAGACTATCTCGCAAAAGCTGCACATGAGGCAGAGAGCTCAGTGAGGTAATAAGAACTTTATTCTCACAGACACGGAGGCACGGAAGGAGACTTGGAGGAGGAAAATGGTTAGGATGAGGAAACTGCCCTTTTTCCTCCATACACCCCCCCATCTCACCCAAGATCTCTATAGCCCCCCCATCCTACCCTATATCCTCCATAACCCCCCATCCCATCCTATATCCTCCATACTCCCCCATCCCACCCTATATCTTCCATACTCCCTCCCACCCTATATCTTCCAACTCCCCCATCCCACCCTATCCTCCATAACCCCCCATCCCACCCTATATCCTCCATACTCCCCCTCCCATCCTATATCCTCCATACTCCCCATCCCACCCTATATCCTCCATACTCCCCATCCCACCCTATATCTTCCATACTCCCCCATCCCACCCTATATCCTCCATAACCCCCATCCCACCCTATATCCTCCATACTCCCCCATCCCATCGTATATCTTCCATACTCCCCATCCACCCTATATCTTCCATCTCCCCCATCCCATCGTATATCCTCCTAACCCCCATCCCACCCTATATCCTCCATAATCCCTCCCCCATCCTACCCTATATCCTCCATACTCCCCATCCCATCCTATATCCTCCATACTCCCCATCCCATCCTATATCCTCCATACTTCCCATCCCACCCTATATCCTCCTACCCCCATCCTACCCTATATCCTCCATACTCCCCCATCCATCCTATATCCTCCATACTCCCCCATCCTACCCTTTCCTCATACTCCCCCATCCCTCCTATATCCTCCATAACCCCCCATCATACCCTATATCCTCCATATCTCCCCCATCCCATCCTATATCCTCCATACTCCCCCACTACCTATATCCTCCAACTCCCCCATCCCATCCTATATCCTCCATAACCCCATCCTACCCTATATCCTCCTACTCCCCATCCTACCCTATATCCTCATACCCCCATCCCATCCTATATCCTCCATACTTCCCATCCCCCCTATACCTCCATACCCCCATCCTACCCTATATCCTCCATAACCCCCATCATACCCTATATCCTCCATACTCCCCTTCCCATCCTATATCGTCCATAACCCCCATCATACCCTATATCCTCCATACTCCCCATCCCACCCTATATCCTCCATACTCCCCCATCCCACCCTATATCCTCCATAACCCCATCCTACCCTATATCCTCCATACTCCCCATCCCATCCTATATCCTCCAACTCCCCATCCCACCCTATATCCTCCATACTCCCCATCCTACCCTATACAACCATAACCCCCATCCTACCCTATATCCTCCATAACCCCCATCATACCCTTATCCTCCATACTCCCCATCCCTCCTATATCCTCCATACTCCCCATCCCTCCTATATCCTCCATACTCATCCCACCCTATATCCTCCATACTCCCCATCCCACCCTGTATCCTCCATAACCCCCATCCTACCCTATATCCTCCATACTCCCCCCCATCCCACCTATATCCTCCATACTCCCCATCCCATCCTATATCCTCCATACCTCCCATCCCACCCTATATCCTCCATACTCCCCATCCCACCCTGTATCCTCCATAACCCCCATCCCACCCTATATCCTCCATACTCCCCATCCCACCCTATATGCTCCATACCCCCCATTCTACCTATATCCTCCATACCCCCCATCCACCCTATATCCTCCATACCCCCATCCCACCCTATATCCTCCATACCCCCCATCCCCCCTATATCCTCCATAACCCCCATTCCCCATCCTATCTTCCCATACTCCCCCATCCCACCCTATATCTTCCATACTCCCCATCCCATCCTATACCTCCAACTCCCCCATCCATCCTTTCCTCCATACCCCCCCATCCTACACTATATCCTACATACCCCCCATCCACCCTATATCCTCCATACTCCCCCATCCCACCCTATTATCCTCCAAACCCTCTTCTCACCCTATATCCCCATCTACCCTATATCCTCCATACCCCCCATCCCATCCTATATCCTCCATACCCCCCATCCCATCCTATATCCTCCATACCCCCCATCCTACACTATATCCTCCATACCCCCCATCCCACCCTATATCCTCCATAACCCCCATTCCCACCCTATATCCTCCATACTCCCCATCCCACCTTATATCCTCCATACCCCCCCCATCCCACCCTATATCCTCCATACCTCTCAATCCCACCCTATATTCTCCATACTCCTCAGTCTCACTCTATATCTACATGCAGTTCAGTAACCTTGTTATTAAAAAAAAGGATTTCAAGGTATTGGAGAGGCTGCAGAGAAGATTTACAATGATGATATTTGAAATGGATGAGTTTATATATACACGGATGAACAGGCTGACTCTCTCCACAAACTAAGGCTGAGGGGTGACCTGTAGAGGCATTTAAATTGACGAAAGGGTTTAATAGAGTGGATACAGAGAGAATATTTTCTCTTGTGGGGAAAAGCTGAACTAGAGGCTATCAAAATAAAATAGTCCCCAAGAAATCCAATCGGGAATTTAGGAAAAAACTCTTCACCCCGAGAGTGAGGAGAATGTGGAATCACCGGAAGGGTTGAGGTGAAAGGTGCTGATGTATTTAAGCCTGATAAGCACACGAGGGAGAAAGGAATAGAAGATGACAGTGACACATGAGGATCAAGTGAAGCATAAACACCAGCATGGCCTGGTTGGGCTGAATAGCCCGTTTCTATGCTCCCTATCCTCTGTCAGCCTGCCCTATGCTCTGTTTCAGTCAGTTCTCAGCATTAAAACAGTGGAGTTGTGGTTGCTAACACTGCTGCCCCCATGACTGATCAGCTGGTTGGCCCAGACTAGAGGTTACGTGGAAAGGACGAGTTTCAGACAAAACTTTTTCCTTTGACAAAGGAGGATATTCAGTCACAATGTCTTACTTGTGACAATCTGGGCCTTGCCTTCTGAAACACATCATTACTTTCTCAATTTCAGACAGCTCCTGTCTGGAGCAGAAACTCTCCATTTGGTGTCTGACCTGTTGAGATCCATCGACAAAATCTCTGAGCTGCCAGCACAGAATGAAGAGGAAACCCATAGCTGATGCAGAGGCAGCTCCCTCCTTCCAACTAACTATCAACCTGGAGTCTGCACAGCCATCTGAACATGACCATCACATCCTCACTTTAACCTGAGACGCCTCAGTGGGATCCCAGATGTTCCTTTCCAGCCTTCAGTATTCCAAGTGTCCTCGGATTATTGTGTGAAGATGAATGGGTGATGAATATGCTTTAGATGCACTATTTATATCAATTGACAATAGCAACAGTCAATTCCGCCTACCTTTGTCTCTCTGTAAAAAGCTAGTTGTTTTAAAGTGTTTAATTCTAAATGTAATAATATGAATGATGTGAATGATGAATGAAGTGTGGAAGTGTATTAGAATTTACCGGAGAAATGGAGGATTTGGTCTCTGCTGGACCATCCAGTGCCCATATTAGGGTCACTTCTAAGATGCCTATTCGACCTCACATTACTTGCATCCCTCTCACCCCCACTCACCTACATAATAAATAAAATAATATTCAGAACATAAGGTACAGAGCTGGAGGAGACCATTCAGCCCCTCAAGTCTGCTCCTTCATTTGATATGATCATGGCTGATCTTGGTTTCAGTTCCAGTATCCTACCTTCTCGCTCCATATCCCCAAGAGATCAAAAACCTGCCTAGTTCAATTTTCAATATATTTTATGACTGAGCATTCCATAACCCCCTGGGGTAGATCATTCAAAAGATCCCTAAGCATCCAAGTGAAAAGAAATTCTCCTCTGTCTGAAATGACCCTTATCCTACAAATGGCCTTGTGGTCTCACCTCCCCAGCCCGAGGAAGCAACTGCTCAGTGTCGATTCTCATTGTATTATTTCAGAATCATGAATGTATCAAAGATTTTCAAGAGCTTCCTTCCAAACCTACGACTTCTACCATCTAGAAGGACAATGGTGCAGATACCTGGGGACACTAATTGCAAGTTTCCCTCCAAGTCACTCACCATTCTGACTTTGAAATATATTGGCTGTTCCTTCACTGTTGCTGGGTCAAAATACTGGAATTCCCTCTCTATCAGCACCCACACCTCAGGGACTACAGTGGTTCAAGAAGGCAGCTCACCACCACCTTTTTGAGGGCAGTTAGGGATGGGCAATAAATGCTGACCTAGCCAGCAACCCTATGTTGTGTAAATTAATAAAAATGAAATACAGATCAAATTTACTCAACTTCTCAAGCCACAGCTGAGCATAGAAACAGGCCATTCAGCCCAACCTAAGACAAGCCTCTCATCCCAGGGATCTGCTAATGAAACATTGTTGTACTGCCTTTGTTGCATAACCTTCTTGAATAAGCAGATTATAACAGTACAGAGTATAATACACTGCCTTACAAATGATAACAAATCCCTTTCAGTTCTCTCCAGAGACTCAGTGGTCGCACAAATAGGAAACTCCTATGTGTCACTGTTGATCTCTATGTGGGCAGCTAACCCACCTCCCCAACTGTGGCAACACCAGAGGTACCACAGTTGGCCTCTAACTCAATAGTAGTTGGGGCAGGGGCAGAGAGTGACATCAGCTGGGATCTTTCCCAGTCCTGTTCACTCCTTACCAGAATACATTCAAAGAGATGCCCACCAGGATTGAATAGCCCCTACACCAAGCTCACACAAATACCACTCACTTGTATGAGTTAGAGCATAGGAAGAAGCCATTTTGTCCTTCCACTGTTTAGTTAGAGGCTGGCTGACCTGTATCTAACTGTTGTTTGCTTTGGTTCTATAATAACTTTATCCAACAAATATCTAGCAATCTTAAACTTGAAAGATCCAATTGATCCAAAGCCTTTTTTTGAGGAGAGGGATAGAGTTCCAGATTCTCACTCCCCTCTGTGGGGAAGTGATGGCCTAGTGGTGTTATCGCTAGACTTTTAGTTCAGAAACTCAGCTAATGTTCTGGGGATCCGGGTTCAAATCCTGTTACGGCAGGTGGTGGAACTTGAATTCAATTAAAAAAATGGAATTAAGAACCTACTGATGACCATGAAACCATTGTCGGAAAAATCCCGTCTGGTTCACTAATGTCCTTTAGGGAAGGAACCCTTACCTAGTCTGGCCTACATGTGACTCCAGAGCCGCAGCAATATGGTTAACTCTCAACTATCCACTGAAGTGGCCTAAGAAGCCATTTAGTTCAAGAGCAACGGGGATGGGTAATGAATGCTAGCCAGCCAGCACAGTAGCTAGCATTACTGCCTCACAGCGCCAAGGACCCGAGTTCGATTCCCGGCTTGGGTCACTGTCTGTGTGGAGTCTGCACATTCTCTCTGCGTCTGCATGGGTTTCCTCCCACAGTCCAAAAGACGTGCAGGTTAGGTGCATTGGCCACATTAAATAAAGTATCTAATAGACGCTGGAGTGTGGTGACTAGGCGATTTTCACAGTAACTTCATTGCAGTGTTAATGTAAGCCGACTTGTGACGCTAATAAATAAAATTAAAAACAACGTCCCACGAATGAACTTTAAAAAATCATTCCTGAATAGCCAGGCTTGGACTTAAAGGGTTTTGTCACTTTGTTCTAGGCACCCCAACCAAAGAAAATAGTGATTAGACACAATTAAATTATTTACTGATCTTAATTATATCACTTTGTAATCTCTACAGAAGGGAACACAAATCAAATGTGTCTAATTGAGTCTTTCAGCTTCTTGATCATTCTGATGAATGAGGGATCCCAGTTCATGCTGTAAAATACCATTCATATGAAGAGAATAATGTGGATTTGCATTGAGTTATTGATGACTAGTTTAAATTATATTTTTAAAAAGTATTGAGATATGAAATTAATTTGTATAATGCTGGAATAACACAACTGACTTTGAATTCATTTTCAATAAAAGGATCTTGCGGATGCAGGTTTGATGTCTTCTAGTGTCTCTCCTTGCCCTCGTTGACTCCAGCTCCACACCGACTCACGTTTTCAGTCTCTATGATTCTCTGGTCCTGCTGGAATTCATATTGACTTCAAGCAGCCTCAAGAACCTTATTGCCAACACCCCATGGCTGTGGCTGAGAGGGTAGCTGCCCCTTTAGGTACTCATGATTTCAATTCCCTATTTAAGCACAGGATCTAGGCTGATATGAGCTCTACAATACTGAGGGAGTGCCACACTATCAGAGGATCTGTATTGAGGGAACGCCGAACTGTCAGAGGGTCAGTGCTGAGGGAGTGCCGCACTGTCAGAGGGTCAGTGCTGAGGGAGTGCTGCACTGTCAGAGGGTCAGTGCTGAGGGAGTGCTGCACTGTCAGAGGGTCAGTGCTGCGGGAGTGCCGCACTGTCAGAGGCTCTATATTGAGGGAGTGCCGCACTGTCAGAGGGTCAGTATTGAGGGAGTGCTGCACTGTCAGAGGATTGAGGGAGTGCTGCACTGTCAGAGGATTGAGGGAGTGCTGTATAGTCAGAGGATCAATACTGAGCCTCGTGCAATGATATAGTCAAAGTCAGCATGGATTTCCAAAAGGAAATTTGTGCTTGAGTAATCTTGGAATTCTTTGAGGATGTAACTAGTTGAGTTGACCAAGGAGAACGAATGAATGTTTTTTTTAAGACTTTAAGAATGCTTTCAGCAAAAACTCAGAACAGACTACTTTGTAAAATTAAAGCACATAGGATTGCA
This sequence comes from Sphyrna mokarran, assembly GCA_024679065.1. Taxonomy (NCBI): domain Eukaryota; kingdom Metazoa; phylum Chordata; class Chondrichthyes; order Carcharhiniformes; family Carcharhinidae; genus Sphyrna; species Sphyrna mokarran. The sequence continues at coordinate 2,999,164 of JAGIQG010000025.1, forward strand.
GATAATATCTTGCGATGGATAAAAAGCTGGTTAGCAGATAGGAAGTAAAGAGTTGGCATAGATGGGTCTTTTTCTGATTGGCCAGGCAATAAATAATGGGGTTCTGCAGTGATCTGTGTTAGGACCCAAACTGTTCACAGTATATATTAATGATTTGGAAGCGGGAACTGAATGTATTATCTCTAAATTTGCAAATAATACAAAGTTGGGTGGGAGGGTGAGCTGTGAGGGGGATGCAGAGATGCTTCAGCAGGATTTGGACAGGCTGAGAGTTTGGGCATGTGCTTGGCAGATCCAGTATAATGTGGATAAATGTGAGGTTATCCACTTTGGTAGCAATAATAGGAATACAGATTATTACTTGAATAGGTGTAAATTAAGAGAGGTGGATACTCAGTTTTCATCTGAGGAAGGATGTCTTCAGTATAGAGAGAATACAGTGAAGGTTTATCAGGCTGATTCCTGGTATGGCAGGTCTGTAATATGATTTTGATTTATTATGTATTTACAGTGGAAAGTATTGTTGCTTGTCTGCTATACAGACAAAACATACTGTTCAAAGGAAAGGAGAGAGTGCAGAATGTTGTGTTAGTCATAGCAAGGGTGTAGAGAAAGATCAATTTAATGTAAGGTAAGTCCATTCAAAAGTCTGACAGCAGCATGGAAGAAGCTGTTCTTGAGTTACTTGGTACGTGACCTCAGACTTTTGTATCTTTTTCTTGAAGGAAGAAGGTGGAAGAAAGAATGTCTGGGGAGTGGAAACCTTAGTTATACCAGTTGCTTTGCTGAGGCAGCAGAAAGTGGAGACAGAGTCAATGGATGGGAGGCTAGTGTGTGTGATGGATTGGGCTACATTCATGACCTTTTGTAGTTCCTTGCGCTCTTGGGCAGAACAGGAGTGCATACCAAGCTGTGATACAACCAGAAAGAATGCTTTATCTGGTGCATCTGAGGAGAAACTAAGTTGGTTAGAATTATATTCACTGGAGTTTAGAAGAGTGAGAGGGGATTTCATAGAAACCTATAAAATTCTAACAGGATTAGACAGAGTAGATTCAGAAAGAATGTTGTCGATGGTGGGGGAGTCCAGAGTTTGAGGATAAATGGGGAGAAATTTCTTCACCCAGAAAGTGGTGAGTGTGTGAAATTCACTACTGCAGAAAGTAGTTGAGGCCAAAACATTGTTTGATTTCAAGAAGAAATTAGATATAGCTCTTGGGGGTAAAGGGATATGGGGGAGTGGGGAATTAGGATATTGGAGTTGATGATCAGCCATGATCGAAATGAATGCAGGGCTGACTTAAAGGGCCGAATGGCCTTCTCCTGATTCTAGTTTCTTTGTTTCTAACCTCTATAGTTACTACAAATAACCCCTATAGACTATACACATCCCCTATAGACACTATGGGCAGTCCTATAGACAGTACAGACATCCCCTATAGACACTATGGGCAGTCCCTATAGACAGTATACACATCCCCTATAGACACTATGGGCAGTCCCTACAGACAGTACAGACATCCCCTATAGACACTATGGGCAGTCCCTATAGACAGTATAGACATCCCCTATAGACATCCCCTATAGACACTATGGGCAGTCCCTATAGACACTATGGGCATCCCCTATAGACAATCCCTATAGACAGTATAGACATCCCCTATAGATACTATGGGCAGTCCCGATAGACAGTACAGACATCCCCTATAGACACTATGGACAGTCCCTATATACAGTATAGACATCCCCTATAGACATCCCCTATAGACACTATGGGCAGTCACTATAGACACTATGGACATCCCCTATAGACAATCCCTATAGACAGTATAGACATCCCCTATAGATACTATGGGCAGTCCCGATAGACAGTACAGACATCCCCTATAGACACTATGGACAGTCCCTATATACAGTATAGACATCCCCTATAGACACTATGGGCAGTCCCTATAGACAGTATAGACATCCCCTACAGGCTCTATGGGCAGTCCCTATAGACAGTACAGACATCCCCTATAGACACTATGGGCAGTCCCGATACACAGTACAGACATCCCCTATAGACAGTCCCTATAGACAGTACAGACATCCCCTATTGACACTATGGACAGCCCCTAGACAGTATAGACATCCCCTATAGACACTATGGACAGTCCCTATAGACACTATGGACAGTCCCTATAGACACTATGGACAGTCCCTATAGACAGTATAGACATCCCCTATAGACACTATGGGCAGTCCCCATAGACAGTATAGACATCCCCTATAGACACTATGGACAGTCCCTATAGACATCTGGCCAGTCGTAGATAGCAGTGGGAAGTTGTGCGTGGAGCCTGAAGAGATTGGCGAGGCACTGAATAAATATTTCTCTTCGGTATTCACGCAGAGTGCTGGAAATGTAGCTGTGGAGAGCCCTGAGGTACAGGGTTGCAAATTGGGGAGTATTGTAGTAGATAGGGAGGATGTGTTAGAAATTCTCGAGGGTTTGAAGTTGGATAAGTCACCTGGGCCGGACGGGATTTACCCTAGGATTCTCTGGGAGGCAAGAGAGGAGATTGCAGAGCCTCTGGCTCTGATCTTCAGGTCCTCGTTGGTTACGGGTGTGGTTCCGGAGGACTGGAGGATGGCGACTGTGGTCCCATTGTTTAAGAAGGGGAAGAGAGACCTTCCTGGGAATTATAGGCCAGTGAGTCTTACTTCTGTGGTGGGCAAGGTATTGGAGAGAATTATTAGGGATAGGATTTATAGTTATTTAGAGAGAAATGAATTGATTGGGGATAGTCAGCATGGTTTCGTGAAGGGTAGGTCATGCCTTACTAACCTCATTGAGCTTTTTGAGAAAGTGACCAGAGAGGTGGATGGGGGTAAGGCGGTTGATGTAGTATATATGGACTTTAGTAAGGCTTTTGATAAGGTGGCCCATGGAAGACTTCTACAGAAAATGCAGATGTGTGTAATAGAGGGTGATTTAGCTAATTGGATTAGAAATTGGCTGGCAGATAGAAGACAGAGGGTGGTGGTTGATGGGAGATTTTCATCGTTGAGTTCGGTGACGAGTGGTGTGCCTCAGGGGTCTGTTTTGGGGCCCCTGCTGTTTGTAATTTTTATAAATGATCTGGATGAGGGTATTGAGGGATGGATCAGTAAATTTGCAGAGGATACTAAAGTTGGTGGGGTGGTAGATAGTGAAGAGGGGTGTTTTAGTTTACAGAGTGACTTGGACAAGTTGCAGAGCTGGGCCGAGAGGTGGCAAATGGAGTTTAATGTGGAAAAGTGTGAGGTAATGCACTTTGGCAGGAACAATAAATGTGTAGAGTATAGGGCTAATGGGAGGGCTCTTAATAGGGTTGAGGAACAGAAGGATCTTGGTGTATGTGTCAATAGATCCCTGAAAGTAGGCAGTCAAGTGGATAAAGTTGTTAAGAAGGCATATGGAGTCTAGCTTTTATTGGTAGGGGGATTGAATTTAGGAGCCGCAGCATCATGTTGCAACTGTACAAAACTCTAGTGCGGCCGCACGTGGAGTATTGTGTGCAGTTCTGGTCGCCACATTATAAGAAAGATGTGGAGGCATTGGAGAGGGTACAGAGGAGGGTTACTAGGATGTTGCCTGGTATGGAGGGCAGGTCCTATGAAGAGAGGTTGAAGGATTTGAGGTTGTTTTCGTTTGAAAGGAGGCGGCTAAGAGGGGATCTTATTGAAGCATATAAGATGATTAGAGGTTTAGATAGGGTGGACAGTGATAGCCTTTTTCCTAGGATGGAGAAAGCTAGCACGACGGGACACAGCTTTAAATTAAGGGGTGATAGTTATAGGACGGATATCAGAGGCAGGTTCTTTACCCAAAGGGTGGTTCGGGAGTGGAATGCCCTGCTGCAGCGGTTGTAGATGCGCCAAGTTTGGTGGCGTTTAAGAGGTTAGTTGATAAGTATATGGATGAGAAGGGAATGGTTTAGTTAGGAGGGCATTGCTTTTTATTTTGGTCGGCACAACATCGAAGGCCGAAGGGCCTGTTCTGTGCTGTATTGTTCTATGTTCTATGTTCTATACATCCCCTATAGACACTATGGGCAGTCCTATAGACAGTATAGACATCCCCTATAGACATCCCCTATAGACAGTACAGACATCCCCTATAGACACTATGGGCAGTCCTATAGACAGTATAGATATCCCCTATAGACACTATGGACAGTCCCTATAGACAGTATAGGCATCCCCTATAGACACTATGGACAGTCCTATAGACAGTATGGACAGTCCCTATAGACACTATGGGCAGTCCCTATAGACACTATGGGCAGTCCCTATAGACACTATGGGCAGTCCCTATAGACACTATGGGCAGTCCCTATAGACAGTAGACATCCCCTATAGACACTATGGACAGTCCCTATAGACAGTATGGGCAGTCCCTATAGACAGTAGACATCCCCTATGGACACTATGGACAGTCCCTATAGACAGTATAGACATCCCCTATAGACACTATGGACAGTCCTATAGACAGTATAGACATCCCGTATAGACACTATGGGCAGTCCCTATAGACACTATGGACAGTCCCTATAGACAGTATAGACATCCCCTATAGACACTATGACAGTCCTATAGACAGTATAGACATCCCGTATAGACACTATGGGCAGTCCCTATAGACACTATGGACAGTCCCTATAGACAGTATGGACATCCCCTATAGACTCTATGGACAGTCCATATAGACAGTATAGACATCCCCTATAGACACTATGGACAGTCCTATAGACAGTATACACATCCCCTATAGACTGTATAGACATCCCCTATAGACAATATGGGCAGTCCTATAGACAGTATAGACATCCCCATAGACACTATGGACAGTCCTATAGACAGTATAGACATCCCCTATAGACACTATGGACAGTCCCTACAGACAGTATAGACATCCCTAAAGACAGTATAGACATCCCCTATAGACACTATGGGCAGTCCTACAGACAGTATAGACATCCCCTATAGACACTATGGACAGTCCCATAGACAGTATAGACATCCCCTATAGACACTATGGGCAGTCCTATAGACAGTATAGACATCCCCTATAGACACTATGGGCAGTCCCTATAGACAGTATAGACATCCCCTGTAGACACTATGGCAGTCCTATAGACAGTATAGACATCCCCTATAACACTATGGCAGTCCTATAGACAGTATAGACATCCCCTGTAGACACTATGGGCAGTCCGATACACAGTATAGACATCCCCTATAGACACTATGGACAGTCCTATAGACAGTATAGACTCCCCTGTAGACACTATGGACAGTCCTATAGACAGTATAGACATCCCCTATAGACACTATGGGCAGTCCGATACACAGTATAGACATCCCCTATAGACACTATGGGCAGTCCGATACACAGTATGACATCCCCTATAGACACTATGGCAGTCCCTATAGACAGTATAGACATCCCTTAGACACTATGGGCAGTCGATACACAGTATAGACATCCCCTATAGACACTATGGACAGTCCTATAGACGTATAATATAATCCCTATAGACAGTATAGACATCCCCTATAGACACTATGGACAGTCCTATAGACAGTATAGACATCCCCTATAGACACTATGGACAGTCCTATAGACAGTATAGACATCCCCTGTAGACACTATGGACAGTCCTATAGACAGTATAGACATCCCCTAAGCCTATGGGCAGTCCTATAACAGTATAGACTCCCTGTAGACACTATGGACAGTCCTATAGACAGTATAGACATCCCCTGTAGACACTATGGACAGTCCTATAGACAGTATAGACATCCCCTATAGACACTATGGGCAGTCCGATACACAGTATAGACATCCCCTATAGATACTATGGACAGTCCTATAGACAGTATAGACATCCCCTATAGACACTATGGGCATCCCTATAACAGTATAGACATCCCCTATAGACACTATGGGCCGTCCCTATAGACAGTATGGACATCCCCTATAGACACTATGGGCAGTCCTATAGACAGTATAGACATCCCCTATAGACACTATGGGCAGTCCATACCATATAGACATCCCCTAAAACCTATGGCGTCCTATGACAGTACAACATCCCTATAAACACTATGGGCATCCCTATGACAGTACAGACATCCCCTATAGACACTATGGACAGTCCCTATAGACAGTATAGACATCCCCTATAGACACTATGGGCAGTCCTATAGACAGTACAGACATCCCTATAGACACTATGGCAGTCCCTATAGACAGTATAGACATCCCCTATAGACACTATGGGCAGTCCCTATAGACGTATAGACATCCCCTATAGACACTATGGGCAGTCCCTATAGACAGTCAGACATCCCCTATAGACACTATGGGCAGTCCCTATAGACAGTATAGACATCCCCTATAGACACTATGGGCAGTCCCTATAGACAGTATAGACATCCCCTATAGACACTATGGGCAGTCCCTATAGACAGTACAGACATCCCCTATAGACACTATGGGCAGTCCCTATAGACAGTATAGACATCCCCTATAGCACTATGGCAGTCCCTATAGACATAGTCCCTTTTGTAACACTATGGACAGTCCTATAGACGTATAGACATCCCCTATAGACACTATGGGCAGTCCCTATGGACATCCCTATGGACATACAGACATCCCCTATAGACACTATGGGCAGTCCCTATAGACAGTACAGACATCCCCTATAGACATATGGCAGTCCCTATAGACAGTTAGACATCCATAACACTATGGACAGTCCTATAGACAGTATAGACATCCCCTATAGACACTATGGGCAGTCCCTATAGACAGTACAGACATCCCTATAGACACTATGGGCAGTCCATAGACAGTATAGACATCCCCTATAGACACATGGGCAGTCCCTATAGACAGTATAGACATCCCCTATGACACTATGGGCAGTCCTAAGCAGTCAGACATCCCCTATAGACACTATGGGCAGTCCCTATAGACAGTATAGACATCCCCTATAGACACTATGGGCAGTCCCTATAGACAGTACAGACATCCCCTATAGACAGTATGGGCAGTCCTATAGACATAGACATCCCCTATAACATATGGGCAGTCCTATAGACAGTATAGACATCCCCTATAGACATGGGCAGTCCTATAGACAGTAAGACTCCCCTATGACACTATGGAGTCCTATAGACAGTATAGACATCCCCTATAGACACTATGGGCAGTCCCTACAGTATAGATCCCTTACACTATGGGCAGTCCTAGACAGTGTCCCTATAGACCTATGGCAGTCCTATAACAGTATAGATTTCTATGGCAGTGACAGTGACATCCCCTATAGACACTATGGCATCCCTATAGACAGTATAGACATCCCCTTAGACACTATGGGCAGTCCTATAGACAGTACGACATCCCCTATAGACCTATGGGCAGTCCCTATAGACAGTATAGACATCCCCTATAACACTATGGGCTCCCTATAGACAGTACGACATCCCCTATGACGTAGGGCAGTCCCTATAGACAGTATAGACATCCCCTATAGACACTATGGGCAGTCCCTATAGACAGTACAGACATCCCCTATAGACACTATGGGCAGTCCCTATAGACAGTATACATCCCTATAGACTATGGCATCCCTATGACAGTAAGACTCCCCTATAGACACTATGGGCAGTCCCTATAGACAGTACAGACATCCCCTATAGACCTATGGCAGTCCCTATAGACAGTATAGACATCCCCTATAGACACTATGGGCAGTCCCTATAGACAGTATAGACATCCCCTATAGACACTATGGGCAGTCCCTATAGACAGTACAGACATCCCCTATAGACACTATGGGCAGTCCCTATAGACAGTATATCCCCTTAGAATGGCAGTCCTATAGTAAGACATCCCCTATAGACACTATGGGCAGTCCCTATAGACAGTATAGACATCCCCTATAGACACTATGGGCAGTCCCTATAGACAGTACAGACATCCCCTATAGACACTATGGGCAGTCCCTATAGACAGTATAGACATCCCCTATAGACACTATGGGCAGTCCCTATAGACAGTACAGACATCCCCTATAGACACTATGGGCAGTCCCTATAGACAGTACAGACATCCCCTATAGACACTATGGGCAGTCCCTATAGACAGTACAGACATCCCCTATAGACACTATGGGCAGTCCTATAGACAGTATAGACATCCCCTATAGACACTATGGGCAGTCCCTATGACAGTTATGACAGTACAGACATCCCCTATAGACACTATGGGCAGTCCCTATAGACAGTACAGACATCCCCTATAGACACTATGGGCAGTCCCTATAGACAGTATAGACATCCCCTATAGACACTATGGGCAGTCCCTATAGACAGTATAGACATCCCCTATAGACACTATGGGCAGTCCCTATAGACAGTATAGACATCCCCTATAGACACTATGGGCAGTCCCGCTTTGATGGTGCAAATTGAACCGGAAGCGGAAGTTTGTGTCACTTAGAGACCAGCCGCGCAACATGGCGGCGCCTGCGGTGAGGCCCTTCCAGACCCGGACCCCGGACCCGCCCTAAACCCGGACCCTAAACCCGCCTGGACCCGGACCCCGGACCCTAAACCCGGACCCTAAACCCGGACCCTAAACCCGCCTGGACCCGGCCCTGGACCCTAAACCGGCCTGGACCCGGACCCTAAACCCGGACCCCGGGCCTAAACCCGCTGGACCCGGACCCCGGACCCTAAACCCGCCTGGACCCGGACCCCGGACCCTAAACCCGGACCCTAAACCCGGACCCCGGGGCCTAAACCCGGACCCCGGACCCTAAACCCGCCTGGACCCGGACCCCGGACCCTAAACCCGGACCCCGGGGCCTAAACCCGGACCCCGGGGCCTAAACCCGCCTGGACCCGGACCCCGGGGCCTAAACCCAGACCCCGGACCCTAAACCCGCCTGGACCCGGACCCCGGGGCCTAAACCCGCAGCCCACCCGCAGAACCCCGGCCTCAGGCCCGAGACTCAGCCCGAACCCGCCCGAGTGCGGAACCCCGGTCTAAGGCCCGATGGAGGCTCCGGGCTGCAGTGACCCGCTGCAGGTGGAGAGGGAGCGCATCCGGCGGGAGATCCTGGAGCTGGAGCAGCGGCTCGGAGTGTCTGCAGAGAGCGAGCTGGGCGGTGCCGAGAGCGGTCAGTCAGATGGTCTGGAGATAACACATCCACCTTGTCCTTATATAATGGCCGGGTGTCTGTATTATATCATCTCTATAATCTATCTATCTCTCATCAGTCTCCGGGCCACCCAGTTCAGTCTCTCTCTAATCTGTCTCCCACTGTCTTTTCTCTGTATCATCTCTGTCCATATCTTTCTCACACGCAGACTGCTTTCGGCGCCAATACATAGAACATTACAGCGCAGAACAGGCCCTTTGGCCTTCGATGTTGCGCCGACCAGTTAAGAAAAAGCAATGACCCTCTAACCTAAACCATTCCCTTTTCATCCATAAACTTATCCACTGACCACTTAAACGCCACCAAACTTGGCGCATCTACAACTGCAGCAGGCAGGGCATTCCATACCCTTACCACCCTCTGGGTAAAGAACCTACCTCTGACATCTGTCCTAAAACCACCACCCCTTAATTTAAAGCTATGCCCCCTCGTGCTAGCTTTCTCCATCCTAGGAAAAAGGCTATCAGTGTCCACCCTATCTAAACCTCTAATCATCTTATATGCTTCAATAAGGTCCCCTCTTAGCCGCCTCCTTTCTAACGAAAACAACCTCAAATCCCTCAGCCTCTCCTCATAAGACCTGCCCTCCATACCAGGCAACATCCTGGTAAACCTCCTCTGTACCCTCTCCAATGCCTCCACATCTTTCTTATAATGTGGGGACCAGAACTGCACACAATACTCCAAGTGCGGCCGCACTAGAGTTTTGTACAGTTGCAACATGACGTTGCGGCTCCGAAATTCAATCCCCCTACCAATAAAAGCTAAGACTCCGTATGCCTTCTTAACAACCTTATCGACTTGATTGCCAACTTTCAGGGATCTATGCACATATACACCAAGATCCCTCTGTTCATCAACACTATTAAGAGTCCTACCATTAGCCCTATACTCTACACATTTGTTATTCCTGCCAAAGTGAATTACCTCACACTTTTCCGCATTAAACTCCATTTGCCACCTCTCGGCCCAGCTCTGCAACTTGTCTAAGTCTCTCTGCAAACTATAACACCCCTCTTCACTATCTACCACTCCTCCGACTTTGGTGTCATCTGCAAATTTACTAATCCATCCTTCAATACCCTCATCCAGATCATTTATAAAAATTACAAACAGCAGGGGCCCCAAAACAGTTCCCTGAGGTACACCACTTGTAACCGAACTCCATGATGAATAATTCCCATCAACCACCACCCTCTGTCTTCTATCAGCTGGAGACAATACACATCTCTTTAATCTATGCTTAACCCTCTCTCCACTCACTGTCTGTACTTTTAAGACTTGAATTAGCTGTAAAGACTTGCATTCCAACCACTATCTTGTAAATTGACTTTGTGTCTTTATATGCCCTGTTTGTGAACACAAGTCCTCACTCACCTGATGAAGGAGCTTGAAACTCCAAAAGCTAGTACTGCCAAATAAACCTGTTGGGCTTTAACCTGATATTGAGAGTTCTTATTGAGATAATGTGACAGAGAGAAAGAGGTAGTATAAAGATAACAATACAGAGGGTTAGTGATACAAAGGGCATGGAATGCCCTGCCTACAGCAGTTGTGGACTCACCAACTTTAAGGGCGTTAGATGGTGAGTGAATAGACATATAGATAACATTGGAATAGTTTAACTTAGAGAGTCATTAGATTCATTCCAGTAGTCGGTGCAACATCGAGGGTCGAAGGGCCTGTATTATCTCTATAATTGAGGGCCGAAGGGCCTGTATTGTGCTGTAATGTTCTATGTTCGAGAGAGATATGGAGAGAAAGAGAGCTGGGCAGTGCTGAGAAAGTCAATGAGAGAGAGAGCATTTAGAGATAACAATCGAGAGATACAAAAAGAGACCGATAGAGAGAGCGATGTACACGTGTGTTTTAGACAGAGAGATAATGTAATATAGCAAAAGAGACATATTATAATGTCTCCCAGCCTGGAGAGGGGTCAGAGATAGATACAGTGTAGATGTAATATAATAAAGAGACAGACAACCATAATATAATGGCAAGAAAACAGAGATTAGGGCATTGGATTATGAGGAGAGACTGAATAGGCTAGGTTTGTACTCTTTGGAGTTTAGAAGGTCAAGAGGGGATCTTATAGAGACCTATAAGATAATGAAGGGGATGGATAGAGTAGAGGTTGAGAGACTCTTCCCACTTAGCAAAGATAGCAGGACTAGAGGGCACAGCCTCAAGATTAAGAGGGAGGGGAGGGTGCGGTTCAGATCGGAGTTGCAGAGGGGTTTCTTCACGCAAAGGGTGGTGAATCTTTGGAATTCTCTGCCTGATGGGGTGGTGGAGGCTTCCTCGCTGAATATGTTCAAGTCAAGCTAGGTTTTTAATTGACAAGGGAATCAAGCGTTATGGGGAGAAAGTGGTACTGAACCACTACAGATCAGCCATGATCTTCTTGAATGGCGGGCAGGCTCAAGGGGCTGGATGGCCTACTCCTCCTATTTCTTATGTTCTTAAGATACTGCAGATGTGGGAATCTGAAATAGGTACAGAAAAATGCTGGAAAATCTTGGCAGGTCTGACAGCATCTGTGAAGAATAAAGCCAGCATTTCGAATCTAGATGATCCTTGGTCAGAGCTGAGAGGGAAGAGCAGAGATTGAGCCTTTGGAGGTAGGGAGAGGTAGAGGAGTAGAACAAAGGGAATGTAAAAGAAGATGCAGAAGGCTGAGGAGATGTTGAAAGTTTTCATTAAGTGATCACAATGTGTGAATAGCAAAATAAAGATAGAGCTTAGTCCACCCTATCTATCCCTCTCAACATTTTATAAACCTCTATCAGGTCGCCTTTCAACCTACGTCTCTCCAGTGAGAAGAGTCCCAGCTCCCTCAACCTACCTTCATAAGGCCTACCTCCCAATCCAGGCAGCATCCTTGTAAATCTCCTCAGAGCTCCCTCAATAGCCTCTACATCCTTCCTATAATGAGGCAACCAGAACTGCGCACAATACTCCAACTGGGGTCTGACAAGAGTCTTATAGAGCTGCATCATTACCTCCTGACTCCTGAACTCTATTCCTCTATTAATGAAGGCCAGTACACCGTACGCCTTCTTGACCACTTCCTCCACCTGCGAGGCTGATTTAAGAGTCCTATGGACCCGGACCCCGAGATCCTTCTGCTCTACAACACAGTTAAGACTCCTACCCCTTATATTGTACCCCTTATTGTAAAGGAGGGTGATAAAATGGAGTATGAGGTGAAATGGGATAGTGTGTATGTGTATCTGTCTGTGTGTAGATAGAACTGGGTGGCACAGAGCGGTCAGCAAATATGATATTATATATGGGGGAGATAATTGAGAGTGATTGAGGTGTGCGTATAGAGAGTTGCGTAGTGCTGAGAGTGGTCAATGAGAGAGATAAGTGTGTATATGTATATATAATACTGATAGAGACAATATATAGATACGATATATATATCCTTTTCATAATATAGAAAGTGGGCAGCATGGAGAGTGAGACATATATATGTAAGGATGGGATTAGTGAGAGACACTATATACATATAATGTAGATATGTAGAGAGATAATATGTATACAATATGGGAGGGGAGATGAGAGCGGGGAAGGGGTGGGGTGGAATCGGTGACTATGCTGGACTCTGTGGGAATGCAGTGTGAGTGGTCTGTCTAGGGAGTGGTAAGGGAGGTAGTGTGTGTCACTTGAGTTTTAGATGGGACAGTGTAGAGGGAGCTTTACTCTGTATCTAATCCTGTGCTGTACCTGTCTTGGGAGTGTTTGATGGAGGGACAGTGTAGAGGGAGCTTTACTCTGTATCTAATCCTGTGCTGTACCTGTCCTGGGAGTGTTTGATGGGGGGACAGTGTAGAGGGAGCTTTACTCTGTATCTAATCCTGTGCTGTACCTGTCCTGGGAGTGTTTGATGGAGGGACAGTGTAGAGGGAGCTTTACTCTGTATCTAACCCAATGCTGTACCTGTCCTGGGAGTATTTGATGGGACACAGTAAGAAGTCTGACTACAATAGGTTTAAGTCCAACTGATTTATTTGATAGTAAACTCACAAGCTTTCGCAGTTTGTCCCTTTGGCAGGTGAATGGGAACAGTCAGTGGGAGCTTTACTCTGTATCTTACCACGCGCCATACCTGTCCTGGGAGTGTATGGAATCCTGACTTTCGATTAGTGATGATGTGAATGTAGATTGAAGGCCGTGATGAGTTGGAATATCATGACCTGGTATTGGCAAATCCCTGAGGGCTGTCTCTGACCAGGAGATGAACATTGAATCTTCTCTCTGAGCCAAGCTATAAGATGTGGAGTGATATATATTGCCAGATTTATCCGCTGGGTACATAAACAACCAAGTTCAGAACGATGTCCCTGAGTTCCCTTTGTGCCGGGCTCTATTTATTTACTTAACTGGGAGGTAACTTGACAAGACCAAAGAGTTTATTGGGTATGTTGTGATGGAGGTGCTGATGAGTGTTATTGAATATGAGAACTTGGGTTTAGTGTTGTGTAATTCCCTCATTGCAGTTTAGTCTCTGGTGGCTAATGTTGAAGGGAAGGGGAAATTCCTTCTGCTGTCTCTTCCTCCTGGTTTGCAGTGAGTAATGGCTAACAATCTTTTTTGCTTTGGCAGAGTATGGTGATGAGGATGATGAGGAAGGTGCATGTACTTCTCTGGTAAGAATGAATATACATTGCTCTTCTGCTTTGCTGTATCTCTCGATCAGGATTCCCAAATCTTTGTGGCTGTGGATCCCTTTTGACCTCCCAAGAGTACGGAAAGAAGTCATAGAAGCCCTACAGTACAGAGAGAGGCCTTTGGCCCATCTAGTCTGCACTGACCACAATCCCACCCAGGCCCAACTCCCATATCCCTATATATTTACCTGCTAATCCCTCTAACCTACACATCTCAGAACACTAAAGGGCAATTTAAGCACGGTCAATCAATCTAACCCGCACATCTTTGGACTGTGGGAGGAAACCGGAGCACCTGGAGGAAACCCACGCAGACACAGGGAGAATGTGCAAACTCCACACAGCCAGTGACCCAAGCTGGGAATCGAACCCAGGTCCCTGGAGCTGTGAAGCACTGCTAATCACTGTGCTACTGTGCCGCCCATGTGCTGGGAGATATTCTCATTATATTGGAGAATTAAATCACAAAAAATGATTATTATTGTGAAATAGAAACCATCTTAAAAGATGTTTTTATGTCTTATGTATATATTTGTTATAAAGTTCTACCTTCCTTACCTTCCTTTTTTTATTCATTCGTTGGATACGGGCACTGTGGCTGGGTCAGCATTTTGCCCATCCCTAGTTGCCTGAGGGCAGTTGAGTGTCAATCACATTGCTGTGGCTCTGGATTGAAATATAGACCAGAGCAGGTAAGGATGGCAGATTTCCTTCCTAAAGGACATTAGTGACACAGATGGGTTTTTCTGACAATCGACAATGCTTTCATTGTCATCAGTAAATTCTTAATTCCAGACTTCTTTTATTGAATTCAAATTCCACCAATTGCCATGGCAGGATTCGAACCTGATCCCCAGAACATCAGCTGAGTTTCTCAATTAATAGTCAATTACTAGGCCATCACTCCCTGTATTTCCAAGTCTTAAGATTTTTTTTGTTATTTTTAATGTGATCAGCTGCTCTAAGATGTGGAGATGCCAGCATTGGACAGAGGTAGGCACAGAAAGTAGTCTCACAACACCAGGTTAACATCCAACAGGTTTGTTTGGTGTCACAAGCTTTCAGAGTGCTACCCCTTCACCTGATGAAGGATCAGATACCAAAAGCTTCTGGTACCAAATAAACTTGCTAGCCCCTCTACCTCAACCCTGGCTCTTGCCTGCCTACCCCTCTCCGAATTCTTCTCGGCCCCCAGGCCCCAGCCCTTCTCACTTGTATTCAATATTTTGTAAATAATGTTTGGTCTGCGTTGAATTTAGCTTGCTACTGTAAAATGTGAAATCTTCTCATAGAACCCCTATAGTGCAGGAAAGCCTTGAATTGCAAGGGTGAGGGAACAAGAAATGTTAGCCAGAGAGGAAGGAATAGGGAAAAAGATGGAATTTCAAGGAAAAGGCAAGAACGGGTGGTAAATCTCTGGAATTCTCTGCCCTTTGAAGTGGTGGAGGTTACCTCGCTGAATATATTTAAGTCACGGGTAGGTAGGTTTCTGATAGACAAGGGAATTAAGGGTTATGGGGAGAAAGTGGGAAAGTGGAACTGATCTACTTCAGATCAGCCATGATCTTATTGAATGGCGGGGCAGGCTCGAGGGGCTGGATGGTCTACAACAGAGACTGGCAGTAAAACTTAATAATAACTTGGATTTAGAAACATAAAAACTAGAAGGAAGAGGAGGCCATTCGGCCCTTCGAGCCTGCTCCACCATTCATTTTGATCATGACAGATCATCAAATTCAATATCCGGACTCCCCCTTCCCCTTTCTCTCATATCTCTTGATCCCTTTCGCCACAAGAGCTATGCCTGATGTCATTTTTGCCTCAACTACTTTCTGTGGTAGTGAATTCTACACATTCGCCACCTCAGTTCTAAAAGATTTACTCCTTATCCTCAAACTATAGCCCCTAGTTTTGGACTCTCCCCACCATTGGGAACATTCTTTCTGAATCCACCCTGTCTAACCCTGTTAGAATTTTATAAGTTCTATGACATCCCCTCTCAGTCTTCTAAACTCCAGTGAATATAATCATAACTGACTTAATCTTATGAGATTGATTTGGCAAGGGATATTCGCTTAACACCTAAATCAGGGAGGAAAACGTTGAAATATATTTTGTCATTTGAGCAAAGTGCCACAAAACTGCAATGGCTAAACTAACATTTGAATATTTTTAGTGCAGTGTGTTTGTAGGGAAGGTTTTGAAGGCACACTGTCTCTTACATAAACTGCCTGATGACTGTGATATAGTTAAAACTGCTGCTGTCCATGCTTATGAGTTTGTGCCAGGGGTTCACAAAGCAAAATTTAAGAAACAGAATCAAGCTTTTGGAGGTTTTGCTAGTGAAACGGAAATGGTATTTGATAAATGGCATAGGGCCGTAAAGATGGAATCAGATTTTCAAAAACTTTAATGAGGTGGTTAAGGATACCCAAGTCCCTGTGAAGCTGAATGCTACCCAGCCTCTCTCCATTTATGAAATGCACTCTTTCCATTTTTCCTATCAGCGTAGATAACCTGTCATTTCTCCACATTGAATTTTGTTTGCTAAATTTTTGACCATTTGTTTAGCCTCCAAATCTGCTTGAAGCATCGTTGCACCCTCCTCACAACTTGCATTTCCAACTAGTTTTGTGACACCTGCAAACTGAAATGTTTTATTTAATTCCTACAATAAATCATTGATATAGAATGTGAATAGCTGGGGCTCAGTGCTGATCCTTGGTACCCCATAGTCGCAGCCTGTGAACCTGAAAATGACCCATTTATTCCTACTGTGTTCTCTGTCCATTAACCAGTTCTTAATCCAAGGCGGTAAGTATAATCATCTTAAATAGGGATCTCCCTGATGAAGAAGCAGTGCCCTGAAAGCTTGTGATACCAAATAAACCTGTTGGACTTCAACCATATGTTGTGAGACTTCTAACTGTGCCCAAGCAGGCATATTATCCCTAAGCCTGTGTACTCTATTTCTAACCTGATGTGTGGAACCTTATCAAAAGCATTCTGAAAATCTAGATATACCACAATCACTAGTTCCCCCATTTCTATTCTGCTAATTATGTCCTCAAAAAACTCCAATATGTTTGTTAAACTTAATTTCTATTTCATAAATCCATGTTGATTCTGCTCAATCCTACCACTGGTTTCTGTGTCCTATTATTATCTCTCATATAGGGTCTAAATGGGCAACTTCTGTAGGAGTTCTCATGTCTCTTTCTAAAAACTATGTAGGTGCTGAAAGGGTAGGAGGAAGGAGTAACCTTTTGGTTTGTGTTCAGGAACAGGCTCTCACTGGAGGCTTGGTGCCTCAACTCCCTGGCAGCAACATGGATGAAGAAGGAGATGAGCTCCCTGAGGACCCCGAGACCTGCCTGCAGATGAACCTGGTTTATCAGGAGGTGATTGTGGAGAAGCTGCAAGACCTTGAACTGCTGCTTACACATAATAAGAAGCAGCAGGTAAGTGAGAGATCCCTGGGGTTGTGTGGGCAGGAGGGGCTTCTTGGGCAGCCTGTGGCATCAAACTCTGAAGCAACAGTGGAATCGATGTGAAATCTCTGCACCTCGGCTGCCTGCAACTAATCTCACCACTGGGGCTAAGAGGAGAGTCATTGATGTCTACAATCCTTCATATAATATATAATTGTACAATGTAATAGAGTAATATAATCTGATCAGCTTTGACAAAGGGTCATCTGGACTTGAAACGTCAGTTCTTTTCTCCTTACAGATGCTGCTGAGATTTTCCAGCATTTTCTCTTTTGGTTTACAATTCCTCATCACTATTGGGTTTACCATGTTAACGTGGAATAGGGGTGGGACATTGGTGAAGAAGAACAGGAGGAGGCCTTTTAGCTCCCTGCCCTGTCATTCAGTTACAATTCAGTCCCCAACTTCAACAGCTTTTTGGAGGAAGAGTGCGCTCTGGATTCCCAATATCCCTTTGTGTGAAGATATACTTCCTACTTTGCTCTTATCAATCAAACTCTAATTTAAGGTTCTTAATTCCCCAACTAGAGGAAATAGTTTATCTAACTGAGCGACGCTTCAATTAGTTCACCTTTTAATTTTTTATCCTTAGTGATATGAGTCTAGATTATGTAACTGGTCCTTTTTGTTTAGCTCCTGTATTCTTTGCTACATCCTATCCAGGACCAATTGAACTATAAAATGGTTATTATCACATGAGGAGGCCATTTGGCCCATTGTTCCCATGCAGCCCTCTGGAAGAGCATCTTACCGAATCCCATCCTTTTTCCTGGAGTGCTACAATTTTTTCTCTTTACATATTTATCCAGTTCCTTTTTTGGAGCCATGATTGGCTGTGCCTTCAGCACACTCCAGGTCCTCACCACTTGCTGCGCAATATGACAATGTTTTGCCTCATGTTACTGTTAGTTCTTTTGCCTATCGCCTTAAACAGGTATCCTCTACTTGTCAAACTCTTCACGAAAGGGTAGAACATAGAACATTACAGCGCAGTACAGGCCCTTCGGCCCTCGATGTTGCGCCGGCCAGTGGACCCTCTAACCTAAACTATTCCAATATCATCCATATGCCTATCCACCGAACATCTGAATGCCCCCAAAGTAGGCGAGTCCACAACTGCTGCAGGCAGGGCATTCCACGCCCTCACCACCCTCTGTGTAAAGAACCTGCCTCTGACATCCGTCCTATAACTACCACCTCTTAATTTAAAGTTATGTCCCCTCGTGTTGGTCATCACCATCCGAGGAAAAAGGCTCTCACTATCCACCCTAGCCAGTCCTTTGATCATCTTATACGCCTCAATTAGGTCACCGCATGGTACATAAGGGTACATCTCCTTATCTACTCTGTTCAGGCCCCTCATGATTCTCCTGACATCTCCTATCAATTTCCTTTTCTTTAAGCAGAATGGCCTCTGCTTGTCCAGTATATCTACACAACCCTCATCTCTGGACCTATTTTTCTGGTCCATTGCCAAAGCCTTCCCATCCTTCCTAAAGCGTGGTGCCCAGAATTGGAGACTGAAACTGTGTTCGGTGCTGAAACGGAGCCAGTGTTTTATAAATGTTTATCATAACTTCCTAGCTTTTGTACTTTATGCTTCTATTTGTAAAACTGAGGATTCTGTTTCTTAATCACTTTTTGAACCTGCTCTGCCACCTTCAACAATTTGTGTACATGTGCACCCAGGCTGCTTTGCTCCTGCACCCTTCCTTTCAGATTACCTCCCCCTCATTCTTCCAAAATGAATCATTTTGCAATTCTCTCCATCAAATTTTATCTGCCAAATGTCTGTCTATTCCACAGGCTGCAAATATCCTCTTAAAGTCTGTCACTATCCTCTTCACATCCTCAGGGCTCCTGCATACTTAAATCAACATCATTAATATAGGTCAAGAAAAGCAGTGGTTCCCTGGGGAGCTCCACAATATACCACACTCCCGCCTGAAAAACAGCCCTTTGCTGCTGTTGTTTCCTATCTCTAACTTAACTGCTTATCCATGTTGCCCTTCATTTCCCTTTTATTCTGTGAATTTTAACTGTACTGACAAGCCTGCCATGTGACATTATCAGATATCTTCTGGAAGTCCATGTACGTGACATCAACCGGATTACCTGTATCAACCCCCTCTGTTACCTCATTAAAAACCCACATCAAATTGGTTAGTGGTCTGTAGTTGCTGGGCATATCCTTACACTCTTTTTATATATTTTCTGCGGTACGGTGACTATATTCCAGCGATGACCCCGCTCTGGCAGCGAACACACGGTATTCTTATTCTCCTGCAGACTGAAATCATGGGTGACATTGCTGGACGTGAGTCGGACAAAACAAAATCCAAGAATCAGCCTGCCACCTTGTACCTGGGGCACTTCCTGAAGCCATATTTCAAGGATAAAGTCACTGGCCTGGTGAGTACTTTTGAACTTGATGATGTAACTTTGTCAATATATAAATTAGTTTCTGTTGTTGGATGTTTTAACTGTGTCAGTTCTTCAATGGATCTGTCTCCTTCTACCAACCGGAGCAAAGTGAGCTTGTGCATCACTTGGGCCTTCTGATGCCCGACATTCTGGAATATTTCAGCTTTTTTCAGGAAAGTGGGAGAAGCAGGGCCTTTCTCTGATTTGGTGAGTTGTTGCTGGAAGCTGGGAAGTGACTGGAAAAGTTTGTTGTTTGCGGAGACAAGGCAGGAATGTGCAGCTGATAAACTGGGATCTAATTAAAAGGTAGAGTGGACTTGAGGAGCTGTGTGGCCCACTCCGGTTTCCTCTATTCCTGAATCCAAACTGCTTCACGTATCTCAGACAAAAGGGAGCTTGCCACCAGTCACACTCCAGTCCCACTCTACCTGGTTGAGTCGGTGATCCCAGTTATTGACAATTACTGTCAGAATTTTGGCAATGATTGAAACTTAATGTCACGCAAACCCACATTTGATCAAATAACTCTGTTCCATAGCAAATTGCAACAAATAGTTTCCTGATAATGTTTAAATCTCTTACTCTCTCGTTGTGATTAGGGTCCACCAGCAAACCAGGACACAAAGGAAAAAGCTACACAAGGCATCAAAGGATTTGATGAGTTTTTGATAACAAGTTGTAAGTATTAGTGACTATTTTAACTCTGCTGTCTTGTTTTCATTTTTAATTACTTCACCATTGGTTGGAATTTTGCCCGCTGTGTTCTATACTCTGGGCTTTCCTCCTGAAAACATTTCCATGTCCTCTTTAAAGATGCTCCTTAAAACCTCTTGCTTTGACTAAGTTTTTTTGTTTCTCAATATCTCTTGTGTGGCTTGCTGTCATGTTCTGTCTGCACACACTGCTGATTTGGTTATTTGTTTACTGGGTGTGGGTGTCACTTGCTGGGCCAGCATTTACCACCCATTCAGAGTTGCCCTTGGGGAAAGTGGTGACAGTCAGCTGCTGTCTTCAACCTCTGCATTGTGTGGGGTAGCACCTTGGGACATTTTACTCTGTTGTTGTGGAATGGAAACTGAGGCAAAAGCAGGAGAAGGTTCTTCCCTCAGCTGGTCTGACACATCAACAGCTGCACTGTCACTCATGATCTTCCATCTTTTATTTGAATAATTTGTTGGTGGGAGAATTTCCTAGTTGTGGATTGAATAGATAGCGACTCCTGTCAGCATCGTCTCCTGGATCAGAAAAGGAAAGTTGAACATAATTCCAGACAGTAAAGAGGGAGGCCATTTGGCCCATCGAGTCTGCACTGACCCTCAGAGCAAAGAAAATTACAGCACAGGAACAGGCCCTTTGGCCCTCTAAGTCTGCACCGACCATGAACTAAAACCCCCTGCCCTTCTGGAGACCAAATCTCCATCTTCCCATTCTATTCATGTATTTATCAAGATGCCCCTTAAAACTCACTATTGTATCCGCTTCCACTGCCTTCCCCGGCAGCGAGTTCCAGACACTCGCAACTCTATGTAAAAAATCTGCCTCGTACGTCTCTTTTAAAATTTGACCCTCGCATCTTAAACCTAGTAATTGATTCTCCCAGCCTGGGAAAAGGTTTCTGGCTATCCACTCTGTTCATACCTCTCATAATCTTGTAGACTTCTCTCCTCCTCCCCTCCCCCAAACCACCACCACCACCTCAATCTCCGTCGTTTCAGGATCAACAAACCAAGTTGCTCCAAACTCTCCTCACAGCTAATGCCGTCCATACCAGGTAACATCCTGGTGAATCTTTACTGTCCCCTCTCCAAAGCCTCCTGTAAGTGTGGCAACCAGAATTGAACGTATATGCGGCCTAACCAAGGTTCAGTAAAACTGCAATGTGACTTGCAGCTGATGAAGGCAAGCATGCCATATGTCTTCTTGATTACCTAATAGTTTCAACAGAGTATCTTACCCAGGCCAAGCTCCATTCCCTTAACCTCTGTGTGTTTATCCTGCTAACTCCCCTAACCTACACATCTTGGGACACTAAAGGATCAATGGCCAATCCACCTAACTTGTTCATCTTTGGACTGTGGAAGGAAACCGGAGATCCAGAAGAAACCGATGCAGACGCAGGGAGAGCGTGGAACTCCACACAGTCATCTGAGGCTATAATTGAACCTGGGTCTTTAGTGTTGCAAGGCAGCAGTGCTAACCATTGTGCCACCATAATCTCTTGATGGTGGCTGCAGTGTCTCCCTTGCTGGGAATGGGGGGTGTGGGGGATTGCACAGACTGGAAGGAGATGTCCTGTTTAATCAGTTCATTGTGTCCTCCACTGTCTGCTGCAAAGGGATGTGTTCAGGAGGGGGTGGGGGTCACTGAGGTTCCAGTGAACTAACTAACTAACAAACATCACTAACTGCAATGTCACTTGAATGAGGTGTTTGATATTTTTCTTTTGCAGGGAAGCAGAACGAAAAGGAAAAGCTAAAGCTCGCAGTTGCAAGTGATGCAACACAACGACTGCTACAGCCGAAACTCTTGAGGTAAACCCCCTTTTATTTATAATTATTTTGTGATCTGTTAGTCAGTAACACAGGGTGGAACCTGAGGTGCTGTGTTCTTGGTGCCAGCATGTGTTTGAGGGTGCAGAGATGTGTTCAGATGTATAGCAATGTCTCATAGAATCATATGGTGCAGAAGGAGGCCATTCGGCCCATCGAATCTGCATCGACCACAATCCCATCAAGGCCCTATCCCTGTAACCCTGTGTATTTACCCTAGCTAATCCCCTGACACTGTGGGATAATTTATCATGGCCAATCTAACTAACCCTCACATCTTTGGAGTGTGGGAGGAAACCAGAGCACCTGAAGGAAACCCACACAGACGTGGAGAATGTACAGACTCCGCACGGATAGTGACCGGAGGCTGGAATTGAACCCGGATTCCTGGCGCTGTGAGGCAGCAGTGCTAACCCACTGTGCCATCGTGCAGCCCTGTAAAATTGAACTCCTTTTGCTGACCTGCATGGATAAACCATCTGGCATTACTTTGTTTTTAAAAATTCCTCGTTTGCAGATCCCTCCTTGGCCTATCTTTGTTTTCTGCTACTGCTTTACAACATTAAAGGTGCTATTTAAATGTAATTGTTGGTACGCTGCCCCATGGTGACTGGTAGGTTGTCTTTGGGAAAGATTTGGAGGAGAGGCACAGGAGTGATCCTCATCTTGACAAATCCCATTTACTCAGGGTTTACTCAGGTCAGTGTAGAGCAGCCTGGATTCGGAAGTGAGCTGCCAGCAGGATGTAAAATAATTAGAGGGTTGAAATGCTTGTTATCTGCTCGAGTATTTCAGCCAGACAGACTGGGGGATCCATGGACAGACTGTGTCTCTAAGCTGCTCAAGGAACACAGCAGTGGATGTTGGGTGTTTCTCTGCTCTTGAAACTAAGTTTAAGTTTATTTATTAGTGTCCCAAGTTGACTTATATTCACACTGCGATGAAATTACTGTGAGAATCCCCTAGTTGCCACACTCGACGCCTGTTCAGGTATACTGAAGGAGAATTTAGCACAGCCAATACACCTAACCAGCACTTCTTTCAGTGACCCAAGCTGGGAATCGAACCCAGGTCTCCGACGCTGTGAGGTAGTAGTGCTATCCACTGTGTCACTGGGAGAATTTCTAGAATGTGTAATCAGTGCAATCTCTCTATCTTCCAGAGCAACCTGGATCAGTCCGTGAATGAGGCAAGGATATTATCAGGTTGTCATTGCAGAGCTGTTTGTGGGATCTTGGTGTACAATTATTAACTGCTGCATTTCCCACATTACAAAAATGACTATAGTCATAAGTGTTTTATTGGTAAAAAAGCATTTTGTGTTTTTGCGTGTTGGTGTGCATGAAAAACACCATATGCAGGTTGAGCGTTGCTGAAAAATGACATTTTTATCAAAGCTTTTAGTCTTACACTCATCAGGACGTCTCACAAGAATCCAAATCTGAGCAGATTTATACCAGTCATGTGAAAATGGCCTGATGAGTGCAAGATGAAAAGTTTTAGCAAAAAGCTAGAACAAAAAACCTCCTCTTTCAGCAATTCTCAAGCTCTGTGTATGTCTTTTATTTTGGTCATGTTGAGGAGCAAGAGTCTATACAGAACACTAGGTCTGTGTGAACATTTACATTTGTTGCAATTGAGGGGATTGAAAAAGAACCTCATAAAAAATAGTTAAAATCCAGATCAGAAACTCCAGAGTGTTTTATCAAGCAGATTTGGATCATAAGATTTGCAATTTAAATTTGGCTAAGATAAGCATGAAAGGTTTCAGTCCAGATACAATTTAAATGACTTACTAGGGAGTTCTTACCAAACAAAGTTTATTTAAGAATATAATTAACACCTAGACAGAAAATTAGCAAAAACTTTTATTGATTATAAATAAGAAAAAAACTCATGTCATTATATAAACCTTAACTTCTAAATTCTGTTCCAACCGAACAAATCCTAGAAACAAACACCTATTTTGGGATTAGCACAAGAAATATGAATATTCATGTGACTTTGCAAATTCATCCTTTGGTTGGAGAATTGAAACTCTGACTTCCCAGCCCTGTAACTTCCAGCAGGCCCCAACGTAGAGCCTCTGGCTTTTAGCCAGCAAACCACTGCCAGAGACAGGCAATCCTTGCTTCCAGTTACTAGCTAGCAACCACAAACAGCATAATTCTCACTCCAGGAAGGTAAGAGGACCTGCTTCCAGCCAGTCAGCAGAATTTATAACATCAGGGAGGGAGACACAAAACTTGCAGCAACTTGAAAACCAGGACATCTTCTGACCCTGAACCAAACTGAAAGGAAAAGAAGTCCTGTGGCCTGACCTGTCAATCACTGTTCCCCCGAACAATTCAAAAGGTTGTAAACTCCCAGAAAGTGCATTAGACCCAGAGTAAAAATAAACAAAACCCCATTTAAACTCTCTGAGCTGCAATAAAAGGACATCTAAGCAGTCAACCAAAGCCGTAGAAAACATAATCAGCAAATACTTTTCTCAAAGACATGATGATGTTATGATATGTCGTCCCTCTTGCCTGTGAGCTTTCAGGGTTTGGAATGCCCTGGTGGAGGGGATGGTCTGGGACTATCCAGTCAGGTAGCTCCAGTCACTGTGCCCATTTCTTTCCGCTTTTTAAACTTTCTGTCACCCAGCGGGTGCTGCTTCGTTGCTGGGATACAGGCAGTATCTCACCCAGAGCTAGGTGATGAGTGTTACTGGGGCATTGAACTGTAGGAGGCATCACAGTTGAGTCTCAAAACTAAGTCGCAGAGGCTATGGATAGAGTAGGTGGGGAGAAACTATTCCCACTCATCAAAACATCAAGAATGTGGGGATAGAGATTTAAAGCAAAGGCAAGATGAGAGAACCTTTTCACCCACTGAGCAGTTAAGGCCTGGAATGTGCTGTGAGCCTGTGGTGGAGGCAGGTTCAATCAAAGCAATCAACATGGAGCGGGAATGTTAGCTGAAAAGAGTGTGTAGGATCGTAGGGAGAATGACACTAAGTACGTTG
Source organism: Sphyrna mokarran (assembly GCA_024679065.1). Lineage (NCBI taxonomy): Eukaryota > Metazoa > Chordata > Chondrichthyes > Carcharhiniformes > Carcharhinidae > Sphyrna > Sphyrna mokarran. The sequence continues at coordinate 3,024,577 of JAGIQG010000025.1, forward strand.
GTCACTTGGAGAGCCAATGCAGACATAATGGGTCAAATGGCTATCTCTTTCAGTGTAACAGTTCTCTGATTCTCACTTGACATTTGTTGAGTCTCCAGAAGAGGTCACTGGTTAGTCAGCAGGTGAAACCCTGCCAGATCTGAACCCAGTAACAAGTCCAACAGGTTAATCTGAACCGTGGTCAGGATTAATACCTGTCACCTTCTTTTCACACATCCAGGCTTGAATATCTGAACAAGAAGATGGAACTCTGTCGCCAGGAAACCGAGAAACAAATTTTGGCAAAGCAGATTAGTGAAGTGGAGCGAGAAATGGACAACATCAAGTGAGATACCTTACTGCCAACAGGCATTTTTAAAAGAGTATCTAATTGAGAAGTAATTGTCTCCTCACAAGCTGGTCCCCATTCCTGGGTTTGGTGTTGTCTGATTTGGAGGGAATTAGACCAGTAAGAGAGCTTCTCTCATTCACTATCTGCGGGACTGACTGACTGTTAATTAATTAATTAGTGTGAGTGGATGTCTGGTTGGTGTGTCCGATTTACAAAGCTATAGGAATCGTGACAGGAAATTTTAATATTGTCCTGACTGAACCTTGCTTAACTTGAGCAGAATATATTGTTGAATCAAAACAGCAGTTATTTCCTTCCAGGCATTCCAATTACTTTACAGAAACTTCCCAGGAATGTGACTGAGTCAGTGTTATTGGCTGTATTTGAAGCTGATTGTAGGAATGCCACTTTCAATCTCTATTACTCTGTCCGTAAAGCCAAAATAACAAATGTAGCAAAGAAATGGGAAAAACAAAGTGATCCAGCACCGTCCCACCTGAGAGTGAGGTTCCTGTCAGAATGACGGGGAAGGAGCTGGAGCCCCCCCCCACCGCGCAACCTCACCCTCTGGGGACTGCCTCCCCCACCCCATGGCCTGCCTCCTTCTCAGACTGCCCAGCAGGCAGTGCTTGTGATAAGCTGCTTTGAGAAGCCATTAACTGAGTGTGGACTGGGGTGATGTTTAACTGACGGGAGAATCATAGAGACTTCCAAAACCATGAGAAGTCTAGACAGAGTCAATGTGGAAAAACTCCTCGCCAGTACAAGCATCAGCAACAAGGGCACAGAGTGGGGGTAATTGACAAAAACAGGAGAAAATTTTTGACGCAGTGAATGGGGTTTATATCTGGATGCCAGAGTGATGCAGGCAGGCTCAAACCAAGCCTTCAAGAGGAAATTAGATCATTATGTCAAAGGGGAAAATATGCAGGGTTCTGAGGAGAAGACTGGGAAGCAATACAGGATAAACTGTTCCTTTAGAGAGCCAGTGCAGACAGGATGGGCCAAATGACCTTCTGTGATGTGCTGGCCACTCTGGATAATGTAATGTATTAAAACCTGCCAGGTGTTTGTGTTAATGGAGTCTATCAGGGGGTGGGAGGGAACTGTGCTTCAAACCTGGCTGAGAGAGACATTCCCATATATAAATTACCGACCACTCCACACTGGAGCTGGCTGTCACAGTGAACTTGTTCTTTAGCAGAATCAAGTGTTAGAGCTGCCATTCTGTTCTGCCATTTGAAGAACTTTGTCTGCAGTGAATTCAGCAGAGCATCTTTTATTGCTCTTGTTTTATATACAGTTGTATTGCGCTAATATTTGATTTGATTTATTATTGCTGCATATATATATATACATATACAGTGAAAAGTATTGTTTTTGCACGCTATACAGACAAAGCATATCATTCATAGAGAAGGAAAAGAGAGAGTGCAGAATGCAGTGTTAGTCATACTAGGGTGTAGAGAAAGATCAACTTAATGCAAGATAAATCCATTCAGAAGTCTAATAGCAGCAGGGAAGAAGCTGTTCTTGAGTCAGCTGTAACGTGACCTCAGACTTTTGTATCTTTTCCTGAAGGAAGAAAATGGAGGAGAGAATGTCTGGGGTGCATGGGGTCCTTAATTATGCTGACTGCTTTGCCAAGACAGCGGGAAGTGTAGACAGAGTCAGTGGATGGGAGGCTGGTTTGTTTGATGGATTGGGAAACATTCACGACTATTTGTAGTTCCCTGTGGCCTGATGTTAAAGAGAGTCCAGTCACTGAATGGTGACATAAATGTTTCACATTTTCAAAACGTAAAAATGAATACTTGCAGCTGGCTGAGTTTGGGCGTTGCTATTAACTCTAGCTGTGCTTTTGTAAAAGAGTGTTACTCCTTAACTTTCTTATAGCCAGATGACCCAGCGGCAGTTGTTGGGAAACAGGTTTGATGACCATGACTGGATAAAGATTGCCAATATTGATGTAAGTATCTTCAGGTTTTATATCTGGTTTTAACATATTTATTTTCCCTTTCCCCTTTTCCTCCCTCTTTTACACCATCCCATTGTCCCCCCTGACCTTCACTGAATATAAAGGCTTTGGATTGAACAGTTTGAGGAGCCGATCTCTCGGTCTCAGACTGGGCAGCTAACAGTGACTGACTCTGTTTGGGAGTCTTGTTTTCCTGTGTTTGTTTTTTGGGATGTGTGTTGCTGATGAGGCACCGTTCACTGCCCAACCCTAATCACCTCTGATGACCCGGCTGCCTTCTTGAAAACAACTGAGTGGCTTGATTGGTCATCTCAGAGGGCAGTGAAGAGTCCATCATATTGCTGTGGATGTGGAGTCGTATCAGGTAAAAGCAGTACATCCCAACCCACCCCCTAAACAGGACATTAGTAATTTTTTTACACAACAATCTAATAATTTTATAAGAACATAAGAAATAGGAGCAGGAGTAGGCCTTCGAGCCTGTCCCATCATTCAGTAAGATCATGGCTGCTCCCCATAACCCTTAATTTCCTTATCAATCTACCCATGACTTAAACATATCCAACAAGGTGGCCTCCAGTGCTTCAATGGGCAGAGAATTCCAGAGATTCACCACCCTCTGAGAGAAGAAGTTCCTCCTCAACTCTTTTAAACTGCCCGCCCTTATTTTGAGGCTGTGCCCTCTAGTTCTGGTTTCCTTTCTAAGAGGAAAGAATCTCTCTACCTCTACCCTATCTATCCCCTTCATTATCTTGTAAGTCTCTATAAGATCTCCTGCTTTGGCCTTCTAAGATGATTAGAGGTTTAGATAGGGTGGACAGTGATAGCCTTTTTCCTAGGATGGAGAAAGCTAGCACGAGGGGACATAGCTTTAAATTAAGGGGTGGTGGTTTTAGGACAGATGTCAGAGGTAGGTTCTTTACCCAGAGGGTGGTAAGGGTATGGAATGCCTTGCCTGCGTCAGTTATAGATGCGCCAAGTTTGGTGGCATTTAAGAGGTTAGTAGACAAGTTTATGGATGAAAGGGGAATGGTTTAGGTTAGAGGGTCACTGCTTGTTCCTAATTGGTCAGCGCAACATTGAAGGCCGAAGGGCCTGTTCTGCGCTGTTATGTTCTATGTTCTAAACTCCAACGAGTACAGGCCCAGTCTATTTAATCTCTCCACAAAAGCTAACCCCCTCATCTCTGGTATCAGCCTGGTGAACCTTCTCTGTATTCCCTCCAAGGCTAATATGCCCTTTTGCAAATAAGGGGACCAAAACTGCACACAGTACTCCAGTTGCAGCCTCACCAGTGTCCTGTACAATTGCAGCAAGACCTCTGCTTTTATATTCTATCCCCCTCGCTATAAAGGCCAACATTCCATTCACCTTCTTGATCATCTGCTGCACCTGCAGACTGAGTTTTTGCAATTCGTGCACAGCGACTCCCAGGTGCACAGTTAGCATGCTGCAACTTTTCACCTTTTCATGATCATTAATGAGATGTTTTATTCTAGATTTATTAATTAATAGAATTTAAATCTCTCCCAGCTGCTGCAGTGGGATTTGTTGCTGAAGTATTAATCCAGGCCTTTGGATTGCTAGCTCAGTGACATTACCAGGATGCTACCAGTCCCCTAAAGTCATACCTTCAAGCCTATCTTTGCTTGATGCACAAGTCCTGATCAAGTAAACAACACTGTGTATCCATCAATAGAGGGAAACCCCTGGCTGATTTCTTTATTCCCTCCCCACCTCCAACACGGTCGATTGTGTTGAAATTTTAACTCCGTTCAGACCAGGGATTTCACCTGGCACCAAAAGGAAAATCTCAGCAGGTCTGCACTTGTGTGTTGATGTCTTGTGGAGGAGTGTTGAGCTTGTTGGTGTGTACCAGAGGAAAACGTGTCTGACCCAGGAGTTAACTGTGTAGGTTTGAATCCTGGGTGGTCTGAACATGTTGTCGAAGCTGTTCTCCCCTCCAGCTAGTCTAGCCCCCCCCTCCCCCACCAATGTTCAGCCTGTCTTTTACACATTACTGAGGAAATGCTTGTTTTGTGTTGGCAGTTTGATGGGAGTCGCAAAGCTGAAGATATCAAAAACCTGTGGCAGAATTCTGAGCACCCGAGCATCAACAAAACTCAGTGGAGCAATGCAGAGGTGGAGAGGCTGATTGAGATTGCGGAGCGGAAAGGCTGTGTGGACTGGGAGTGGATTGCCAGTGAGCTGCAGGTACAGAGGGAGCTTTACTCCTGCCCGGACTACCTCCCACTCCAGGCAAACTGGACTCTCTATATGCAAGCCCACTGCAGAACATTGTCGGGAGATTGGGGGGCAATTCGACAGTGGGAGGCCCCACAATTGATTCTCACCCTCTTCCTTAGGAAACAATGAGCATTTTAAATGCTGCTGGGTTTTAGAGCGAGGGGTTGGTCACAGTTGAATCTTGGCTGATTCTGTTTACACGCTGTAACTTCCCACCAGCTCCATATTAGGCGTGTATGAAAGGGAAACACATCTGACGCAGGAGTTAATTGTGTGGGACTGAATTCTGGGTGGTCTGAAATTGCCTCAGCTTTGCGAGAGGGACTCAGTTTGTGAATGGAAGGGGAAAGGACTATCTGTACATTGAGCTCACCCTTTCCAATGAGGCAGAAATTGTTACCAAAGGAAGGGGTAATGACAGAACTACATTTTGATAAACCTTCTCACAATTTTTTAAATTACCCGAAAGTGACTTAAGGAATTATTTTGTAATGTACTCAGTGTGATGCAGGCAGTAAGATCCAAACTAATAGAAACTGGAATAGATGACAATTTAAAAATATCATTTAAATCTGGTAGTGATAGAGTTTAGAAAGTGGGAGCTCAGTGCTGTGCGGTCAATAGCGGCCTTGGTTTGATAGCTTGTCCACCACACCGTCAGCAATCTGCACTCTGTCCATAACTCCTGTCGTAGGTCATGCGATTGAGGAAAGAGTCGCTGAGCTGTGCTGGGAGACTGTGTGAATGAGTGAAGTGTCAACCAAATAAACAAATCATTGAATCTCCACAGTGCCAAAAAGGCCATTTGGCCCATCAAGTCTGCACCAACTTTATGATAGAGCACCTTACCCAGGCCCTCTCTCCTGCTCTGTCCCCCATAACCCCGCATATTTAGCATGGCCAGTCCACCTAACCGGCACATGTTTGGGCTGTGGGAGAAAACAGGAGCACCTGGAGGATACCCATGCAGACATGGAGAGAATGTGCAGACTCCACACTGTGACCCAAGCCAGGAATTGAACCCAGGTCTCTGGCGCTGTGAGGCAGCAGTGTTAACCACAGTGCCACCTGCTGCCCCTTGAACTTGCAACCCATGGTTTACAAGGCCAGTGCTCGAACCACTGATCTGTGGAGTCAAATTCAGCCGCTGTTTGTAAAGAAACAATTTAAGAATCTAAGACTCTTCATTCTTCTCTTTCTTTCCCTCCCACTATAGACAAACCGCACTGCTTTCATGTGCCTTCAGAAGTACCAGGAGTTTAATAAAGAACTGAGGAAGAAGGAATGGACTGAGGAAGAGGATCAGATGCTGACTGAACTGGTGCAAAAGATGAGAGTGGGAAGCTTCATTCCATACACCAAGAGTGAGTGCTTCTGGCCAGCACGCTGCTTTCAAACTGCCCAAGCTATCCGCTCAGCACCACAGCGTAAAATACAATGCAGAGAGAGGTTACTGTAGTGACAGAGGGCTGATCGAGAGTGAAATTTGGTGTGGAAGTGTGCTCTGTGTTGATGTGAATCGACGGGGCAGTATAGCGAGAGCTCTGTGTCTAGTCTCCCGCCTGTTGTGTGGGAGCCTGGTTATAGAAATCAAAGTACTTCATACGGCTGCAGTATGGACTCCACACTGAGCCCAGAAATTCGCCATCTTCCTCAAACTCCAGCCCAAAGACAACTCTGCCTGGACTAAACCCCCATACTATCCCCTCGAAGTGGTGAAACCTGCCGGCAAGTTCAGAAAACCAGTATTAAAACATAAAAACTAGGAGGAGGCGGTTCGGCCCTTCCAGTCTGCTCCACTATTTAGTATGACTGTGGCTAATCCTCAATCCCAAAGCCATAATGCCACTTTGTTCCCATTCCCCTTGATGTCATTAAAGTCTCGCAAATTATCCATTCCCTTCTTGAATACATTATGATTTGGACTCCTCGCCTTTCTGTAGTAGAGAATTCCACAGGTTCACCACCCTCAGCTCAGTCCTAGATGTTAGAATTTTATACATTTCAATAAGATCTCCTCTCATCCTTCTTAACACAACTGAATACAGGCCCAATTGAAAGAATCTCTCCTCATGAGACAGTCCCACCAAGCCCAGTATCCACTTAGTGAACCTCCAATGATATGTATATCCTTCCTTAGGCAGGGAGACCAAAATTGACTGTTTATTAATCACTTCATTGCAGAAACTGAAGAGTAATGATAAACACAGTCTTTGTAGCAAAAGATCATCTTGCTTTAATTTCCCCAGCCCTGAATAATAATTTGGGCTGCCTCACATCCTTTAAAAAGTACCTGGATGAGGGCCAAATGCTGGCAGATGGAATTAGGTGGGAGTTCAGGTGTTTCTCAGGTGTCAGTGCAGACTTGATGGGCCAAAGAGCGTCTTCTTCATGGAATGATTCGGATAGACAGAATCAGAAATACTCCATTTCTCGTGATCTGAGACTACCAAAACTCACCTGGAGAAAGGTCACTGCAAGCACATTTTATGAATTAATTCTCAGGATGTGGACATTCCCTGGCAACACTAGTGTTTATTGCCCATCCTTAACTGCCCCTTAAGGAGATGATGTTGAGCTATCTTATAAGGCCACAGCATTCTGTATGATGAGGGAACTCCAAAGGTGCTGTTCGGGAGGGAGCTCCAGCACAGTAGCCATGAGATCCAAGATTGTCCCTGTGAGCTCCAGCACACATCAGCCTCTTCAGGAGACATGGGGCAAGTAAACCGTGTACCACTGAGGCAATAACACTTAACCATTCAGTTTTTTGATGGGAACTTCCTCTGACACAGATGGGGACTCTTAGTGTGAGTGATGTGTGTGGATTCAATGCTGAATTATAATTTAATGTTGTTCTTCATTGCAGTTGCATATTTTATGGAGGGGCGCAATAGCAGCCAGCTTTTGTACCGTTGGTCAAAGACCCTGGATCCCACGGTGAAGAGAGGACCTTGGACACCAGCTGAAGATAAGGTAAATTATCTCACTGGCCATTCCCCACTGAGCCACATACCAAGTAGAGAGGCCGTGCATCACCTCCTTGCTATTGAAGAATTTTTTTTATTTCATTTGTTGAACATGGCTGTTGTTGGCTGGTCAGCATTTATTGCCCATCCCTATTTGCCCTCAAGAAGGTGGAGATGAGTTGCCTTCTTGAATCGCTGCAGTCAATGTTCTGACCCACAATGCCATTAGGGAGGGAATTCCAGGAATTTGACCCAGCAACTGCGAAAGAATAATGATATGTTTCCAAGTCAGGATGATGGGCTTGGACGGGAACTTACAGGCGGTGGTGTTCCCATTTATCTGCTGCCTTTGTCCTTCTAAATGGAAATGGTCATGAGTTTGGAAGCTAATAAGGATCTTTGTTAAATTGCTGCAGTGCATCTTGTAGATAGTACACACTGCTGCTACTGAGTGTCAGTGGTGGAGAGATTGAGCAGATAGTACACACTGCTGCTACTGAGTGTCAGTGGTGGAGAGATTGAGCAGATAGTACACACTGCTGCTACTGAGTGTCAGTGGTGGAGAGATTGAGCAGATAGTACACACTGCTGCTACTGAGTGTCAGTGGTGGAGAGATTGAATATTTGTAAATGTTGCCAATCAAATGGGCTGCTTTGTCCTGGATGGTGTTGAGCTTCTTGAGTGTTGTTGGAGCTGCCCCCATCCAGGCAAGTGGTGAGTATTCTATCACATTCCTGACTTGTCATGCAGTGGTGGCTGAGCTTTGGGAAGTCAAGAGGTGAGTTACTTGCCGCAGTATTCCTAACCTCTGACCTGCTGTTGTTGCCACTTGTTAATGTGGTGAGTCCAGTTGAGTTGCTGGGCAATGGTAGCTCTCAGGATGTTGACAGTAGGGATTTTAATGATGGTAACACCATTAACAGTGGTTACAGTGTCTCTTATTGGTGTTTCTGGCAAAGAATAGTAGATTAAGACTGAGGGCCCTAATCTTGTGGATTAAACTGTAACTGAGCCCAGCCCTGTCCTAACTGAACCTCAGTAAGGTTTTACAACACCAATTTTAAATCCAACCAATTTATTTGATAGTAAATCCGCGAGCTTTTGATACTATGTTGTGCCTTCGTCAGGCAAATGCAGTGAACACTGCATTTGCCTGACGAAGGCACAACATAGTGTCGAAAGCTCGCGGATTTACTATCAAATAAATTGGTTGGATTTAAAATTGGTGTTGTAAAACCTTACTGAGCTTACCCCAGTCCAACGTCAGCATCTCTACATCATGACTAACTGAACCTTACATAGAACATTACAGCGCAGTACAGGCCCTTCGGCCCTCAATGTTGCGCCGGCCAGTGGACCCTCTAACCTAAACTATTCCAATATCATCCATATGCCTATCCACCGAACATTTGAATGCCCCAAAGTAGGCGAGTCCACAACTGCTGCAGGCAGGGCATTCCACGCTCTCACCACCCTCTGTGTAAAGAACCTGCCTCTGACATCCGTCCTATAACTACCCCCTCTTAATTTAAAGTTATGTCCCCTCGTTTTGGTCATCACCATCCGAGGAAAAAGGCTCTCACTATCCACCCTATCCAGTCCTTTGATCATCTTATACACCTCAATTAGGTCACTGCATAACCTTCTTCTCTCTAATGAAAATAACCTCAGGTCCCTCAGCCTTTCCTCATAAGGCCTTCCCACCATACCAGGCAACATCCTGGTAAACCTCCTCTTCACCCTTTCCAATGCTTCCACATCTTTCTTATAATGCGGCGACCAGAACTGTACGCAATACTCCAAGTGCGGCCGCACCAGAGTTTTGTACAGTTGTAACATAACCTCACGGCTCCTAAATTCAATCCCTCTACCAATAAAGCTAACACACCGTACGCCTTCTTAACAACTTTATCAACCTGGGTGCCAACTTTCAAATAGCTATGTACTTGTACCCCAAGATCCCTCTGCTCGACAACACTATTAAGGGTCCTTCCATTAGCCCTATATTTCATATGCCTGTTAGTCCTACCAAAGTGAATCACCTCACACTTATCCATATTGAATTCCATTTGCCACCTCACGGCCCAGCTCTGCAACCTATCTATGTCCCTCTGCAAACTGTAACATCCATCCTCGCTGTCTACAACTCCCCCACTTTGGTATCGTCAGCAAATTTACTAATCCAACCCTCTACACCCTCATCTAGGTCGTTTATAAAAATGACAAACAGCAGTGGCCCTAAAACAGATCCTTGAGGTACACCACTTGTAACTGCACTCCAGTTTGAATATTTCCCATCAACCACCACCCTCTGTCTTCTATCAGCTAGCCAATTCCTAATCCAAACTGCTAAATCACCTTCAATCCCATGCATCTGCACTTTCTGCAGTAGCCTACCATGGGGACCCTTATCAAACGCTTTGCTAAAATCCATATACACTACATCAACTGCCTTACCCTTATCTACCTCTTTGGTCACCTCCTCAAAAAACTCAATAAGGTTTGTGAGGCACGACCTACCCTCCACAAAACCGTGCTGACTATCCCTAATCAATTTATTTCTCTCTAGATGCTTATAAATCCTATCCCTTATAATTCTTTCCAAGACCTTGCCCACAACAGAAGTCAGGCTCACTGGTCTATAATTTCCAGGATGGTAATTACACCAAGGATGGCAGTGGATAGAATTAGCCTTTACCTGCCGCAATCTGTTTCCTCCACCCAGCAAAACTCCTGGATATAATGAATAGAATTAGATCAGTTCCTCGGGGCTACGTGAAGTGAGGCAGGTTCTTAGTTTAAATGTCTCCATCTATCCACCATAGACTGGATGGGCCAAATGACCTGAGCTGTACATGTTTGTAATAATAAATCCTCAGTTTGTGTTTGGAACTGCAAGATGTAAAATCAGGGAGTTGAGCTTTGACCCATCACAGGAAGAATCAGAGTGGTGATAATGGCTCTGCTGCTCCAAGTTCTTACACCTGGTGATAATGTAATGGGGGAAGATTTGACGGTTAATGCTGCCCTTGTGCTGGTGTTGTGGGGCTTCATGATGGAGATCTTTACAGTGATGATTTGTTTTCCAGCTGCTCTTGAAAGCTGTGGCAAAGTACGGAGGGCGGGATTGGTTCAAGATCCAGGAGGAGGTCCCTGGGAGGCTGGACTCTCAATGTCGGGGCAGGTATGTGCCTCCATCTTTCTAGAGCAGCAACTTGCTGTCAGGGGAGAGTTATTGGCCCATATTACAGGTTCTGATTGGTGTCCTGTGTATCTCAGTATGGCACTCGGTCATTCCTTCCTCACTCAACACCAACACTCCCATGGAGATTGCCAGGTGGCGATATGGAGACCATTGACTCTTCAATCACCCCAAAAATACCCAGACAAGCTGAGGCCAGTGGTGTGCCCTTATGCTCAGGATCAGTGATATGGCACAGGTTGGTGCGCAGGCTTGGGCAGGACCTTCGCTGTAAGCTGAGGGCTGGCTGTGGCCTCAGCTGTGTCCCTTTTGCCCATTGAGCCACTGGGTGTCAATGTGTCGAGAAAGCTGCCACTGCCAGCGGTAGAGAGGCTGATGTGGGGGAGACGAACTGCCCTGGCCGGGCGAGAGAAGGAGCTCAGGTGGTGGCTGGCCGAAGGGCTGGGGACAGTGTCTGGTGATTTGAGGTGGTGGATTAGGCTGAAGGGCTGGGGACAGTGTCTGGTGATTTGAGGTTGTGGATTAGGCTGAAGGGCTGGGGACAGTGTCTGGTGATTTGAGGTTGTGGGTTAGGCCGAAGGGCTGGGGACAGTGTCTGGTGATTTGTGGTTGTGGGTTAGGCCGAAGGGCTGGGGACAGTGTCTGGTGATTTGTGGTTGTGGGTTAGGCTGAAGGGCTGGGGACAGTGTCTGGTGATTTGTGGTTGTGGGTTAGGCCGAAGGGCTGGGGACAGTGTCTGGTGATTTGTGGTTGTGGGTTAGGCCGAAGGGCTGGGGACAGTGTCTGGTGATTTGTGGTGGTGGGTTAGGCCGAAGGGCTGGGGACAGTGTCTGGTGATTTGTGGTTGTGGGTTAGGCAGTGACTGTGCAATCTTTCCCAGGTTCCGGAATGCACTGAATGAAGAAGTCAGGAGAGGGAAATGGTCACCAGAGGAAGAGAGAGATTTCAGAGCACTGGTTGAAAAACATGGAGTTGGTAAGAGAAGTGTTGTCACTTACAATCATATGCATCACCCATGTGCTGTCATATACAATCATACATGTAACATGTGCTGTCATACACAATCATACATGTAACATGTGCTGTCATATACAATCATACATATGACAGCACGTGTTACATGACATGTACAATCAGGAAAGCCTGTTTTTCATCACTCCACCTTTTAAGCCCCATTTTCTGATTATGATTCACTGAGGGACGTGGTACACATAATTCTGCCTTTCCTTTCGTTGTGCACTCCATCACAGAACTGCAGAATCTCTATAGGGCAGGAGGAGGCCGTTTGTCCCATTGAGCTGCATTAGCTCTCCAAAAGGATATCTTACCGAGTCCCACCCTATCCCCAGAGCCTCCACCTATACTCATTTACCATGGCCTATCTGCCTAACCTGAACCCGAACATCTTTTGGGCTGTGGGGAGGAAACCGGAGCACCCGAAGGAAACCCATACAGACATGGGGAAAATGTGCAAACTCCATGCAGACAGTGACTCAAGGCCAAAACTGACACCCCTTTAAATTTTCAGATTTGCCTTCATCAAATTTTTGGATAGCCTTAATTTACCCATCATTCAATGGCATCTTACAGCCTAGATGCTCACCTGAAAAGCAATAAAAAGCACCAACAATTTCTAACCGACTGCTAAATAAAACTAAGTGAAGTAAATTCTCACAAGTTATGAGTGGCTCACACTAAACGGAAGCACGCTGCTGTCTTTTGCTTTGGGTATGGCAGGACTGATGTATAAGGAGAGACTGACTAGGTTACGATTGTTTTTGCTGGAGTTCAGACAAATAAGGGAGAAATCTCATAGCGACTTTTAAAATTCTAACAGGACTCGACAGGGTAGATGCAGGAAGGATGTTCCCGATAGTGGGAGAGTCCAAAACCAGGGGTCTCAGTTTGAGGATTCAGGATGCAGGAAACTGACTCCACATGACAAGCAGCATGTCCTGTTCCCAGCTCAGGAACTGAAGACATATCCTGAGTCTGCGACTACCCTATAGCCTAAGTCTCTGAGATCGTATCAGGAGTCAGCACATGCTATACATGCCTCTGTTCCAGATGGTGCATTATTTTGTACTGTCTTTTGACTGTGTCTTTGCATTTTCTACAGGTAAATGGTCCAAGATCGCGGCAGAGTTGGTGGGCAGAACAGAAATGCAGTGCCTCCACAAATGGAGAGCAATGTCAGGTTTGAGGGTAAGACTCTGTAAATAGTGATCTTGCTTCTGTTACTACATCTGTCAGTGAAATCCTTTGCACCAGAGTGGATTGCCTGGAATGCTCTGTTGTGATGATATTGCTACAGAGTTGCTAAATTTGGGTTTTCCTTATCCATTAATGGTTGTTTCTGATCAGTGGCAGTAGCTGTCCCGAGTAACGATCAGTGATTCCCAATTGTTGTCCTTTGCACACATTCTTCAGAGTTTTACCACAGAGAATGAGTAACTGCTGGTTGTATTGAGCCATAAGGCTAGGCCTGTGGTTCGATCTTGGCCTATGATGTGTTGACTGATGTCAGCTGTGGTAGGATGGTTAAACTCTGTACACTTGGGCTGGGGGAACAGTTAGGGTTTTTGTGTTGGAGTGCTCTATCTGCTTTTATCCCAGGAGTGCTCAGATCCAGCTGAAGTCTGCTATCCCTGTACTGACTTCCAGTAAAAGCTGTTAGCCAGCTAAACAGCTGACAGAGATGGGCAATATCTTAAACGTGCATTTGTCTGCGATTTGGTGAGAATCACACAGCTCAGAAGAGGCCCTTTGGCTGATCGAGTCTGCACCAACATATTAGAAACACCTGAACTCCCGTTGAATCCCATCTCCCTCTTGGCCCGTAGCTCTGAATGTTACGATGCGCCAAGTGTTCATCCGGATGTTTTTAAAGGATGTGAGGTATCCCGTTCCCAACACCCTCCCAGGCAGCGCATTCCAGACCGTCACCACCCTCTGGGGAGAAAGGTTTTTCCTCAAATCCCCCCTATAGCTCCTGCCCCTCACATTGAAACTATATCCCCTCATGACTGACCCTTCAACTGAGGGGAACAGCTGCTCCTTATCCACTCTGTCCATGTCCTTCATAATCTTGTACACCTCGATCAGGCCACTTGGTCTTCTCTGCTCCAGAGAAAACAACCCAAGCCTATCCAGTCTCTCTTCATAATTTAAATGTTCCATCGCAGGCAGCATCTCCTCCGTACCCGCTCCAGCACAATCTCATCCTTCCGATAATGTGGTGACCAGAACTGCACACAGTGCTCCAGCTGTGGCCTCACCAAATTTCTATACAACTCCAACATGGCTTCCCTGCTTTTATAATCTACGTCTCCATTGATAAAGGCAAGTGTCCCGTATGCCTTTATCACCACCCTACTAACATGCCCTTCCTCCTTCAGAGATCTGTGGACAAACACAGCAAGGTCCCTTTGTTCCACAAACTTCCTATTGTCCTCCCATTCATTGAATACTTCCTTGTCAAATTACTTCTTCTAAACTGTATCTCCTCATACTGTCGTAGATGCGCCAAGTTTGGTGGCGTTTAAGAGGTTAATTGATAAGTATATGGAAGAGAAGGGAATGGTTTAGTTTGGAGGGGCATTGCTTTTTATTTTGGTTGGCACAACATCGAAGGCCGAAGGGCCTGTTCTGTGCTGTAATGTTCTATGTTCTATGTTCTATACTTTTCAGGGTTAAATTCCATGTCATTTATCTGCCCATTTGACCATTCAGTCTATATCTTCCTGTTGCCCAAAACACTCCGTCTCACTGTTAACCACCCGGCCAATCTTTGTGTCATCCACAAACTTATTGACCTTACCCCCCACATAGTCATCAATGTCATTTATAGAAATGATGAATAATAGGGAACCCAGCACAGATCCCTGTGGTACGTCACTGGTTTCCACTCACTAGAGCAGCTTTTGTCATCCCCCTCTGTCTTTACACTGAGTAAGTTTTGAATCCACTTTATTGAATTACCCTGTTTCCCATGTGAATTTACCCTCTTTACAAATCTCCCACGTGGGAGCTTGTCAAAGGCTGAAATCCACGTAAACTACATTGACGATCTACCTTCGTCTACACAGCTGGTCATCTCCCTTGAGCTGAAACAGACTGAAAGGATAAACAACTCAGTCGATTGGATTTTGTCCCCAGAGGATACAGCAGAAGTTATGCTTCAGAAGTATTTCATTGGCTGAAAAGTGCTTTTTAATAAAATTTATTTATTAGTCACAAGTAAGATTTACATTTAACACTGCAATGAAGTTACTGTGAAATTTTACTGGAGTCGCCACCCCAGTACCCGTCCAGGTCAATGCGCCCTAACCAGCACGTCTTTCAGAATGTGGGAGGAAACCCATAGAGACATGGGGAGAACGTGCAGAATCCGCACAGACAGTGACCCAAGCCGGGAATCAAACCCAGGTCCCTGGCACTGTGAGGCAACAGTGCTAACCACCATGCTATCCCCTGACTTGTGAATGAAATCAGAAAATCAAATTTCTTTCTTTGCAAATGTCTTTTTTTTTTAAACAAGTGTTCATTTATTTTTAGGCTAAGAAACGTGCTGAGAATAAACCCCGAAAGACAGCCAGAAAAAAGCAACGCGTTAGAAAAAAGAAATGGGAAACTAGCTCTGAGTCCTCGGAATTCTCCTCTGAGGAACTCCAACTTGTGGAGTCGGAGGAGGAGGAAGAGGAGGAGGAGAAGGAAGACCGAGAGAGAGCCCAGGAAATAGAACGGAAGAAGAGGAGGGTGCGACGCTGGAATCCTGCCGAGTCCATCGTGTTGGATGTGGACCGGTGGGTCCCGGTCGTTGACAACGAGATGTCTGAGAATTCGGAGAACTGGCAGGGCCGTGAGGCAGTGACTGTGAAGATCGAAAGTCAGAACCGTCTTGGGAGACCCAAATCCAGCAGGATCTGGGGGAACCAGTCCGGTGTGAACAGCGCTGTCCCAAAAACCAGTGAACCAGAGAAGAAACCGATAGAGGTGAGAGTCCTAACTGGAAGAAGTTGCACCACTGAGCAAATTCTGTTCTTTGATAGTTTATATGTGGTATTTGTGAGTAAAATGAGAATACATCCTTTATCATTTATTTGAAATGTTGCTGGTTTCATGGAGGGTCCCTTAATATGTGAGTGTTTTGAGAGGGTTGAAATTAGAGTTCTGGCAGTCTGAAATAGCCTGATCTTTCTCCCCTCCTTCCCCCTGTAGATTTTTTCACTCTGTCAACTCACCTGAGAGCTTTTCTCATGTGGGACATTCAGCATTTTGTCTGTGTGTGTGTGTGTGGAGGGGGGTTGGCGGTGAGGGGGTATCATTTGCTCTGGATTATTAGTGAGTGAAATAGCACCATCTGTGGGCAAGGCTCAGTAAGAATCTGCAACACCAATTTTAAATCCAACCGATTTATTTGATAGTAAATCTGCGAGCTTTCGACTTTCGTCTTCGTCAGGAGAATGAGGTGTTCTGGTCTCCAAAAGCGCACATATCAGCACAGACAGTCACAGATTGCTGATTAGAATGTGAATCCTTACACCTAACCTGCTATTCAAGTCTTAAAGTGGCTAACAATGTGGGTGAAGGGAACCCTGAGCATTGGTTAGAGAGATGTGTATTGTCTCCAGACAGCACAGCAAGTGAGGTTTTTTGCTAACCCAGGCAAGTCACGGGGGTTACAGATAGTGTGTCATGAAGCCAAGATCCCTGTTAAGACCGTCCTCATGTGTGCGGAACTTGGTCTTAACAGGGATCTTGGCTTCATGTCACACTATCTGTAACCCCCGTGACTTGCCTGGGTTAGCAAAAAACCTCACTTACTGTGCTGTCTGGAGACAATACACATCTCTCTAACCAATGTTCAGGGTTCCCTTCACCCACATTGTTAGCCACTTTAAGACTTGAATAGCAGGTTAGGTGTAAGGATTCACATTCTAATCAGCAATCTGTGACTGTCTGTGCTGATATGTGTGCTATCGCAGACCAGAACACTGCATTTGCCTGACGAAGACGAAAGTCGAAAGCTCGCAGATTTACTATCAAATAAATCGGTTGGATTTAAACTTGGTGTTGCCAGACTCATACTGAGTTTACCCCAATCCAACGCTAGCATCTCTACATCAAGGCTCAGTATATCAGTGTGACCCTCCATCAGTGCAGACAGTAAACAGGCTGAAGAACTTTATTGTATTATATGGAGTATGCTGCCTGAAAGAATGGTGGGAACAGATTGGTGGAGTGACACAGTGGTTAGCGCTGCTACCTCTCAGCGCCAGGGGCCCAGGTTCCATTCCTGGCCTCAGGTCACTGTCTGCGTGGAGTTTGCATGTTCTCCCCATTGGGTTTCCTCCAGGTGCTCCGGTTTTCTCCCGCACTCCAAACGTGTGGGTTAGGTGGATTGGCCGTGCTAAAATTGCCCTTTAGTGTCAGGGGGAATAGCTGGGTAAAGGCATAGGATTAGGGTCTGGGTGGGATTGTGGTCGATGCAGACTTTATGAGCTGAATGATTTCCTTCACTGTAAGATTTTATGATTCTATGATTCAGATTTAATAACAATTTCAAAACTGCATTAGATAGAAAATAATTTACAGCATTTTAGGGTAAGATCAGAAAAGTAGAACTGATCTGTTCACTCCCTCAAAGAGCTGGCATGGGCAGAATGGGCCGAATGGTTTTCTCCTGTAACATTCCATGATATTGTGCTATGAAATGAGGTGAGAGTGTGTCATAGAGAAAGCTAAACCCATACTAGCCCACGATCTGGGGAGTGGGTGGCCGGGGCCGGGTGGGTAAACCAATTGTACACCTGTGGAGAAAGGCAGGAGGAACCAGAATTTTAAAAAGATCCTTAGTTACTTCCTTTTGTTTTGTTTGCATAGACGGAACTGGCCATGCCAGATGGAGCGTCCGATCCAGCCGTGCCCGCTATCAATCCATGCCCAGCGATGGCTGATGCCCCACGGAGGCCTGTGCGAGGCCGAAAGGATCCCAGGAAGACAGTGCGGCAGATACAGGCTGCCAGTCTGGAGAAGAAGCTCCTTACAGAGATGTGCCGATGGACTAAAGGAAAGATATTCAGTCAAAGGGGAGGTGAGACAAAACTCGGCAGCTTGAGATGGTTTGTGGCACAAAAATGTCCAGCTGCATTCCTCTCTAACATATTGAAGTTAACATCCGTTAGTTATATAAGGTGCTGGTGAGGTCACGTGGAGTACTGTGTACAGTTTTGGTCTCCTTCCTTGAAAAAAGGATATACTGGCACTGGAGGGGGTGCAGAGGAGATTCACTAAGTTGATTCTGGAGTTGAGGAGAGACTGCATAGACTGAGGCTATATTCATTGGAATTCAGAAGAACGAGGGGAGATTTTATAGAAACATATAAGATTCTGAAGGGAATCGATAAGGTAGAAGCAGGGAAGTTGTTTCCACTGGCGGGTGAAACTAGAACTATGAAGCATGGCCTCGAAATAAGGGGGAGCAGATTTGGGACTGAGTTGAGGAGGAACTTCTTCACACAAAGGGTTGTGAATCTGTGGAATTCCCTGTCCAGTTGAGGACACCTCATTTAATGTTTTTAAAGCAAGGATAGATAAAATTTTTGAACAGTAAAGGAATTAAGGTGAGCAGGTGGGTAAGTGGAGCTGAGTCTGCAAAACAATCAACCCACACCTTAATGAATGGCAGAGCAAACTTGAGGGACCGAATGGCCTACTCCTGCTCCTAATTCTTAAGAACTTATGAAGCAAACATCCACTGACACAGCATTCTCCTGTATCCCCCTCATGTGATATTCGCAGCATGAAGCTACACAGTGTTTGTATGCTGTGTCCATCATTTAATCCCATACTGTGTCTAGTCTAGTGCTCTCTAGCTATCTCCCCACCCCACACTCCAGGGAAAGTTCAGATCATCCAAGCGCCTGCTACTCCTGGTACAAACTCAAGACTTCATTGTCTAACCTACATTTGCTCCCTGATAGGGAACACTCCGAGTTACACCACTGTATTCTTCTGAGAATGGAAAGTGCTGGAAATACACAGCAGCTTTATCAGAATGTGAAGAGTTTTGAGGTTGGGTTAGTATTCCACCAACTACAATGGTGGGAAATCAGATCTGGGTCCCCAGAACATTAGCTGAGTTTCTGGATTAATAGTCTAGTGATAATCCCACTAGGCCATTGCTCCCCATCAGTGAGGGATAAATATTGGCCCAGGACACTGGGAGTGACAATGACTCTCTTACAACCAGTTGAGAGGATAATGTTGGGGGGCAGGGGTGGTCCTTATTTAATATAGAATCTCAAAAGATGGCTCCCACAATGTTGCAGCAGAATTTCACCTACAGGACCTCATTGCCTTGGCAACGAAATGAAATAAATTTAACAAGAGAAGGAAGGCATTTCTTGCAGCGTGAGCGCAGTATAGTGTGATTTTTGAGGCAAAACCATCCCGAGAGATTGATATCTAACTGGGCCGTGCACCTACTGGAAGTGATGCAGTACCTGAGATTTAATGTGATTTCTCAAACTGTTTCTTTCTCCCCATCTAGTTGACCTTATCCGTGAGAAGCTGGAAATGGCTGGTTTAAGCAGCACACCTGTTTTTGCACTCCTGCTACAGGTAAGGAATTTCTGGCTATTGAGTTTTTTTTAAAGCAAATAAGGTGTGCATTGGGCAGAGTCACGGTTTGGTTTGAAACCAGCTGTGAAAGGTTGAGAGGAAACATCTGTCCTCTTGCCAACATCAGAATTTGTCCTGATCTGTGTTGGCAGTCCGTCCTTAATGTTGTGCCAGTAATTTGGGAATGGGCATTCATATTCCAGGAAAAGCAAAACTCTCACTGGTTCAGCAATGAGTGTTCTTAAAGTTCAGACTTAAGATACTCTGTATCTAACCCCGTGCTGTACCTGTCCTGGGAGTGTTTGATGGGGGAACAGTGTAGAGGGAGCTTTACTGTGTATCTAACCCCATGCTGTACCTGTCCTGGGAGTGTTTGATGGGGGGACAGTGTAGAGGGAGCTTTACTCTGTATCTAACCCCATGCTGTACCTTTCCTGGGAGTGTTTGATGGGGACAGTGTAGAGGGAGCTTTACTCTGTATCTAACCCCGTGCTGTACCTGTCTGGGAGTGTTTGATGGGGGAACAGTGTAGAGGGAGCTTTACTCTGTATCTAACCCCAGGCTGTACCTGTCCTGTGAGTGTTTGATGGGGGACAGTGTAGAGGGAGCTTTACTCTGTATCTAACTCCAGGCTGTACCTGTCCTGGGAATGTTTGATGGGGACAGTGTAGAGGGAGCTTTACTCTGTATATAACACTGTGGTGTGTTTGTTGAGTTTGTAACACTCAAGCTCATTCTTGTTGCCTCATGTGAGAGAGGCTTTTTCCTGATTCTGTTGGTTGAGGTTGACTCGACTCACATGACTTTCCAATTGCTCTCCACCAATCAGCTCTCATTTTGCAATTTACTCAAGTTCAGAGCAATCACCAGCGTTTGTGCTTGGTGATTCCTGCTGGAAATGAATGCTTGTGGGCATTCACAACTGTGCTCCTTAGCGTGGTCTAATTGCCTTATGCGCTGTATGGGTCTGAGTAGGCAGCCTGAATTAACCCCTTCAGGGAAGATCCAAGTGCTCACTCTGTCCTTGTACTGATTACAGGTGCTTCGGATTGACAAAAACGGCTGCATGCAGATCATAAAGGAAAAGGTAACTTGATTACATCAAAGCGGCAACAGGGAGAGGCTTTGTGCAAACTAGATACTGGGCAAAGGGGCTTTGTTACTTGGCCGTATGTAGAGGGTGAGGGCGAAAGTTTGGTGTTCAGGGGCAGATGTGAGATGAATGAAGGTTTCTAGAGTGAATGTAGGCCCTGATCAGTTGTTTGGTAGAGTACAGCTATTGCCCCAGTGATTGAGGAGTTTAACTGAGCCACTTAAACCAGGGCAGTCCCATCCTGGCCAGTGATAGTGTCCACATTGGCTTCTATGCCCCTGAGTTTGCTGGAAATTGCACACAATTGTTATCCACTGATTCCTGCTGGAAAATACAGGCCTCGCTGAGGCCGGATCCCTGTCACAGTGGAAAAGCTGATCAACATGTGACCTGCAAATTTATTGTTAATTTTCCTCACTTTGGTTTTATTTTAATGGTAAATTGTTTGTATACTGATGTTATATTGTACTGGGTTCCAGGCTGTGCCAGGGAAGTATCAGTTTTTCCTCATTATGTTTTCTCTCTCTCTCTCTCTCTCTCTCAGATGAACAAAGATGCACAAGGTTTGGCAGGTACGATATCTTTGAAAATACATTTCCAAACGCATGTTTATTCTTCACTTAATTTGTGAATTTCTCAGTAAGGCGCCTTTTATTTTTCATTCCTCCGTTCTGCATCTCCCCCATCGCCCAGCTAAACCTGGGTACCCAGCTCCAACCAGGAAGGCTGCTGTGTTCCAGTGCCCATGGTCATTGGACTGAGAGTATGTAGATGCTGCTGGCCAGTCCATCCCCAGGAGGTTGTCCTCCAAGTGACCAGCTTTGTGTTTTCCTATTGCTGGTAAAACCCATCCTGCTGTGCATTTGCTGTTTTCTATTGGAACAGTGGACAGTGGCTGGTGAACCTTCCCTTGGGAAATGTATTAGAATGGGAGAGGGGAATCTCCCAGAGAGGGGTCTGTGTTCTTTAAACTGAGGCTACCACAGTCAGTCAATGTCCACAAGCAAACGTTTCATTGCTATCATTGATCCAACAGGCTGAATGGCCTCTTAAGGTTCTGTGATTCCAGAAGTTTAATTTTAATCTATCTTCAACTGAATCATTTTCCTTTTCTTCGTTCCTGCTGCATCACACTCTCACTGCTCTTCTCTTCCTCATGCTAGGGAAGGAGCAGCGTGCTGACCAGTCGAGGCCAGGCTCTAGCTCCCTGCAGCAGGTAAAAGATGGCACCATCAACATAGGCAACGGGCAGACCATGGAAGTCACTCAGTTTAAGCTGGGCTCTGCCCCTCCCAGGAACAAGCCAAAGACCGTGCTGGAGTTACTCACTGAGAAACGGAAAGCCAAAGCCTGTGCCACCACTGCTGTGTCTCAGTCACTGGCAGCACTGGCACAGCTGACAGCCTCACCCAGCAAGATGCCTGCTGCCCAAGTGTTCCAGGGATCTAGGCAAATGTGCCCACCTTCATGTGCTGAAACCAGCTTGCCGAGGAGGAGACCAAAGCCTCTGGGTCGCTCTTCAGTTCAACAAGTTGCTTCTGACAAATCAGTGCCCAGTGCCCCCGGGCAGCCAACATTGGGCCCACACCCGCCATCGAATGCCTCAGGGACAACACCGCAGAGCAACCAAGTCCAGCCTGCCGTGTCCTCTCCCACAACTGCTCCGCCTGTGAAAGTTAGCACTGCCAACACCACTCGCCAACTGAAACCAATCGCCCCGATGCCAGTGGCTCCGAGTGTGTTGCAGTCCAATGGTGTGATGGTTCCTCTGATGCTGCCCAACTCCACTATGCCCATCATGGCCATGCTCACTCCCAAAGGTTTAGTCTGTGTCCCTCCAGGCTCAGTCACTGCTGTATCCAATCCGATAAGCCAGCTCTGTACCCCAGCCAGCCAGGCCATGCCCGCCTCTTCTCAGCACACAACCACCCTGACTATCTCCATGGTGCCGGCAGGCAACCCGCAGTCGGTGGCCACTCCGGGTCAGGTACCCACCCTCTGCTTCCCTCCAGGCAGTCAGGCAGTGGCTGATGGCTGTGTCTCTGTTCCAGTGCAAACCACTGAAGCAGCATCAAAGCAGCCACTGACCTCCCCTCCCGCTCTGCTTTCAGCCCACGTTCTAACGCTGGCCACTAGCTCAGCACTGCCTGGACAGCTGCTAACAGCAACTCCTACTAACTCCAACATCTCTCTGCACCAGAGCAGAGTCCCATTACTGTCACTGGGAGTCCCAGGTACTTGCCATACGAGTGCAGATCCCAACCGCTTGGCTCAACCTCTGTCAAACCCGCAACAGGAGAGACTCTCTGTCAACTTTAAGCTTCTGTCTCGTGAGCAGGATGCAGTGATGAAAGACTGGCTACAGGGTAAGGGTGGTGTGCAGGTGCCAGGCATGCCCACTGTCCTACCTTATCTGCCACCCTCTTCCTGCACACTGCGAGCCTTTTCAAAGCTGCTACTACACAAGAGAGTCCTGGAGCAGAATCTGTCTGGCTTGGCTGTTCCTGAGGGGACTGACCCCAGGGAGAGACTGGAGAGAGCGCGGGCACTGGTGGCTGCCCGCCTGCACAATAATCCTGCCTACCAGCTCCTGAAATCCCGATTCCTCTCCACATTCACACTGCCAGCCTTTCTAGCCACACTGCCTCCACGGGGAGTCCGGACCACCATCGGACCATCGACGGGAGACCCTGATCAGGATTCCGAGGACGGAATTGAGTGCACGGACACGGATGGAGAGAGCGAGGACAGTACTGGAGAATCCCGACTACACTCTTTCTCAGGTGAAGGAGTTGCGAATGAGGAGGTTACAGATGAAGTGGTCGACAAAGTGTTTAACCAGCCCTTTGATGTCTCTGTCACTGATCTGTCGTTTGGTTGTGATTTACCGGGTGGCCTGGTGAGTAAGAGACAGCAGCCTCTGCACCTGAACTCTGCTCTTAGAATCATTGAATCTTACAATGTAGGAGGAGGCCATTTGGCCCATCGAGTCTGCATCAACCACAATCCCATCCAAGCCCTATTCCCATAACTTCATGCATTTATCCTAGCTAGGTTCCCTGAGGGAGAATTTATCATGGCCAATCCACCTAATCTGCATGTCTTTCGAGTATGGAAGGAAACTGGAGCATCCGGAGAAAATCCACGCAGACACAGGGAGAATGTGCAAACTCTGCATAATGATCCAAGGCTGGAATTGAACCCGGGTCTCCAGCGCTGTGAGGCAGCAGTGCTAACCACTGTCTCCCTGCAGTCCCTCACACACACCTCCTCACTTCAATGATTGTGACTGGGCCTCAGGTCCACACCCATGGGGACAGAGATGGTGTCATGTTCTACTGCAGTGGGACACTTTTTGTTTGTGTACTCAACCCCTGAATCGAGGCTATTTGCTGCCTCAATTAAGTAACTCAGACAGACTGGTGAGCAAATTGGGCTATATGATAATGTTGGCTTGTCGATCACCTTGGACCTTAGTAAAGTATGTTACTAATTAAATAGCGGGAGGTGGGTATTACTGGTAAGACTGCTGTTTTGCCCATCCCTAGATGTTGGTGAGCTACCTTCATCAACGACTAGTTTTGTACAATTGAATGACCTTTTCAGAGAATCATTAAGCACTAGCTATGTTGGTGTGGGACTGGAGTCACGTGTAGACCCAGACTGTGTAAGGACAATAGGGAGACTAGTCATCTGATTGGATTTGTTAGGACAATCCAGCAGCTGTCCAGAAATGCAGGGATTTTTTTTATTTACTCTTGGTACATGGGTGTAGCTGGCTCGGCCAGAATTTATTGCCCATCCCTAGTTGCCTGAGAACAGTTGAATCAACCGCGTTGCTATGGCTCTGGAGTCTCATGTAGGCCAGACTGGGTAAGGATGATAGATTTCCTTCCCTAAACGACATTAGTGAACCAAATGGGCTTTTCCGACAATCGACAGTGGTTTCAGGATCATCAATAGATTCTTAATTCCAGATATTATTGAATTGAAATTCCACCATCTGTAGTGACAGGATTCTAACCCAGATCCCCAGAATATTAGCTGAGTTTCTGGATTCGTCATCTAGTGATAATACCACTAGACCATTGACTCCCCAGGAGTTCTTGTGTTAAACAGGCACTTCACAAGCAATACTTCAGAACTGGGGATATGTTGACTGACCAGAGGGTTAATTGTACCCAGACTATCAGGAAGGAAGTCCAGATTAGTCGCTGTCATTGTTAACTTTTACTGAAAAAGGAACCTGAAAAATATTGTTGAATGAATGTTTAACCAGCTAAGCAAAACCCAGAAGCGAGTGGGCGGGGGTTGCTCGAATCCTGCTGATCCAGACTCTGAGATTTCACTCTGTTGCTGCATAGTTAGCACCATGTCTCTGACATCACTGGAGACCAAGACCAGGGCACTTAGCATCAGTTCCTTCCTGTGGTAATGAATTCCATAGGCTCAGAATGTCTCAGAAGAAATGTCTCTTCACTCCTGTCCTAAGTGTTCTATCCTGAATCCTCAGACTACGACCCCTGGTTCTGGACTCCCCTCACCATCAGGAATATCCTCCCTGCATCTAGCTTGTCTCGTCCTGTTAGAATTTTATAAATCTCTCAGATCCCCCCCCCACACGTTTGTCTGAACTCCAGCGAAATTCAAAGCTAATTGATAGTTTTGTGAAGGACAGGAATATTAAAGAATATGAAACTGTGGCTGTATCTCAGGCATATAGAATTGCAAAACAGATTCAAGAGGCTGAATGGCTCCTTGGATTCCTGTTCTTTGCCAAAATCCCCAGGCATTCCAGTTATCTGTTCAGAGTGACTGCATTGGCTGGTTTAACTGTTCAAGGTGGTATTCAGGCAAACTAGATCCTTGTTGAGTTACCTGGTTTCACCAAATTTGGGGCCACAGTTTTCCCTCTGTGCTGGTTGGCAGGAAGGTGGGGGAACAGCTAAGTCAGCAACAATTCCTTCTCCTAACTCACTCAGTCCTCTTGGAAAATCATAGGACAAGAGTGGACTGAGAATCATAGAATCCTACAATGCAGAAGGAGGCCATTTGTCCCATCAAGTCTGCACCGACTGCAATCCTATCCAGATCCAATTCCCATAACCCCATCTATTTACTCTAGCTATAGTCCCTCTGACACTAAGGGGCAATTTAGCGTGGCCAATCCACCTAATCTGCACATATCAGGAACTGTGATGCCATGTAAGTTATCTCACAACACCAAGTTAAAATCCAGTAGGTTTGTTTGATAGCATGAGCTTTCAGAGGGTTGCTCCTTCATCAGTTATGTGGCTAACGAGTGGACTTTAACCTGATGAAGAAGCAATGCTCCGAAGACTTGTGCTACCAAATAAACCTGTTGGACTTTAACCTGGTGTAGTGCGACTGCTTGCTGTATCTATCCTAGTCCAATGCCACATCATGGCTGTGATGCTCTCACAGTTGAGAAGCTGCCGTTCAGGTTGCTTCAGCAGGTATTTGCTGTCTGCTACTCACGTTTATATAATATTGTTTTTGATATTTTGACAGGAAACCATTGAGGACCAGTCTACACCAACTCCGCCTGCTGTTCCCGAGACCGAGACGGCAGTGGTAACCAGATGGAGTCTTCGTCCAAGGAAGAAGCAGTAAAGGTGCAGCAGGGGATTAATACAATGCCAGCTGCCCAAATCTTCCAGTGACTGACTGTGAAACTGGCTTCTGATGTTGTAATGTTTCTGTGGGTGATTGAGAAATAGAATGTTGCATCAGTGTCTTAAAAAAAGCACTGAAGTTTCATGTGAGGATTGTGGCATAGTTCATCTCACTGATGTAATGGAATAGGTTGCAATGGGTAGAAGGGGATAGAAATGCAAACCATGTGTGAGGGCCTTGAGTAACAGTGCATTTCTATAGCGCCTTTCATCATCTCAGGCATCCCAAAGCACTCGTCAGCCAGTGAAGTGCTGTGTGTGGTCACTGCTGTAATTTAGGGAAACGTGACAGCCAATCCATGCGGCAGCACAGTGGTTAACCCTGCTGCCTCTCAGCCCCAGGGTCCTGGGTTCGATTCCCAGCCTGGGTCACTGTCTGTGTGGAGTCTGCACATCCTCCCCATGCTCCAGTTTCCCCTTTCAATCCAAAGATTGAGGTTGATTGACCACGATAAATTGACCTTATTGGGAGGGTAAATATATGCGATTATGGGGATGGGGCCTGGGTGGGATTGTGGTTGGGGCAGACTTGATGGGCTGAATGGCCCCTTCTGCACTGAAGGGATTCTATGAATCAGCATACAGCAGGCTCCTACAAACAACATGATAAGCAAATGAGTTCCAGTAAGTGATGTTTGAGAGGTGCGTGTTAGCCAGAACACTGGGGAGAACTCCCCAGCCCCTCTTAGTGACAATGGGATAGTTTCTATTCATGAGGGAGCAGAAGTAGAGTTAGATTTAGGAACCATATTCCCTTCCTTAATGTCAAGCTGAGAATATCTAACAGTGAGACAGCGAGTTTGCCTTTGTTGTAAGGAGTGGCGAGGGGATCAGAGCCTGAGCATTTTTGGGCAATTTGAACATGGAAGTGTCACAGCTGACTCGCTTGTGTTGTTCTCTGATATCTACACATTGAGCAGTAGTTGCCACAGAATAGCTGGCAGCACAAGCATTGTACTGTTGAGATATAATTCAGAATTGGTGAGAGACCACACTCAGCTTATCCTGGCAAAGCTTTGGCAAAATAAAAAGACAAAACTTGGACAAGTTGCAGAGCTGGGCTGAGAGGTGGCAAATGGAGTTTAATGTGGAAAAATGTGAGGTAATGCACTTTGGCAGGAATAATAAATGTGTAGAGTATAGGGCTAATGGTAGGATTCTTAATAGTGTTGATGAACAGAGGGATCTTAGTGTATTTGTGCATAGATCCCTGAAAGTAGGCAGTCAAGTCGACAAGGTTGTTAAGAAGGCATACGGAGTCTTAGCTTTTATTGGTAGGGGGATTGAATTTCGGAGCCGCAACGTCATGTTGCAACTGTACAAAACTCTAGTGCGGCCGCACTTGGAGTATTGTGTGCAGTTCTGGTCCCCACATTATAAGAAAGATGTGGAGGCATTGGAGAGGGTACAGAGGAGGTTTACCAGGATGTTGCCTGGTATGGAGGGCAGGTCTTATGAAGAGAGGCTGAGGGATTTGAGGTTGTTTTCGTTAGAAAGGAGGCGGCTAAGAGGAGACCTTATCGAAACATATAAGATGATTAGAGGTTTTGATAGGGTGGACAGTGATAGCCTTTTTCCTAGGATGGAGAAAGCTAGCACGAGGGGACACAGCTTTAAATTAAGGGGTGATAGTTA
Source organism: Sphyrna mokarran (assembly GCA_024679065.1). Taxonomy (NCBI): domain Eukaryota; kingdom Metazoa; phylum Chordata; class Chondrichthyes; order Carcharhiniformes; family Carcharhinidae; genus Sphyrna; species Sphyrna mokarran. The sequence continues at coordinate 3,052,354 of JAGIQG010000025.1, forward strand.
TAGGACGGATATCAGAGGTAGGTTCTTTACCCAGAGGGTGGTTAGGGAGTGGAATGCCCTGCCTGCGGCAGTTGTAGATGCGCCAAGTTTGGTGGCGTTTAAGAGGTTAGTTGATAAGTTTATGGAAGAGAAGGGAATGGTTTAGTTTGGAGGGTCATTGCTTTTTATAATGGTCGGCGCAACATCGAAGGCCGAAGGGCCTGTTCTGCGCTGTAATGTTCTATGTTCTAAAAGAACATGTAGAATGGAGTGGTCTTCAGAAGACTGAATGGTCCAGATTAGAGGGGGTTTGATAAGACAAACCTCAAAGTTGCTTATGTTCCAGGATGGAAACAACCAATATGTGATAGATCCTAATAAATCCATGGGAGAATAGAGGAAAATCCTCTCCGGCCAGAGGGTGAGGGTGGAATACCCTCACACAGTGAGTGGCTGGGATGAATAGTATTGGTAGTTCAGAAAGCCATTTGGCCCATCGAGCCTGCACTGACCACAATCCCACTCAGGTCCTATCCCCGTAACCCCAAGTATTTAACCCACTAATTCCGTTGACGCTAAGGGATAATTTAGCATGGCCAATTAACCTAACCCACACATCTTTGGGCTATGGGAGGAAACTAGGGCACCTGGTGGAAACCCACACAGACGTGGGGAGAATGTGCAAACTCCACACAAACAGTGACCCAAGGGGAATTGAACCCAGGTCCCTTGTGCTGTGGGGCAGCCGTGCTGACTGCTGTGCTGAAGAGAAGTTGGATAAAAACATGAGAAAGAAAGGAATATGAGGCTAAGGAGAAATGAGTTAACAGGAGACTTGTGTGGAGTTTAAAGCCCTGAATGGACTGGGCTGAACGGCTTGCTTGTGTTGTAAACTTTTCATAATTAACCCAAGCACTCTTTCTTACTGGCCAGTTTGTTATTCAAGTAACATTTCCTCAGTCGTTCAGTTTATTGAAACGGTTGCCATGGAGAGAATGGATTAGTCTGGTTCCCACAGCGACTTCATTCTCCTATTCAACCGATATCCCTGTGAGATATACCCAGTTGCAGGGTATGCAGAACTGATTCAGGTCTTTACTCTATCATCTGTGGCAGCAGGCAAAGATGGCACAGTGATTAGCACTCTGCCTCCGAACCAGGGACCCGGGTTCAGTTCCGGCCTTGGGTCACTGTCTGTGTGAAGTTTGCGCCTTCTTCCTGTGTCTGCCTGGGTTTCCTCCGGGTGCTCCGATTTCTTCCCACAGTCCAAAAATATGCAAGTTAGGTTGATTGGCCATGCTAAATTGACCGTAGTGTCAGGGTAGCAAGATAAATATGTGGGTTTGTGGGAATAGGGTCTGGGTAGGATTATGATCGGTACAGACTCGATGGGCTGAATGGCCACCTCTTGCAGTGTCAGGAGATTTTATGGCAGGGCCAGAAGCTGCAGTGTACCCAACTAACAGTGTGACAGAATTTGTGATGGGAATAGTGCAGCGATAACCGTGCCTTTGGTGTGCTGGGTTTTCTGAGACAACAAGAAAGGAAAGGTTTTGATGGCAACTTTGAAAATGAGGAATGCGGTAACAGGAAGAGGCAGTGAAACCAGATCAGAAGCTGATGGGGCAATCGTGCAGACAGACATAGGTTGCCAGCTCTTACTCAGAACACATTGTGGTCATGAGGCTTCAGAAAGTGTTCCAGCCTTACTGGGGGAGGGGGCGTGGGCAGGGTGCACACTGGGATGTAGCAGAGATGGACCCCCTCTCCCATCTGAGAACTAATGCCTACCCCCTCAAAGCAGAGTTCCTTACCTCATAATCTGTTAGTGAGTGATGTGAAATGGTGTGATTGGCTCTTCTGCAACTTTTAATGGTTAAATTCAAATGATTCGCTGACACACTCAAATCAACAAGTAACTATTTATTGATCTAATGATGGACAAGTTAACTAAACTATTAACAAACTGAATAAACCACGATTCTAATAGAATGGGTGTTCCAATAAATATAATTCCCCCTCATTAATAAAATGAATAGAACTTTAGTCACTCTCTAAATTACAGTTATCTCTTCTGGAATATTTTGTGCCTTTTTGTTGATTCTTTGGTACTTTCATTATTGAGACTGTGCTTTCTTTTAAGACACAAGTGAAGCTAAGAATTGTTACTCTGCCAGTTGCTCCCTGTTTTTGTCCCATTGCCCTCTTCTTAAACCTGTGATGAGAGAGTAACATCCCCACAATAGGATTCATTCTCGGTTGCCAAAACCAAGAAATTTAATAGGTTCTTTGTATCTAAGTGCCTAATTTAAATTGGTTGATTTTTTTAACGTCTGAAAGCCTGTTACCTTGGTAACACTGTTGCCTGGCCTTTTGCTGCTAATACTTCTGTATACTTGCATTTTTTAAACTTTCTAGACACTTTTTAAAGGCACCATGCAATGCCTCCCCCCGCCTCCCAGCATTTTACAATGTTACACATGTTAATTTACAATTACTCTAACTCATCTTTGAACAGGAAACTTCCTCATCCATGTTCCACCTGATGCTATGAGATTTCTTGGGGTCCAGAGGCATTGTTGATTGCCTCCCGATTTGTACCACTATGCCTCTGCCACCTCTGCTGGGTCTGTCCTACCAGTAGGAGATGATATCTACAAGATATTGTCTATATTCTGGGAGTGTGACGGTGTCAGGCTGTTGTTTGACCAATCTCTGAGACAGCTCTCCCACAAGGCCTCAGATGTCAGTAATTAGACATTGCAAATTAGACAGGCTGGGCTTTCCGACGTTGTTTACAGCGATTACATCAATGCTGGGTGGTCCGTCTGATTCCCAGATCAATACCCTGGGTCTCTAGGTTACTAGCCCCACAACTGTGGTGTGTGTGTGTGTGTGTGAAGTGTGCGAGAGGTGTGTGTGTGTGTGAAGTGTGCGAGAGGTGTGTGTGTGTGTGAAGTGTGCGAGAGGTGTGTGTGTGTGTGAAGTGTGCGAGAGGGTGTGTGTGTGTGAGTGAAGTGTGCGAGAGGTGTGTGTGTGTGTGTGTGTGTGTGTGTGTGTGTGTGAAGAGAGGTGTGTGGTGTGTGTGAAGTGTGCGAGAGGTGTGTGTGTGTGTGTGTGCGAGAGTGTGTGTGTAATGTGCGAGAGGTGTGTGTGGTGTGCGAGAGGTGTGTGTGTGGAAGTGTGCGAGAGGTGTGTGTGTGAAGTGTGCGAGAGGTGTGTGTGTGTGAAGGTGCGAGAGGTTGTGTGTGTGTGTGTGCGAGAGGTAAGTGTGCGAGAGGTGTGTGTGTGTGTGAAGTGTGCGAGAGGTGTGTGTGTGTGTGTGTGTGTGTGTGAAGTGTTGTGTGTGTGTGTGAGTGTCGAGAGGTGTGTGTGTGTGTGAAGTGTGCGAAGGTGTGTGTGGTGTGTGAAGTGTGCGAGAGGTGTGTGTTGTGTGTGAGAGTGTGCGAGAGGTGTGTGTGTGTGTGCGAGAGGTGTGTGTGTGTGTGAAGTGTGCGAGAGGTGTGTGTGTGTGTGAAGTGTGCGAGAGTGTGTGTGTGTGTGTGAAAGTGTGCGAGAGGTGTGCGTGTGTGTGAAGTGTGCGAGAGGTGTGTGTGAAGTGTGCGAGAGGTGTGTGTGTGTGCGAGAGGTGTGTGTGTGAAGGTGTGTGTGAGTGTGCGAGAGGTGTGTGTGTGGTGTCGAGAGGTGTGTGTGTGTGAAGTGTGCGAGAGGTGTGCGTGTGTGAAGTGTGCGAGAGGTGTGTGTGTGTGAAGTGTGCGAGAGGTGTGTGTGAAGTGTGTGTGTGTGAAGTGTGCGAGAGGTGTGTGTGTTTGTGTGTGTGCGAGAGGTGTGTGTGTGTGAAGTGTGCGAGAGGTGTGTGTGAAGTGCGAGGGGTGTGTGTGAAGTGTGCGGGGGGTGTGTGTGAAGTGTGCGAGAGGTGTGTGTGAAGTGTGCGAGAGGTGTGTGTGAAGTGTGCGAGAGGTGTGTGTGAAGTGTGCGAGAGGTGTGTGCGTGTGTGAAGTGTGCGAGAGGTGTGTGCGTGTGTGAAGTGTGCGAGAGGTGTGTGCGTGTGTGAAGTGTGCGAGAGGTGTGTGAAGTGTGCGAGAGGTGTGTGCGTGTGTGAGATTTTATGCTGATGAGGAGGGACTTTATGTATGTTGTGTTGGAACTTGCTGACTCTCTGCCAGAATTTAATGATATTCTTTAATTGCAGGAATGGAGATCCCTAGTTTCTGGATCCTCTTCACTCAGTGAGTGAGGAGACATGAACAGTATGAAGGAACTTCCCTCAACAGCTACATCTACACTTATTAACCCACCTAAAGACTGGAGTGCGGGAATCAAACGTTGATCGAATGTTACTTGTCAATGTTCACTCTGATTTAATACCGGGTGGACTACGGCAGCTGGAATTCTAGTCAATTTGTTGATGTCTGTCTTGTGATGAGTACAGAATCTGTATCTAATTGTTCCTTTTTTGTATAATATCTGCAGTAGGGTACAGCAGGTATTTTAATAAAGTTCTTTTTTTAAATTAAAAGTGGTTTGTGGTGACCCAGAGGGGGTGGAGCTCAATAGTGACATTCTGTCTCAGAAACCGGGCTGTGGCGGGGCGGGGGGGGGGGGTTTAAAGTTTATTTATTCATCACAAGTAAGGCTTACGTTAACACTGCAATTAAATTACTGTGAAAATCCCCTAGTCACCATAGTCCGGCACATGTTCAGGTACACTAAGGAAGAATTTAGCATGGCCAATGTACCCTAACCAGCTTGTCTTTCAGACTGGGGGAGGAAACTGGAGGGAACCCACGCAGACAAAGGGAGAATGCGCAAACTCCATACAGACAGTGACCCAAGTTAGGAATCGAACCTGGGTTCCTGGCGCTGTGAGGCAGCAGTGCTGAGCTCTGTGACTCCCCACAGGACATTCACCAACACATACTGTAGAAAGTGTGAAGAGATTTCTCAGCAGGGCTCTTGTCTCTCCATATCTCCATGTCCTAATTTTTCCTATAGCAGGGTTCCCAGCTGCCCCTCTAACATTCAAACCAAAATCCTGATGACTGTGGGCCAGTTCCGACCGGGAATAGCAGCTGTGCAGCATGGACAGCATCACAAACCCTGCTCATACGCCACTTCCACACTTTTCCAGTAGGTACTCTGGCTCAGATTTCTCTTTTCTTGCCCCCTTTCCCTCTTCCTTCCCTTCCCACCATCTTTCCTGCATTCCTGGCAGGCTAGATATGTTCCAAGATGTCTCCAGGATCCCAACCACACGCACATTTTAGTCACTCTAGAGTAAGTTCCTCTTTTGAGGTGGTGTCAGACTCGGAGATCATCTGAATTAAAACCACTTCCTGTAAAGTGAAATTGACTGGGAACTGTTTTCAGAAACCCAGCAGAACTCGCCATGTAAATATTGTGGCTTCAAGAGCTGTTCCGAGCCTGAGAATCCTATAGAGATTAATTCATCTCCCCAGATCGTGTCCACTATCTACACAGCACAAGTCAGGAGTATGGTGGAATATTTTCCACTCACCTGGATGAGTGCAGCTCAACAAAACTCAAGAAGCTCGAAACCAACCAGGACTTGTGAAGCTGGTCTTTGTAAAAAATAAAAAAAAATTGTAAAATGCTAAAAGTTGTATAATTGTGTGGTGTCTTTCAAATATAACTTATTTTTCAATGCTTAGTCTAAAAAATGCAGGTATGGTGCCAGTACACATTGAAACATTTGTGTTGAGAGGCTGGCAGTAGTGTTGCTAAGGCAATGGGCTGTTAGTGAATTTTGCTCAATCAGTTTAAACCCTTGGCTAATAGCAGCCTATTAGATTTAAATTTGATATTTTGGTAACCTGAGATCAAGTCCTATTTTGGGGATGTTGGTATGCCATCAGGGGTATAAGAGACAGCTCTCAGCTCCAGAGAGAGACAGCAGCAACTGTTTTCTGCCACAGCTTACAAATTTAGAGGGAGATAACAACTCTCTTTGCCACAGAGCATTTAACACAAAGCCTCATCTAAATAATAAGTTTCTCAACACCAGGTTAAAGTCCTATAGGTTTATTTGGAAGACAAGCTTTTGAGTGTCACTCCTTCAGGTGAGTGGAACATTCACATGATTTATCTGATGGAAGGAGAAGAGCTCCAAAAGCTCGTGATTCCAAATAAACCAGCTGGACTTTAACCTGGAGTTGTGCGATTTCCTACCGCCCCCATTCCGGTTCAGTGCCGGCACCTCCACATCATCTGAACAGAAAAGATGACAAAAGAAGCCAGAAATTCTAGAAAGAAGACAGAAGATTCTAATAGACAAGAAACCTGATTGAAATTTTAAAAGTGACTTAAATTGTTTTCTTGTTAGTAAGTAAGAATCGTATTTATCTAAACAACATTCCGTTAGAATCGTGTTTTATTCAGTTTGTTAATAGTTCAGTTACCTTGTTCAGGTAATGAAGTGTTACTTGTTGACTTTATAGTGTGTGTGTTTTGAGGAGTTCTGATTTAACCACAAAAAGCTGAAGTGCAGATTGTACCACCACATTTATCTAACAGATTATAGTGAGGTACTCCTGCTTGTTAGTTCTCAGAGAGGAGATCAACCTCGACTTTATAACAAGACAAAGCTTGATTGGTACCCCATCCACAAACATTCACTCCCTCCACCATCAATGCTCAGTAGCAGCAGTGTGTACTATCTACAAGATGCACTGCAGAAATTTACCAAAGCTCTTTGGTAACACCTTCCAAACCACGATCTGTATAACCGGGGAAATGGATCTATATGAGAACAATGAACTGCAATTTTCCCTGCATGTCATCTGCTGATCTGAGTTGAAGCTACATTGCCGTTTCGTCTATTTCTCTGCCCTTGCTTGATGTATGTTCCCCACACACAAATTCACTTTCCAAAACGTTTCTTAATTTCTTAAAACTCCATCCTTACAAAGCCGAGACTCCGAGTGGATCTGAAAAACCTAATTCCGTTCCTTGTTGGCTCAGAAAATAAAATTCAAAATCCAATTGAATCTCGTTCCCACAAGAGACAAACAGGATCCAAGGTGACAAGATGAAACTTGCACCCCACCCTGGACCGGACATTAGCCGAAAGGCTGAGAATGCTCTCTTGACACTTGAACCTGCTTTTGCCTGCATCGTATCTTAAATCAGTGGAGTGCAGACAGTGCACGGTGGAGCTTAAGGAATTAATAAAGGAAGCAAAGAGGGGATATGAGAAAAAGTCAGGAAAATCCCAAGGTAATCTTTAAATATATTAATGGGAAGAGGATAAGCAGGGAAAGAGTAGGGACCAAGGGGGCCATCTGTAGATGGATCCAGAGGACATTGGTAGAGCATTGAAGGAATACTTCATATTCATCTTCATCTAAGAGAATGAGGACCATGGTATGGAATTCCAGGCAACTGTGAGGTTCTTGAGCACATTGATACAGGGAGGGAGAAGGTGTTGGAGGTGTTGGCAATCTTAATAATGGACACATCTCCAGGTCCAGATGAATTGTGTCCCAGGCTGCTATGGGAGGAAGAGAGGGGATTGCAGGGGGTCTGATCCAAATTTTTAAATTTTCCTTTGGCCATGGGGGAAGTGCCAGTAGTCTGGAGAACAGCTAATGTGGTTCCACTATTTGAGAAGGTTTGTAGAGATAAACCAGGGAATTACAAATCACGTCAGTGATAGGGAAACTATTAGAGAAAGTTCTGAAAGAGAACATCTACCTCCATTTGGAGAGGCAAAGCTTGATCAGGGCTAGTCAGTGTGGTTTTGTCACATGGAGTTCAAGCCTAACAAATTTGATTGAATTTTTTGAGGAGGTGACAGGTGCGTAGACGAGGGTAGTGCAGTTGATGTAAATTATCTGGATTTCAGCAAAGCCTTTGACAAAGTCCCACATTGGGAGACTTGTAAAGAAGGTAAATGCACATGGGTTACAGAGTAATTTAGTAAAGTGGATTCAAAATTGACTCAGTTGTAGGAAACAGAGGATGATGACAGAAGGCTGCTTTAGTGACTGGAAGCCAGTGTCCAGTGGCGTATCACAGGGTGATGGGTCCCCTATTATTCATCATTAATATATAAATAACATTGATGACTGTGGGTGTAGGATCAGTAAGTTTGCAGGTTTCACAAAGATTGGCCGGGTAGTTAACAGTGAGGCGGAGTGTCTTGGGTGACAGGAAGATTTGGACAGAATGGTTAAATGGGCAGATAAGTGGCTGATGGAATTTAACACTGAAAAGTGTGAGGTGATGCACTTTGGAAGGAGTAATTTGACAAGGAAGTATTAAATAAATGGGAGGATACTAGGAAGTTCTGTGGAACAAAGAGACCTTGGTGTGTTTGTCCACAGACCTCTGAAAGCAGAAGGTGGTGTTAAAAACACATGGGACACTTGTCTTTAGCAGTTGAGGCATAGATTACAAAAACAGGGAAGTCATGTTGGAGTTGTATAGAACTTTGGGTGAAGTCACAGCTAGGGCACTGTGAGCAGTTCTGGTCACCACATTATCGGAAGGATCTGATCACACTGGAGGGGGTGCAGAGGAAGTTCACCAGGATGCTGCCTGGGATGGAACATTTAAATTATGAAGAGAGACTGGATAGGCTTGGGTTGTTGTCTCTGGATGTGGAGGTGCTGGCGTTGGACCAGGATAAACACACTATGCAGTCTCACAACACCAGGTTAAAGTTCAACAGATTTATTTGGTAGCAAAAGCCACTAGCTTTTGGAATGCTGCTTCTTCATCAGGTGAGTGGGAGTTCTGTTCACAAACAGGGCATTATAAAAACACAAAGTCAATTTACAGAATAATGGTTGGAATGCAAGTCTTTAGATAATAATTCTTTAGACTCGCATTCCAACCATTATTTTGTAAAATTGAGTTTGTGTCTTTATGATGCCCTGTTTGTGAACAGAACTCCCATCCACCTGATTTTGTTACCAAATAAACCTGTTGGACTTTAACCCGGTCTTGTGAAACTTGTGTTTTCCCTGGAGCAGAGAAGATTGAATAGCCTGATCGAGGTGTATAAGATTATGAAAGACATGGAGTGGATAAGGAGCAACAGTTCCCTTGAGTTGAAGGGTCAGTTACAAGGCGACACAGATTCAAGGTGAGAGGCAGGAGGTTTGGGGGGGATTGAGGAAAAACCTTTTTCCCCAGAAGGTTGGTGAGGGCCTGGAATGCGCTGCCTAGGAGGGTGGTGGGAGTGGGATGCCTCACATCCTTTAGAATGCACCTATATGAGCTTTAACACATTGTAATATTCAGGAATATGGGCCAAGTGCTAGGAAGTGGGATTAGGTGCGTTTTCTGGTGTTTCTCATATGTTGGTGCAGACTCAATGGGCTGAAGGGCCTCTTCTGCTCCATATGATTCTGTGATAACTCCATTGTTTATAATGAGCTCCAGGATTGTGAAGACACATCATCAAAGGGTTAAACTGAAATACCCATCTGCATTCTCTTAGATAAATTATCTAACCTGAAATGGGGAACCAGGAATCTTGTTTCATTATCTTGCGATCTGAACATTGTCAAATGAGAAACAAAGAATGATAAATATTAGAAAGGAGCAACCAGGTGACAAACAGAATGAATCCCCATACAACCCCCCGCCCCAAACACACACACCCCCAGACCACCCCAGCCCACCCCAGACCACCACTGTCCCCCATCAAACACTCCCAGGACAGGTACAGCACGGGGTTAGATACAGAGTAAAGCTCCCTCTACACTGTCCCCCATCAAACACTCCCAGGACAGGTACAGCACGGGGTTAGATACAGAGTAAAGATCCCTCTACACTGTCCCCCCATCAAACACTCCCAGGACAGGTACAGCACGGGGTTAGATACAGAGTAAAGCTCCCTCTACACTGTCCCCCATCAAACACTACCAGGACAGGTACAGCACGGGGTTAGATACAGAGTAAAGCTCCCTCTACACTGTCCCCATCAAACACTCCCAGGACAGGGACAGCACGGGGTTAGATACAGAGTAAAGCTCCCTCTACACTGTCCCCCCATCAAACACTCTCAGGACAGATACAGCACGGGGTTAGATACAGAGTAAAGCTCCCTCTACACTGTCCCCCCATCAAACACTCCCGGGACAGGTACAGCACAGGGTTAGATACAGAGTAAAGCTCCCTCTACACTGTCCCGCCATCAAACACTCCCAGGACAGGTACAGCACGGGGTTAGATACAGAGTAAAGCTCCCTCTACTCTGTCCCCTCATCAAACACTCCCAGGACAGGTACAGAACGGGGTTAGATACAGAGTAAAGCTCCCTCTACACTGTCCCGCCATCAAACACTCCCAGGACAGGTACAGCACGGGGTTAGATACAGAGTAAAGCTCCCTCTACACTGTCCCCCCATCAAACACTCCCAGGACAGGTTTCCACTATCTCACTTTGCCAGTGCATGAAGTAGAGAAAGTTTGAAGCTAATTTGTGGAAATGTTGGTAGAGGTTGATGAGTAATGAGGTGATATGTGATATGTTGCCAGGGGGCCTCACTGGGAGGGCTGATCACACTGTCCTGTTACCTTGTCACTTTATCAGTGGTGTGGGGCAGCTGTTATTCACTGACCAAATGATGGTTGGAACTCAGAGCTGGTTCAGGAGAATTCCCCCTCCTCCAACCTCCACCCTCCCCACTGCATGGTGAGACCTCCAGTGGGATGAGGGTGGTACTTGGGGAAGAGGGGTGGTTTTCCTGGGTCAGTCACTGCTGCTGGAGTCATTTCCCCTCCAAGAGCTTCACCTTTTCGCTCCCAGCACAAACCTGATTTGTCTTCCCCTTCTGTGAACAAAAAGGAGGTGCCTTTTCGGCCTTTTTGTAGTTTCAGCAACGGCTGTGCCTGGGCTGGAGGCAAGGAAAGCATACCGAATGCCTCCTTCACCACTCTGTCCACCTGTGACTCCACTTTCAAGGAGCTATGAACCCCTAGATCTCTTTGTTCTGTAACTCTCCCCAACACCCTACCATTAACTGAGTAAGTTCTGCCCTGCTTCAATCTACCAAAATGCATCACTGCACATTTGTCTAAATTAAACTCTATCTGCCATTCATCAGCCCACTGGCCCAATTGATCAAGATCCCATTGCAATTGGAGATAACTTTCTTCACTGTCCACTATGCCAATAATTTTGGTGCCATCTGCAATGTTACTAACTGTGCCTCCTATATTCTCTCCCAAATCATTAATATAAATGACAAATAACAGTTCCGACGTGCCACAGCGATAAACCGCACTGACCTCCTCAAAAGACGAACACGGGACACGGTGGACAGAGTACCCTTTGTTGTCCAGTACTTCCCCGGAGCAGAGAAGCTACGACATCTTCTCCGGAGTCTTCAACATATCATTGATGACAATGAACATCTCGCTAGGGCCATCCCCACCCCCCACTTCTTGCTTTCAGACAACCGCACAACCTCAAACAGATCATTGTTCGCAGCAAACTACCCAACCTTCAGGAGAACAGTGACAACAATACCACACAACCCTGCCACAGCAACCTCTGCAAGACATGCCAGATCATAGACATGGACGACATCATCAAACGTGAGGATACCATTCACCAGGTACACGGTACGTACTCTTGCAACTCGGCCAACGTTGTCTACCTAATACATTGCAAGAAAGGATGTCCTGAAGCATGGTACATTGGGGAGACCATGCAGACACTACGACAGCGGATGAATGAACATCGCTCGACAATCACCAGGCAAAACAGTTCCCTTCCTGTGGGCGAACACTTCAGCAGTCACGGGCATTCGGTCTCTGACCTTCAGGTAAACATTCTTCAAGGGGGCCTTCATGACACATGACAGCGCAGAGTCGCTGAGCAGAGACTGATAGCCAAGTTCCGCATACATGAGGACGTCTTAACAGGAATCTTGGCTTCATGTCACACTATCTGTAACCCCCATGACTTGCCTGGGTTAGCAAAAAACCTCACTCACTGTGCTGTCTGGAGAAAATACACATCTCTCTAACCTCAGTGCTCAGTGTTCTTTTGTTAGCCACTTTAAGACTTGAATGGCAGGTTAGGTGTAAGGATTTGCATTCTAATCAGTAATCTGTAAACTGTCTGTGCTGATATAAGGAGGTAATGCTGCAGCTTTATAGGACCCTTGTCAGACCACACTTGGAGTACTGTGCGCAGTTCTGGTCGCCTCACTATAGGAAGGACGTGGAAGCTATTGAAAGGGTGCAGAGGAGATTTACAAGGATGTTGCCTGGATTGGGAGGCATGCCTTATGAAGACAGGTTGAGGGAGCTGGGACTGTTCTCCCTGGAGAGACGAAGGTTGAGAGGCGACCTGATAGAGGTTTACAAGATGTTGAGAGGAATAGATAGGGTGGACTCTCAGAGACTATTTCCCAGGGCTGAAATGGTCGCGACGAGAGGGCACAGATTTAAGGTGCAGGGAAGCAAGTACAGAGGGGATGCTAGGGGAAAGTTTTTCACTCAGAGAGTGGTGAGTGAATGGAATCGGCTGCCGTCGGTGGTGGTCGAGGCGAACTCGCTGGGGTCTTTTAAAAGACTTCTGGATGAGTATATGGGATCCAATGGGATTGGGGGTTATAGATAGGTCTATGGCTGGGTAGGTTTTGATATGTTCGGCACAACTTGTGGGCCGAAGGGCCTGTTTGTGCTGTAGTGTTCTATATTCTATATGTGTGCTTTTGGAGACCAGAACACCTCATTCTCCTGACGAAGGCACAAACACCAAAAGCTAGCAGATTTACTATCAAATAAATTGGTTGGATTTAAAATTGGTGTTGCCAGATTCTTACTGAATTTACCCCAGTCCAACGCCGGCATCTCTACAAAATAACAGTGGACCCAGCACTGATCCCTGAGGCTGGTCACACGGCTCCATTTGAAAAACAACCCTCTACAACCACCCTCTGGATTCTGTCATCAAGCCAATTTTGTATCCATTTAGATACCTCACCCTGGATCCCGTGAGATTTAACTTTATGCCAAAGGCCTTATTAACATCCATAGACAACATGAACAACTTGGTTACCTCTTCAAAAAACTCAATCAAATTTATGAGACATGATTTTCCACTCACAAAGCCATGCTGACTGTCCCTAATCAATCCTTGCGTCTCTAAATGTCTGTAGGTCTTGTTTCTCAAAATACCTTCCAACAATTTACCCATCACAGATGTGAGGCTCGCTGGCCTATAGTTCCCAGGCCTTTCCATGATGTACGTGACCTACGTGAACCTTAAAAACAGAGATGAGGAGGAATTTCTTCAGTCAGAGAGTGGTGAATCTGTGGAACTCTTCTCCGCAGAAGGCTGTGGAGACCAGGTTATTGAGTGTCTTTAAGATAGGGATAGATAGGTTCTTGATTAATAGGGGAATCAGGGGTTATGGGGAAAAGGCAGGAGAATGGGGATGAGAAAATATCAGCCATGCTTGAAAACTCAGTGGGCTGAATGGCCTAATTCTGCTCCGATGTCTTATAGTCTCACAAGGGAAATTAGAGATAGCTTTACATCCAGGGAAGAGACATACAAATAGGTCAGAAAAAAAGCAACAGAACTGAGGATTGGGAGCAGTTTAGAATTTAACAGAAGTGTTGATAAAGGGGAAAATGGAGTATGAGAGTGTGCTAACAGGGACATTAAAACACATTGTAGAAGTTTCTATGGGTATGTGAGGAGAGAAAGGTTGGTAAATGTAGATCCTTTGCAGTTAAAAACAGGAATTTATAATGGGGAACAAAGAAAAGTTGACGAACTAAATGCAGATTTTAACTCTGTCTTCACAAAGGAGGACACAAATAATGTACCAGAAATGTTGGTGAACACAGGGTTTAGTGAGACTTGAATAGCAGGTTAGGTGTAAGGATTCACATTCTAATCAGCAATCTGTAACTGTCTGTGCTGGTACGTGTGCTATTACAGAGCAGAAAACCTCATTCGTATTAGTCGGGATATGGTGTTGAGGAAACTAATGGGATTGAAGGTGGATGAATCCCCAGAACCTGATAATCTACATCCCAGAGTACTCAAGGAAGTGGCCTGAAAAATAGTGGATTCAATGACAGTTTCTAGATTGGAAGGTAGCTAATGTAAGCTCACTATTTAAAAAGGGAGATAGAGAGAAACAGGGAATTATACATCAGTCAGCCTGATGTCAGTAGAGGGATAAATGCTAGAATCCATTATCAAAGATTTTATAGCAAAGCACTTGGAAAACAGTGGCAGGATTGGACAGAGTCAGCATGGATTTATGAAAGGCAAATCATGGTTGGCAAATCTACTGGAATTCATTGAGAATGTAACTAGTAGAGTTGACCAGGGAGAGCTGGTGGATATGGTTTAGGGGATGATGGCATAGTGATACTATTCGCTAATCCAGAAACTCAACTGATGCTCTGGGGACCCGGGTTCGAATCCCGCCGCAGCAGATGGAGGAATTTGAATTCCATAAAAAATAGCTGGAATTAAGAACCTACTGATGACCGTGAAACCATTGTTGGAAAAATCCATCTGGGTCACTAATGTCCTCTTTAGGGAAGGAAATCTGCCGTCCTTACCTGGTCTGGCCTACATGAGATTTCAGAGCTTTCCAATGGCAACTAGGAATAAATGCTGGCCAGCCGGCAATACCCGAGTCCCACGAACAAATTTAAAAAATGCAGATTTTCAGAAGTCTTTCAGCAAAGTCCTACATGGAAAATTAAAGTATAATGAGATTGGGGGTATTGTATTGAGGTGGATAGAAAACTGGTTGGCAGGCAGGAAACAAAGAGTGGGAATAAATTAGCAAATGGCAGGCTGTGACTAGGGTACCATTAGAATCATAAAACCCTCCAGTGCAGAAAGAGGCCCTTCAGCCCATCGAGTCTGCACCAAACACAATCCCACCCAGACCATACCTCCATATCTCTACACATTATCCCTCTAACCTACACATCCCAGGACACTAAGGGGCAATTTCTTAGCATGGCCAATCAACCTAACCCGCACATCTTTGGACTGTGGGAGGAAACCGGGGTACCCGGAGGAAACCCGCACAGACACAGGAAGAATGTGCAAACTCCACACAGACAGTGACTTGAGCTGGGAATCGAACCCAGGACTCTGGAGCTGTGAAGCAGCAGTGTTAACCATTGTGCTACCTGCTGCCCTGGTATATATACTATAGATCCCAACACCATTCACTATATATATATATATCAGGTGAAGAATCTAAATGTAATATTTCCAAATTTGCAGATGGCACAAAGCTGGATGGGAGAGTGAGCTGGAAGGAGGGTGCAGAGACCCTTCAGTGTGATTTGGACAAATTGTATGAATGGACAAATGAATGACAGGTGTAGTATAATTTAGGTAAATGTGAGGTTATTCATTTTGATAGCAAAAGCAGGTAGACAGATTACTATCTGAATGGCCATAAATTAAGAGAAGGGACCTAGGTGTCCTTGTGGACCAGTCACTGAAGGTAAGCATGCAGGTGCAGCAAACTGTAAAAAAAAAAGGCAAATGGTATGTTAGCTTTCTCAGCGAGAGAACATTTAATTTTCAATATTCAAATTCATTTAAACCTGAGGTTAACAAAACATCATTATTCCATGACTATGGCCTCAGTGTTAAAATAATTCTTTTCAAAAACTAGCAGTTCCAGAGAGCTAGCACAGCTTGGAGGGGCTGAACTGCCTCCTGCACAGTCTGACATGCTGTCAAATGACAGTAAATTGCTGACCCAACCCAAACTTTGTTCCAACTTGTGATAGAGCGAAACTTCCTCTTTCTGGGGTTTGCTGCTGTTCAGAGTCACCTTCGAGCTGTCAAAGTTCACATTTACCCCGCAGGAAGCTGAACCCTTGACGGGAAGATTACTGGGAGTCGGGATCTTGCTGTGTAAGCCAGGATCAGAGCCATTGATGCAGAAAAGGTGGGTGAGTGTGTTCTATTTTTTACTAAAAGTGACCATTCATGCTGCAAAGCTGCAGAACTCATTTAGCTGAGGTTTTCACGTTGGCCAACACCTCAACAAAGAGATTCCATCAGCCAAACTCCACAAAGCTTGGGCACCGTCGCTTCCCATTTCGAGCTTTCAACTACCAAATACCCACACACACTGTTTAACCTGGTGTTGTGAAATTTCTTACTGTGTCTACCTCTGTCTGACGCCAGCATCTCCACACCATGTCTTTCTGCTACCTGCAGAGGGATGGGAGGGCTTGTGGCAAAAATCATTTTGACAGTTTGGAATTCTGATGTTTTTGGATTTTTGACACAAATACTTCACTTCTGTTTCTGGTCAGTTTTATTAATATTTACCTGATAACTTCCACAAAGTTCTACAATTTATTTATTAGTGTCACAAGTAAGCTTATAGTAACACTGCAATGAAGTTACTATGAAAATCCTGACACTGACTCTCACTGGGGTACGGGTCCCACACACACTGACTCTCACTGGGATACGGGTCCCACACACACTGACTCTCACTGGGGTACGGGTCCCACACACACTGACTCTCACTGGGGTACGGGTCCCACACACACTGACTCTCACTGGGGTACGGGTCCCACACACACTGACTCTCACTGGGGTACGGGTCCCACACACACTGACTCTCACTGGGGTACGGGTCCCACACACACTGACTCTCACTGGGTTACGGGTCCCACACACACTGACTCTCACTGGGGTACGGGTCCCACACACACTGACTCTCACTGGGGTACGGGTCCACACACACTGACTCTCACTGGGTACGGGTCCCACACACACTGACTCTCACTGGGGTACGGCTCCCACACACACTGACTCTCACTGGGGTACGGCTCCCACACACACTGACTCTCACTGGGGTACGGCTCCCACACACACTGACTCTCACTGGGGTACGTCCACACACACTGACTCTCACTGGGGTACGGGTCCCACACACACTGACTCTCACTGGGGCTTGGGTTCTCAGTCTCATTTGAAGGATTTGGGTTGATAGAAATATAACAGAAAATATTGGATAAACTCAGCAACGTCTGTGGAGCGAGAAACAGAGTTAATGTTTCGAGTCTGCGCGACTTCTTTTGAGCTAAAGAGAAGGAGAAATGTAATGGGTTTTATTCTGTTTAAGGGGTTTACAGAAGCTGGAACTCAATAGAAGGTCAGTGATTAGTGGCTGCTTGGAGAGATTGCACAAAGAAGTTAACGACACAAGATAAAGGCAGTGTTAATGGCAGTGCTAAGACTAGAGAAGGTTGTGACAGCAGCACAAAGGCGAGAATGTGAATACCAGAGAAAAGGTCAGTGTTCAGTGAAAGGAACATTTCAGAACAAGCAGTGACCTTGTAGGGGGAAGTGGAGTTTGGCGGGGTGTGGGTGGGTGCTGTGGACAGAGACACTGAGTCAACAAAATTGGATTAAAAAGTGTTGCGGGGGGACAGAGGTTCTGGGCTGAAGTTGTTGAGCTTGTTGAGTGCGGATGTGTGTGATGTGTCTAATTGGAAACGGAGGTTCTGTTCCTCCACTTTGTGCTGGTGTTCACTGGGACATTGCAGCAGGCTGAGGGATGGAAATGTGGGCCTGAGGACAGAGGGTGTGCTGGTACATCAAGGTCCCATCTACCTCTGACCATCTGCTCTGCTTCACCTTGTCTGAAACAATCTGGAGCCCATCACATGGCTCCCTCTCTTAGCCCAGAGGAAGAGTCATTCTGCTTCTCTCTCCACTGACGCTGTCAGACCTGCGGAGATTTTCCAGTATTTTCTGTTTTGATATCAGACTTCCAGCTCCGCAGTGTTTAATGGAGTTATAGATTTACAGCATGAAAATGGGCCCTTCAGCCTAACTTCTCCAAACCTCCTTTATTAAAACAAAGAACAAAGAACAAAACAGCATGGGAAACAGGCCCTTCGGCCCAACGAGCCTGCGCTGCCACCTCAATGTTCCCACTTCTACACGCAATCCCTGTCCATGTTTATAGATCTATGGATTAAAAACCAAATTTGAGACAATTTAGGGAGAATTTGTTTTGCCAATTAGCCTAAGAGCACATCTTTGGGATGTGGGAGGAAACCGGAGCACCCGGAGAAAACCCACGCAAGCACGGGGAGAATGCGCAAACTCCCACAGACACAGGCCCAAATCCATGTATCTGCACCAAAACCCCTAAACTAGTCCCAGTTGCCTGTATTTGGCCCTTGTCCCTCTATACTCATTTTATCCATGTAATGTTTTTTAAAAGATAAAATTGTATCCACCTCTGGCTGCTTGTTGCAGACACTAGCCACTCTCTGTGTGAAAAAGTTGCCCTCTGAACACTTTTGTATCTCTTCCCTCTCACCTCAAACCTCTGCCCTCTAGTTCTGGACTCCGCTACCTTTGGGAAAATATGTTGACTAGCTAATCTGTGCCCCTCATTATTTTACAGACCTCAGTAAGAGGGTGATTGATAGAGTGGAAGTACAGAGACTATTTCCTCGGGTGGATGTAGCTGTTACGAGGGGACATGACAATAAGGTTCATGGTGGGAGATATATGAGGAATGTCCGAGATAGGTTCTTTACTCAGAGAGTGGTTGGGGTGTGGAATAGACTGTCTGCTGTGATAGTGAAGTTGGACACTTTTAGGAACTTTCAAGTGGTTATTGGACTGGCACATGGAGCACACCAGAATGATAGGGAGTGGGATAGCTTGAACTTGGGTTTGGACATAGCTCAGCACAACATCAAGGGCCGAAGGGCCTGTACTGTACTGTAATGTTCTATGTTTCTAAGATCATCCCTCAGCCTCTCCTTATAACTCAAACCATCAAGTCCCAGTTGTATCCTAGTAATTCTATTCTGCATTCTTTCTTAGTTTAATAATAGCCTTTCTATAATAGGGTGACCAGAGCTGTACACAGTATTCCAAGTGTGGCCTTACCAATGTTTTGTACAACTTCAACAAGACGTCCCCAACTCCTGTATTCAACGTTCTGACCAATGAAACCGAGCATTGCTGAATACCTTCTTCATCACCCTGTCCACCTGTGACTCCACTTTCAAGGAGCTATGGACCTGTACCCCGAGATCTCTTTATTCTGTAACTCTCCCCAACACCCTACCATTAACTGAGTAAGTTCTGCCCTGGTTCAATCGACCAAAATACATCACCTTGCATTTATCTAAATTAAACTCCATCTGCCATTCGTCAGCCCACTGGCCCAATTGATCAAGATCCCATTGAAATCGGAGATAACTTTCTTCACTGACAAATAACAGTGAACCCAGCACTGATCCCTGAGGCTGGTCACAGTTTGAAAAACAATTCTTTACAACCACCCTCTGGATTCTATCAAGTCAGAGGATGATTTTTTTGCTTTTGTTTTGTTAATACAGTTACTGTTAGCTTGTGGAGATGGTTGGAGGGGCAGGGAGCGTGTGATGGTTGGGTTCTGGGGGGAGAGGTGGTGATGGTGTGGGGGTGGGGATTGGGGAGGGACAGGGAGGAGGGGTGATGATGGGGGTGTGGGAGTGGAGGGAGGGGATAATAGAGGGGGTAATAGTGGGGGTGTGTGAGGGGTGGGGGAGGGCAGAGAGGAGGAATGATGGTGGGGGTGTGGGCGGTGGAGGGGGGCAGGGAGTGGAATGATAGTGGGGGTGTGGGGATGGGGTTCAGAAGCAGGGAGGGGGTGATAGTGGGCGTGTGGGTGTTGGGGGAGTGGCAGGGAGGGGAGTTTTGGTGGGGGTTGTGAGGGTGGAGTGGGGCAGGGAGGGGTGACGATATTGGGGGTGTGGGGTGGCAGGGAGAGGGTGATGGTGGGATGTGGGGGTGGAGTGGGGGCAGGGAGGTGTGATGATATTGGGGGTGTGGGAGGGTGGAGGGACGGGTGATGGTGGGGGGTGTGGGTGGGGGAGGAGCAAGGAGGGGTGTGTGTGGGGTGGGGGGAGGGGAGGGAAGGGGCAGGGAGGGGGTATGGTGTGGGTGTGGGGGGGAAGGGCGGGAGAGGGGTGATGGTGGGAGTGAGGGGGTGGGGGGAGGGGCAGGGAGGGGGTGATGGTGGAGGGAGCTGTTGGGGGTGGGGGGAGGGGCAAGGAGGGAGTGGATGATGGGGGGTATGGAGGTCGGGGGAGGGTTGGGACGTGATGGTGGGTGGGTGTGGTGTGGGGGTGGGGGGAGGGGCAGGGAGGGGGTGATGGTGGGGGTGGGTGTGCGGGGGGGGAAAGGGCAGGAGAGGGGAGATGGTGGGCTGTGAGAGTGGGGGGAGGGCAAAGGAGGGAGCTGATGATGGGGGTATGGAGGTCAGGGGAGGGGTGGGGGTTGATGGTAGGGTGTGGGAGTGAGGGAGGGGCAAGGAGGAGGGGGTGATAGTGGGGGTGTGGGGTGTGGGGGGAGGGGTAAGAAAGAGGGGAGATGGTGGGGGTGTGGGCTGGGGGGGTGATGATAGGGATGTGGGGAGGTGATGGTAAGGGTGTGGAGGTGTTGGGGGGTGCAGGCTGGTGAGGACCCATTCAAATTTTAACAGTCACGTTTATTTTGAAATTCCTTATCTCTGGGATATATCTCCAGGAAATCCCTTCCCAGGATCTGGAGTCAGAATGTCGGATCAGAGTGAAAGTGATGCCAATGAGCTGTGGAACAATCTGGAAAATTACCGAGCGAAATTGACCTCGACGGTGGAACCTTCTCGGATCACTCCGTACCTCCGGCAGTGCAAAGTCCTCATTCACGATGACGAAGAACAAATCTTCAACGACCCCAACCTGGTTACCCGGCGACGGAAAGTAGGTGTGTCTTCAGAGGAATCCTGAAACGGGGCCAGAGCAGGTTTACCGGAATGTTCCAGGGAATTTCAGTTAGTGTGGAGAGACTGGGAGAAGCTGGGATTGTTGGCCTTAGAGCAGAGAATGTTTAGGGAGAGATTTAATGGAAATGTTTAAAACCATATGGGATCTGGATAGTGTAAATAAAGAGAAATTGTTTCTAATGTGGGAAAGATGAGCAGAGGGCAGAGATTTAAAATCCTCATCGAAAGCATTAAAGGAAAAATGAGGCAATATTTTTGGTTAAAGACCAGATCAGAAATTCCAAGATATTTTATGAAGTTAGACTTTAACTTTTACATTTGATTTTGACATTGGTGAATGTAAGATGTTTCACTCAAGATATGATTCAAGGAAGCTTTTATCAAACAAAGTTTATATTCTAACAATATAACAATATATATTTTGTTATATTGTTAGAATATAACAAAAGGAATTAGCATAACTTTTACCGATTGCAAGACTTAAACATATTAAAGTATAATTCTGAACAGCTAGCTATCTCTATTGTTCCAATTCAAGCAATTACTCCATAATCATAGATCCCTTCAGAACCAGGTAGCACCAAAACAGATCTGCTTACTTGGATGCTTGATTTCCAGCTTTTTAACACTTCTGAACATTGATCCAACAGACACTGAGTCTCCTACGGCAATCTCCAGAGGAAGAGATATGCTCCAGTAAAAAAACTTCAAAGAAAGAAAACTGGTTTCTGGGGGTCTCAGTCTCCACACCTCAGTGACAGAAAGGGCAACTTTTGCCTGCAAATTCCAAACAGTATCTGAACTGGGTTTCTCTGTGTAAGCTGAGCTTCACCCAGTCACCTGATTCTCAACTCACCCAATCTAATCAAGTCCCCCTCTGCAAAACTCCAGGGGAAAACGCTAAAAATGTCAGGACTGCATTAATTCAGGTTAAAACAAACATTTGAAAAATTAGGTGCAATTATGCTGCTGCAGTAACACCATGGGGCTACTGGATGCAAATCCAGCAGCATCAATGATTAAAAAAAAACAGCAAACACAGATCCTGGGCTGGAAACACGAGAAATAGAATTCCTAAAGGCAGAGAATCATCACACAACACACAGAGGGTGCTTAACATCTGGAATAAACTATCTGACAGACTGTTGGTACTTCCAGAAGACTCTTAGACGTGTAGCTGAAGAGGATTAAGTTACAAGTCATGGCAAGGAGTCTGAGATGTGATTCTAAGTGAGACTAAGCTCTCAAGCAGGCAGCACTGGTTTACTGGGCTGTGGGATCACCCTCTCCCTCTGAGGTCCCTGGCATTAACTGCTCCAGATGGAGCTCTAAACAGATCATTGAGCTGATCCCTGCTGCCTCAGTCCATATGAGCCCAGAGAGAAGCTCAGGACTCCCCTCAGAGTCAGAGGGCCAGTGTCTCCTCACTCACTTGAGACATTTCGGCAAACAATCCTGGTTGACACTACAGAGTAGCACTGAGGGAGCGCCACACTGTCAGAGGGTCAGCGCTGAGGGAGTGCCGCACTGTCAGAGGGTCAGTGCTGAGGGAGTGCCGCACTGTCAGAGGGTCAGTGCTGAGGGAGTGCCGCACTGTCAGAGGGTCAGTGCTGAGGGAGTACCGCACTGTCAGAGGGTCAGTGCTGAGGGAGTGCCGCACTGTCAGAGGGTCAGTGCTGAGGGAGTGCTGTCAGGGAGTGCTGAGGGAGTGCCGCACTGTCAGGAGGGCCGCACTGTCAGAGGGTCAGTGCTGAGGGAGTGCCGCACTGTCAGAGGGTCAGTGCTGAGGGATGCTGTGGTGCAGTGCCGCACTGTCAGAGGGTCAGTGCTGAGGGAGTGCCGCACTGTCAGAGGGTCAGTGCTGAGGGAGTGCCGCACTGTCAGAGGGTCAGTGCTGAGGGAGTGCCACTGTCACTGTCAGAGAGGGAGTGCAGGGTCTGAGGGAGTGCCGCACTGTCAGGGTCAGATTGGGTCAGGGTCAGTGCTGAGGGAGTGCCGCACTGTCAGAGGGTCAGTGCTGAGGGAGCGCCGCGCTGTCAGAGGGTCAGTGCTGAGGGAGCGCCGCACTGTCAGAGGGTCAGTGCTGAGGGAGCGCCGCACTGTCAGAGGGTCAGTGCTGAGGGAGTGCCGCACTGTCAGAGGGTCAGTGCTGAGGGAGTACTGCACTGTCAGAGGGTTGGTGCTGGAAGTTGTGTCTGAACTGAGAGGCATGTTTGGCTGAAGGAGGCAGAGATGATGTGATTTAACCCCTCAGAGCCCAGGAGCCTGTCAGAGTCTGGCTTTGACTCAGGACCTTACAGCAGGTTGCTGGTAGGTTGCGGGGACTGAGAGGGATGGTGGAGAGAAGCAGATACAGCCAGGGGAATCCTGAGCATCTCTTGTTTGTTTTTGTAGGAATGCTGCTGGACATTTTGCAGCGGACAGGCTGTAATGGTTACATTGCATTCCTGGAAAGTCTGGAGCTGTACTATCCTGAACTTTACAGGCGGATAACTGGAAAGGACCCTACCCGCACATTCTCTGTCATCCTCGGTAAGACCTTCCCTCGTACCCTCCTCTCTGCTTTTCTATCCTCCACCTGAAATTTCACTGCCTTACGTTCGAACATCCCCTTCTCACCCATCCTGCTGACCCCTTTGGCCTAAATTAGCTCCCAATCCGGCAGTGTCTGGATTTTAAAATTCTGGTCATTCTATTCAAGATACTTCCTTACCTCTCCCTCCCAATCTCCACGACCTTCTCCTTCAACACCATAAACCCTGAGATCTCCAAATTGTCTCGTAAATCCCCGATTGTAACGGAATCCGGTTCAAAGGCTGTACAATCGAATGCCTGAGCTCCAAAATCGGGAATTCCAGACAACAAAGAAAATTCCAGCACAGAAACAGACCCTTTGACACTCCAAGCCTGCACTGACCACGCTGCCCAAGTGAATTAAAACCCGCTAATCCTTCCAGGGACCATGGCCTCTATTCCCATCCTATTCATGTATTTGTCAAGACGCCCCTTAAAAGTCACTATTGTTTCTGCTTCCTCTACCTCCCCCAGCAGCGAGTTCCAGACATCCATCACCCTCTGTGTAAAAAAACTTGCCTTGTGCATCTGCTTTAAATCTTACCCCTCACATCTTAAACCTGTGCCCCCTAGTAATTAACTCTTCCACCCTGGGAAGAAGCTCCTGACTATCCACTCTGCCTCTCACAATCTTGTAGATTTCTATCAGGTCTCTCTTCAACCTCTGTCACTCCATTGAGAGCAAACCAAGTTTTTCCAACCTCTCCTCAAAGCTAATGCCCTCCATACCAGGCAACATTCTGGTAATACCCTCGCTAAAGTTCTGTCTCTCTCCTGCTACAGGTGGGACAGGATGGTGGGATAATCTTCCTCCTTTACTCCTCACCCCCCCCGGTTAACCGCAACAAGGTTTTTTGTTTATGAAGGAGTGTTTTAAATGGTTTGAGTTTTCTGATTTCTGGCAATAGGCACAAACAAACTTTCTAAGAAGTTTAAAACCAGTTGATGTTTACAGCTAAATGTAATCACAATCAAACACCCATTGCCTCAGAGAGACACATTGTAGAATCATTCATCCCTGTGAATAGATGTTAGCAGCACTGATACGGAGTTTAAAATGGATTTCTTTTGTTGAACAGAACTTGAAGAAAAATCATTACAGGGATAAAAAAGACAAGTTGGAGAGAGACTAGCTTTTCCTGTTGCCTCTGTGCTAATCACATTGAACTGAGCTGGAAAACAAACTGAACTCTGAACACACACTGAAACTAAAACACATCTTAATTCTTATCTCATTACTGGAAATGTTTTCCTCACGCTGTCTCTGACAAACCCAGGTCTTGTAGCTGTGTTGTCAAAGCTCGCTGCATACTTCTCACAAATCCAGTCAATTTTCAGCTAACTCAGCATGCCTATTGAGTTTTAAAATATAGTCAATTATTTAAGCTTCGCAGTGTTTGTTAATCCCTATAATCTAGCGTTTAAATGTAATTGCAGAGGCAGGAATATCTTAAAATGAAGGCTTTGCATCGACTGAAGCAGAGCTGAACACACATATGATCCCTCACACTTATTCATACAAGAGGTGATGATCCCACAGTGGGACAGTGGTCAGCACTGCTACCTCACAGCTCCAAGGACCTGGGTTCGATTCCTGGTTACTCTCGACCTGTCCTATTGTCTACATGGTACACAGAACATAGAACATAGAACATTACAGCGCAGTACAGGCCCTTCGGCCTGTTGTGCTGGCCAGTGGACCCTCTAACCTAAACTATTCCAATATCATCCATATGCCTATCCACCGAACATTTGAATGCCCCCAAAGTAGGCGAGTCCACAACTGCTGCAAGCAGGGCATTCCACGCTCTCACCACCCTCTGTGTAAAGAACCTGCCTCTGACATCCGTCCTATAACTACCACCTCTTAATTTAAAATTATGTCCCCTCGTGTTGGTCATCACCATCCGAGGAAAAAGGCTCTCACTATCCACCCTATCCAGTCCTTTGATCATCTTGTACGCCTCAATTAGGTCACCGCGTAACCTTCTTCTCTCTAATGAAAATAACCTCAGGTCCCTCAGCCTTTCCTCATAAGGCCTTCCCACCATACCAGGCAACATCCTGGTAAACCTCCTCTGCACCCTTTCCAAAGCTTCCACATCTTTCTTATAATGCGGCGACCAGAACTGTACGCAATACTCCAAGTGCGGCCGCACCAGAGTTTTGTACAGTTGTAACATAACCTCACGGCTCCTAAATTCAATCCCTCTACCAATAAAAGCTAACACACTGTACGCCTTCTTAACAACTTTATCAACCTGGGTGCCAACTTTCAAAGAGCTATGTACTTGTACCCCAAGATCCCTCTGCTCGACAACACTATTAAGGGTCCTTCCATTAGCCCTATATTTCATATGCCTGTTATTCCTACCAAAGTGAATCACCTCACACTTATCCGTATTGAATTCCATTTGCCACCTCACGGCCCAGCTCTGCAACCTATCTATGTCCCTCTGCAAACTGTAACATCCATCCTCGCTGTCTACAACTCCCCCCACTTTGGTATCGTCAGCAAATTTACTAATCCAACCCTCTACACCCTTATCTAGGTCATTTATAAAAATGACAAACAGCAGTGGCCCTAAAACAGATCCTTGAGGTACACCACTTGTAACTGCACTCCAGGTTGAATATTTCCCATCAACCACCATCCTCTGTCTTCTATCAGCTAGCCAATTCCTAATCCAAAATTAGTAGGAGAGAGCTGAGATAATTGATGCCCAAAAACCGAAATTCCATCAACAAAAATTATTGGCAACTCACTGGAAGTCCTTTCTTGACATTCTATCTTTATGAAGTTGAGAGGTTTTGGTATTCAATGGCTTTTAAACCCCTTCCATTGAGATGTTGTGGGACAGATGACCTCAGTACTGCTGAGGACAGAATCAAATATCCATGTGCTGCCTCTCACAGAGGAATAGTCAGTGATATTGATTCACAAGCAAGCAGCTGGGGCAAGCTGCAAAGAGATTGGAAACCCAGAGTGTGATTAGAACAAAAAGAAACAAAGAGAAGTACAGCACAGGAACAGGCCCTTCGGCCCTCCAAGCCTGTGCTGGTCATAATGCCATAAAAAACCTTCCTGCCCTTACCTGGTCCATATCCCTCCATTCCCTTCCTATTCATGGGCACATCCAGATGTCTCTTAAATGTTGTTAATGTTCCTGCTTCCCCCACCTCCTCTGGCAGTGCGTTCCAGGTTCCCACCACCCTCTGTGTGAGAAACTCCCCCCACACATCTTCCTTAAACTTTCCCCCTCTCACCTTGAACCTGTGCACCCTACCCCCAGTGTAACTCCACCCTGGGGGAAAAGCCTCTGACTATTCACTATCTGTGCCTTTCATCATTTTGTAGCCCTCTATCAGATCTCCCCTCAGCCTCAGTGAAAACAATCCTAGTTTATTCAACCTCTCCTTGTAACCAACACCCTCCAAACTCAGCAACATCCTGGTGAACCTTCTGCACACTTTCTCTAAATCATTTATATACAAACAGTAGCTGTTTCTCCCCTTGCCTCCTGCAGTAAATTGGGATAAATCCCATCTGGCCCCGGGGACTTGTCCACCTGCAAGCAATTCCTTCGCTATATTGACATTCTTTACAATGTTCACACACCTGTCCCTGACCTCAACACCCATCATGTTCTTCTCCTTAGTGAATACTGATACAAAATACTCATTAAAGATCTCACCCACATCCTGTGGTTCCACACATAACTTCCCACCATTGTCCTTAATTGGGCTGATTCTTTCTCTTGTTACTCTCTTGCTCCTAATATATGCTTAAAAAGCCTTGGGATTCTCCTTAACTCATGTTTGCTAAAGATATTTCATGGCCCCTTTTAACCTCCGAATTCCATGTTGAAATTCCTTCCTCCTTTCACGATGCTGCTCAAGGATTTTGTCAGTTTTTAGATGTCTAGACCTATCGTATGCTTCCTTTTCCCTTTTGACTAAGCTGACAATTTCCCCGGCTACCCGTGGTTCCTGAATCCTGCCATTTCTATCCTTCCTTTTTATGGGGACCTGCCTGTCCTGCGCTGAGCTGTCTCCTCAGTGTGTTCTCGCTGCTCCCACAGAGCGGGGAGCTAGTTGATGCTCGCTACGATCCCTGGCCGGGACTGTGGTGTTAACTCAGGCTGTTTGCGTTGGGCAGATGCTGGAGGTGAGTCCAGCCTCACCCAGTTACTGATGGCGGAGGTACAGAAACAGCAGCAAACGGTGATCCAGACCAACAAGCGGCTACAGGACCTGACCAGTGAGCTGACAAAGAAAGACGACCACATCAAACAATTGCAGGTGAAAGTCAACGAGCTTCAGAAACACCAGGAACGCTTTTGGAAGATGCGGGAGGAGCGGAATAATTACAGCGAGGAGCTGAAGAGATGTAAGGAGGAGAATTACAAATGGGCCAAGGACTTTGCTATGCAGAGCGAGGAGAAGAATGGGGTTCTGATGAAGAACAGAGACCTGCAACTGGAGGTGGGTTCCAGCAACAAAATATTTCTCATTAATCCCACTCCCTCCAATATTCCCCATAGATTCCCCTCTCACAACTCTCAGCATCCACATCCCCTTGCCCTGAGTCTGTGAGACGAGTGGATTCCTCAGAGTTACAAAGGGCATTTTGTGATAATCTCATTCTGACTCTGCTTGGTGAAGTTTGTAATAAGGCAAATGGAGTTAGGCAGTGACAGCGGAGAGAGAAACACCGTTAATGTCCAGCTCTGTGGCATTTCTTAGAGCCTCTAAGAGCGTTCGAATGGAAATTCACAGCCTGAAACATTAACCCTGTTTCTCCCTCTGCACTCACTGCCTGACCCCCAGTCTCTGATTTTATTTCAGATTTTCAGTTTCTGCAGGGTTTTGCCTTTGCGTATGTGAATTTTGAACTCACATCCTCCTGACTCCCATTCACTCCCATTGGACACAATCCCAATAGATCAAACCCTTCCCATTCACTCTCATTGTACATAATCTTAATGGATCAAACTCTTTCCCATTTACTCCACTGTACACAATCCCAATGGATCGAGCCCCTTCTCATTCATTCCCATTGGACACAAATGGGCCCAAACCCCTTTCTGTTCATTTCCACTGTAGACAATTCCGATGGATCAAATTTCTTCCCATTCACTCCCATTGGACACAATCCCAATGGACACCAGTATCTGAATGATGGTGCGATGTCTGTCTGAGAGTGTGTGATTCACATTGTGATGGTGAATTGTGTGAACTATAAGTGAAAAGTTGTTGTTACAGATTGAGAAGCTGAAACACAATCTGATGCTCGCTGAGGATGGGTGTAAGGTGGAGCGCACATACACCATGAAACTCAAACACGCCATGGAGCAGCGGCCAAAGCAGGAACTGATCTGGGAGCTCCAGCGGGAAAACGATTTACTCAAAGCAAAAATCCAAGAGCTGGTGCATCCCATGAAGGTGAGACTCCCCCGGGATTGTCCCTTTGTATTATCCCTCTGTAGCTGCTGATTTACCAGGTATTGATCCATAAACAGCAACCCTCAATCCCCTCCCCCTCATTCTCCTCACCCTCAATCCCCTCCCCCTCATTCTCCTCACCCTCAATCCCCTCCCCCTCATTCTCCTCCCCCTCAATCCCCTCCCCCTCATTCTCCTCCCCCTCAATCCCCTCCCCCTCATTCTCCTCACCCTCAATCCCCTCCCCCTCATTCTCCTCACCCTCAATCCCCTCGCCCTCATTCTCCTCACCCTCAATCCTCCCACCCTCACCTAAAAACTGATGAAGACTTTGAGGAGTGCAGTGAAGATAGGGAGGAAGTTCAACATGGA
Organism: Sphyrna mokarran; assembly: GCA_024679065.1. Lineage (NCBI taxonomy): Eukaryota > Metazoa > Chordata > Chondrichthyes > Carcharhiniformes > Carcharhinidae > Sphyrna > Sphyrna mokarran. The sequence continues at coordinate 3,081,504 of JAGIQG010000025.1, forward strand.
ATTGGGAGGCGTAAAAGAGGCCATGAAATGTCTTTAGCAAACAGGCACAAGGAGAATCCCAAGATTTGTTTATGCATATATTAGGAGCAAGAAGGTAGCAAGAGAAAGAATCGGCCCAATCAAGGACAATGGAGGGAAGTTATGTGTGGAGTTACAGGATGTGGGTAAGATCCTTAATGAATACTTTATACCAATATTCACTGAGGAGAAGGAAATAACAGATGTTGAGGTCAGGATAAGTGTGTGAACCTTCTATAGAACATCAATATATTGAAGGAGGAAGTGTTGAGTATCCTAAATTGTGTTAAGGTAGTCAAGTCCCGGGGGCCGGATTGGGATTTATCCCGGGTTACTGCGGAAGGCAAGTAGTTGGATCCTTAACCAATATCTTCACATCCTCTTTGACCAAAGGTGAGATTCCAGAGGACTGGAGAATAGCCAATGTTATTCCCTTGTTTAAGAAAGGAAGCAGGAATAATCCAGGGAATTGTAGACTGGTGATCCTGTGCCAGTGTTGGGGAAGGTTTTGGTGAAGATACTGAGAGACAGAATACATTCAGATTTGGAGGAAAATGGACGAGTTAGTGACAGGCAGCAGTTTTGTATTAAAATCAGATGGGATTCGGGATGGGCTGGCTGGATGGATACAGAACTGGCTGGGTGATAGAAGAGAGTAGCATTGGAAGGGGGTTTTCCAGAATGAAGATTTGTAGTTAATGGTATTCTGCAGGAATCAGTGCTGGGACCTCTGCTGTTTATGTAAGTGATGTGGAGGAAAATGTGGGGGGTCTGATTAATAAGTTTGTGGATGACACAAAGATTGTAGGAATTGCTGATAAAGCTGGGAATTGTCAGAAGATAAAACAGGACAGAGATAGATTGGAGTCTCGGGCACCAAAATGGCAGATGGAGTTTAATCCAGACAAATTTTGGAGGATTAAATTTAGGTGTGAATTATACCGTAAATGGCAGAACCCTTAGGAACATTAACATCCAGAAGGATCTGGGCGTGCAGGTCCACAGTTCCCTAAAAATGGCAACACAGGTGGCGAAGGTGATTTAGAAGGCATACGGCATGCTTGTTTCCATTGGCCAGGTACATGAGTTGAGAGATCATGTTGCAGCTATATAAAACCTTGGTTAGGCCACATTTGGAATATTGTGTGCAGTTCTAGCCGCCACACTACCGGAAAGACATAGGAGTTTGGTGAGGGTGTGAAGAAGGTTCACCAGGATGTTGCTGGGTCTCGAGGGTGTTGGTTAGCAGGAGAGGTTGAATAAACTAGGATTGTTTTCACTGGAAAGATGGAGGCTGAGGGGAGATCTGATAGAGGTCTACAGAATTGTGAGAGGCTTAGAAAGGGTGGATAGTCAGAGGCTTTCTCTCAGGATGGAAGTGTAAATTACATGGAGGCACAGGTTCGAGGTGAGAGGGGAAAGTTTAAGGGAGATGTGCAGGGGATGTTTTTCATGCAGGGAGTGGTGGGTGCCTGGAACGCGCTGCCAGAGGAGAGGGTGGAAGCAGGAACATTAAACAACTTTTAAGGTGCATCTGGATGTGTTGATGAATAGGGAGGGAATAGAGGGATATGGACTGGATAAGAGAGGTTTATTTAATTTTAGTTAGGATATCATAAGGCTTGGAGGGCCAAAGGCTCTGTGCAAATGCTGTACTTTTCCTTAGCTCCTCCAGCCCCTACACCCCTCGCTATCTCTGTAACCTTCTCCAGCCCCTACACCCCTCGCTATCTCTGTAACCTTCTCCAGCCCCTACACCCCTCGCTATCTCTGTAACCTTCTCCAGCCCCTACACCCCTCGCTATCTCTGTAACCTTCTCCAGCCCCTAACCACTTTTTATCTCTGTAATCTTCTCTAACCCCTATTCCCCTCCCTATCTCTATAATCTTCTTCAGCCTCTACAGCCCCTCCCTATCTCTGTAACCCCCTCCTGCCCCACAATTTTCTGAGATCTTTATGTCCCTTGTTTATTCCCAGTTTTAATCCCTCCATCATTTGGGATCAGTAGCTGCCTTTGCCTGCCGTGGTGGGATTTGAACCTGTGTCCCCAGAGCAATAGCCTGGTGCTCTGAATTAGTGGCCTATTAGTGGCTTAGTGACATTACCATAACGCCACACTCTCTCTGATGTGTCTCAGTTTAAGGGAGCATCCATTTAAACAGGATCCTCCGCGCTTCCATGTCATCAGTTGCTGTATAATTAATTCCATATACCCACTTAACGGGTATATTGCAGCTAAGAGACAGAAACAAACTGCAATTCTCATTGATCTAATCTGCATTTATTTGCTTGTCACACAAACTGAAGGTTGATAAAGTTGATACCAGTAAGATGTACATCCAGATTTTGGAGGATGATCGGAGGACAGCACTGGAGGAATACCAGGACCTTGTCAACAGCATTTACAATCTACGCAAAGAGCTTCAGGATGTGGAGGAAATGCGGGATAAGGTATTTCTCTTCTATCTGGGATGTGTGCGTCATTGGAAAATTTGGCATTTGACAAGGTTGCCTTTGCTGGCTGGTTCGTTACAAAGAAGGGTCAATGGTCAGCACCAATCACAATTCCTCAGATACTGTAACAGTCTGTGTCCAAACGCACTGGACCCGGACAATATCCAGGTCTGGGCTGATGAGTAACATTCGTACCACACAAATCTAGACAATGATTATCTCCAACAAAGGAGAATCTAACTGACAGGTGGTACAGGGTGAGCACTGCTGCCTCACAGTGCCAGGAGCATGGGTTCAATTCCTGGATTGGATCTCTGTGTGGCGTCTGCAAAGGAATAGAGATATATTTCCAAATTAGGATGGCGAGTGGGTTGGAGGGGAACCTGCAGGTGGTGATGTTTGCGGGTATCCGCTTCCCTTGTTCTTCGAGATGGAAGTAGTCGTGGATTTGGAAGGTGTTGCTGAAGGAACATTGCTGCCCCTGTTTGTCAGGGTGGTCATGATGTAGAGATGCCGGCGTTGGACTGGGGTAAACTCAGTAAAGTTTTGCAACACCAATTTAAAATCCAACCAATTTATTTGATAGTAAATCCACGAGCTTTCGACACTATGTTGTGCCTTCGTAAGGCAAATGCAGTGTTGCAGGGTGGTGGCAGTGGGTGTTTGTGGATGGGGTGCCAATCAAGCGAGGCTGCTTTATCCTGGTTGGTGTTGAGTTTCTTGAGTGTTGTTGGAGCTGCGCCCATCCAGGCAAGGGGAGAGTATTCCATCACACTCCTGACTTGTGCCTTGTAGATGGTGGACAGGCTTTGGGGAGTCAGGAGGTGAGTTACTTTCCACAGGATTCCCAGTCTCTGACCTGCTCTGGGAGCCACAATATTTATACAGCTGGGTCCGGTTCAGTTTCTGGCTAATGGTAACCCTGAGGATATTGACAGTGTGGGATGGCATTGACTGTCATGGAGAATAGTTCATAGAATTATAGAATCCTTACAGTACATTCAACCCATCGAGTCTGTACCGACCACAATCACACCCACATCCTATTTCATCAAACCCACATATTTACTTTGCTAATCCCCCAGACACTAGGGTCAATTTACTACGGCCAATCAATCTAACCCGTGCATCTTTGGACTGTGGAGGAAACCAGAGCACCTGGTGGAAGCCCACGCAGACACGGGGAGAATGTGCAAACTCCACATAGACAGTGACCGGAGACTGGAATTAAACCTGGGTCCCTGGTGCTGTGAAGCAGCAGTGCTAACCACTGTGCCACTGTGCTGCAGGAGAGTGAAACCGAACCTACAACTCACTCAGCCGTGAACTTATTGAATGGTGGGACAGGTTAGAAGGGCTGAATGGCCTATTCCTGCTCCTCAGTCCCATATTCCGGTGACTTTCCATCTCCTGGAATCCGGCAGCAGAGAGTCAGCTCATTCCAGAGATGACATTCCCAGCTCCGTACAGATACAGAGTGACAGCTATTGGCCAATCCTTATTCCCACCTTGTTCTCTCAATGTCTGCAGCTCCTGGAGGAGAAGGAGGTGTTTGAGCTCCAATGCATGACTTTGAGGAAGGATTCTCAGATGTACAAAGATCGCATTGAGACAACACTGCAGCAAATGCAGGAGGTGACGATAGAGAGAGACCAGGTAATTGTGAAGTGACATTGAAGTTCGAATGGTTACAATAATTGGATTAATCTCACCCAGTTACAAATAAACAGCTAAATATAATCTCACAACTGTTTTGCTGCAAAGTGCACCCTGTAATTATTAATCTGCAGTTACTGTGATGCATTCATATAGAGAAATGTGTGATTGTGTCTGCCTGACACACACACTGATCATTATCAATAAAGCTTGTACCTGTCCTGGGAGTGTTTAATAGGAAGAAGTCTCACAACACCACGTTAAAGTCCAATGGGTTTATTTGGTAACAAACGCCACTAGATTTTGGAGTGCTCGAAAGCTATTGGTTTTTGCTACCAAATAAACCTGTTGGACTTTAAAATGGTGTTGTGAGATTTCTTAATGTGCTTACCCCAGTCAAACGCAGGCAACTCCACATCATAGCATTTGATGGGGGGACAGTGTAGAGGGAGCTTTACTCTGTATCTAACCCCGTGCTGTACCTGTCCTGGGAGTGTTTGATGGGAACAGTGTAGAGGGAGCTTTACTCTGTATCTAACCCCGTGCTGTACCTGTCCTGGGAGTGTTTGATGGGGGGACAGTGTAGAGGGAGCTTTACTCTGTATCTAACCCCGTGCTGTACCTGTCCTGGGAGTGTTTGATGGGGGACAGTGTAGAGGGAGCTTTACTCTGTATCTAACCCCGTGCTGTACCTGTCCTGGGAGTGTTTGATGGGGGACAGTGTAGAGGGAGCTTTACTCTGTATCTAACCCCGTGCTGTACCTGTCCTGGGAGTGTTTGATGGGGGACAGTGTAGAGGGAGCTTTACTCTGTATCTAACCCCGTGCTGTACCTGTCCTGGGAGTGTTTGATGGGGACAGTGTAGAGGGAGCTTTACTCTGTATCTAACCCCGTGCTGTACCTGTCCTGGGAGTGTTTGATGGGGGACAGTGTAGAGGGAGCTTTACTCTGTATCTAACCCCGTGCTGTACCTGTCCTGGGAGTGTTTGATGGGGGACAGTGTAGAGGGAGCTTTACTCTGTATCTAACCCCGTGCTGTACCTGTCCTGGGAGTGTTTGAATGGGACAGTGTGAGGGAGCTTACTCTGTATCTAACCCTTGCTGTACCTGTCCTGGGAGTGTTTGATGGGGGAACAGTGTAGAGGGAGCTTTACTCTGTATCTAACCCCGTGCTGTACCTGTCCTGGGAGTGTTTGATGGGGGACAGTGTAGAGGGAGCTTTACTCTGTATCTAACCCCGTGCTGTACCTGTCCTGGGAGTGTTTGATGGGGGACAGTGTAGAGGGAGCTTTACTCTGTATCTAACCCCGTGCTGTACCTGTCCTGGGAGTGTTTGATGGGGGACAGTGTAGAGGGAGCTTTACTCTGTATCTAACCCCGTGCTGTACCTGTCCTCGGAGTGTTTGATGGGGTTTTACTCTCTATCTGGCGATGGCTCTCTTGCTCCTACAGGCTTTGAAGTCGAGGGAGGAGTTTCACAAGTTGCACACACAAACTCTGCAGCAGAATGACGTTTATCGGAAGCTGATTCGTGAACAAGGCGAGAAATGTGATGAGTTACAGATTGATCTGTTCCGACAAGAGGAACATCTATTGAGTCTTCAGGCTAAGCTCAAGAGGGTCAATCAAGCTTCAGGGAGTCTGGTAACATCCAACTAGCGACACGTTCTACCCGGGACTCAGGGGCAGGGGGGGACTTGGAGGCTCCGTCTGGGATATTGGGATCTAATTTGGAAAGTAGGGTTTCAATCTAGGATCTCGGGGTTCAGTAAATGGGGCTGGCAGCAGCTTAATGATATAGTCCCTGTACTGGTAGCCCTGGGATTCAGGGTAATGTTCTGGGGAGCCCGGGTTCGAATCCCACCACAAGAGATGATGAAATTTAAATCCAATAAAAATCTGGAATTAAGAATCTACTGATGACCAGGAAACCCTTGTCGATTCTCGTAAATACCCACCTGGGTCACTAATGTCCTTTAGGGAAGGAAATCTGCCGTCCTTCCCCGGTCTGGCCTACATGTGACTCCAGAGCCACAGCAATGTGGGTGAATGGTAAATACCCTCGAAGGACAATTAGGGATCGGCAAAAGAGCCTGGTCCAGCCAGCGATGCCCCCACATCTTGTAAATAACTGAGACGTTGGGGGTTCTGTTGGGGAGTTTGGGGTTTTGTCTGGGATTTAGGGGTTCAATTTGGGATTTGGAGATTTCTGTTTGAGATTCCAGGGACCATTTTGGGATTTGGGGAATCAGTTTGGGATTTCCAGGATCAGTTTATATTTAAATTGGAATATCTGAATTTTGCTTCAAAGTCTATAATTCATTCCCCCTTGTGTTGTAGACCTCTGATGCGGATGAAATGTCTTCCAGATCCTCTCAGGAGGTGAGTCTCTTGCTGGTATTATTCCTTCACAATTCAGAGACATCCGTCACCAGCCTGTGAGGATGATCTGGTTGGAAGTTGAGTTTTTTCTCTTTGAGGCTCCTGGTGTCTTCTCCTCCAACACCCCCTACCCCCTCCAGAGCAGGACAACACTGAGAATAACTCCAACCCTTCCGTCACTATTCCCACATCAGCAGCTGGGGAGAGAGCACATCCTGAGTGAGATACAGCCTGAGCCAGTGTGATTTATCCAGGATTCTGGAGCAAACTGGGAATCCTGTGCAGAGCGGAAGAAGTGTCTTTGGCGGGCAGTAGAGGGTGATGATTGAAGATTGTTTTTGTCACTGGAAGTCTGTGTCCTGTGGCGTTCCGCAGGGATCAGTGCTGGTGCCTTGCTGGTTGCTGTTTGCGTTAGAGACCCAGACAGGAACGATCAGTAGATAGCTCAGAAATTGGCAGAGTGGTCAATGGTGAGGAGGAAGCTTCCAGGATGTTATAGACGGGCCAGTCAGATGGGTAGAGCAGTGACAAACCCTGAAAAGTGTGAGGTAATGTGATTTGGGAGGGTTAAGAAAGCAAAGGAAATATACAATGAATGGTAGGACACTCAAATACAGAGGATCAGAGGGACCTTGGGGTGCATGTCCATCTATCCCTGAAGGCAGCAGGACAGGTAGATAAGGTGGTCAAGAGGGAGTACGGGATACTTGCCTTTATTAGCTGAGGCATAGAATGTAAGAACAGGGAAGTTATGATGGATCTGCATTTAACACTGGTGAGGCACAACTAGAATACTGTGTATCATTCTGATTGCCACACTATAGGATGGATACGATTACACAAGAAAGGTGCAGAGAGATTCACCAGGATGTTGTCTGCGATGAAGATCCAGGATAGGCTGGGGTTATTTTCCTTAGAGCAGAGAAAGTGGTGTGAGTGATTGCATAAGAGAGTGCGAGAGGCCGGAACTCTCACAATACTTAAGAAGCATTTAGATGAGGTCTTGAAGCAGAACCACGGAGCAAGTGCTGGAAAGTGAGATGAGGATAGATAGGTGCATGATGTACAGTTTTGGTGTCCTTATCTGAGAAAGGATGTCCTCACTATAGAGGGAGAAAAGCTAAGGTTTACCAGGCTGATTCCTGGGATGGCAGGTCTATGATATGAGGAGAGACTAAGTCGATCAGGATTATATTCACTGGAGTTTAGAACAGTGAGAGGGGATCTGATAGAAACTTATAAAATTCTAACAGGGTTAGACAGGGTAGATTCAGAAAGAATGTTCTCAATGGTGGGGGGAGTCCAGAACTAGGGGTCAGAGTTTGAGGATAAGGGGTAAATCTTTTAGAACTGAGGTGAGGAGAAATTTCTTCACCCAGAGGGCGGGGAATGTGTGAAATTCACTCCCACAGAAAGTAGTTGAAGCCAAAACATTGTGTGATTTCAAGAAGAAATTAGATATCACTCTTGGGGCTAAAGGGATATGGGGCAGGGGAAGCAGGGATTCAGGATATTGATTTTCATGATCAGCCATGATCAAAATGAATGGTGGAGCAGACTCGAAGGGCTGAAGGGCCTCCTCCTGCTTCTAGTTTCTATGTTTTAGTGCTGTAAGACTCTATGACTTTGCTCAGTCAACACGGAATGGGAATATTTGGGAGGTTTCTTCGCCAGATTCCTCAGTTGCACAAACCGCTGTGTTTAACACTGAGTCTAGGATGGGTTTATACCGGGCGGTTTGGTTCATTAGGAGGGAGATGATGATGATGTTAACCCCAGCCTCACACTGACACACTCCCTCTGTCCGATCAGATTACAGTGACAGGAATCCGAGTCGAGGAACCGGGATCTGTTGAGCGTGAGTATCAGCGATCCCCAATTCTAAAACCCAATCCAGACTGAGGCCCTGTGACTTAGTGGCTGCTTGTAATAACACTCAGAAGGTCAGAGGTTCAAATCCCAGCGCAGAGATAGGAACACAAAACTCAAATAGAGACAACACGGCACTGTCAGAGGGTCAGTGCTGAGGGAGCGCCGCACTGTCAGAGGGTCAGTGCTGAGGGAGCGCCGCACTGTCAGAGGGTCAGTGCTGAGGGAGTGCCGCACTGTCAGAGGGTCAGTGCTGAGGGAGTGCCGCACTGTCAGAGGGTCAGTGCTGAGGGAGTGCCGCACTGTCAGAGGGTCAGTGCTGAGGGAGCGCCGCACTGTCAGAGGGTCAGTGCTGAGGGAGTGCCGCACTGTCAGAGGGTCAGTGCTGAGGGAGCGCCGCACTGTCAGAGGGTCAGTGCTGAGGGAGCGCCGCACTGTCAGAGGGTCAGTGCTGGAAGTTGTGTCTGAACTGAGAGGCATGTTTGGCTGAAGGAGGCAGAGATGATGTATTTAACCCCTCAGAGCCCAGGAGCCTGTCAGAGTCTGGCTTTGACTCAGGACCTTACAGCAGGTTGCTGGTAGTTTGGCGGGGACTGAGAGGGATGGTGGAGAGAAGCAATACAGCCAGGGGAATCCTGAGCATCTTGTTTGTTTTGTAGGAATGCTGCTGGACATTTTGCAGCGACAGGCTGTAATGGTTACATTGCATTCCTGGAAAGTCTGGAGCTGTACTATCCTGAACTTTACAGGCGGATAACTGGAAAGGACCCTACCCGCACATTCTCTGTCATCCTCGGTAAAGACCTTCCCTCGTACCCTCCTCTCTGCTTTTCTATCCTCCACCTGAAATTTCACTGCCTTACGTTCGAACATCCCCTTCTCACCCATCCTGCTGACCCCTTTGGCCTAAATTAGCTCCAATCCGGCAGTGTCTGGATTTTAAAATTCTGGTCATTCTATCAAGATACTTCCTTACCTCTCCCTCCCAATCTCCACGACCTTCTCCTTCAACACCATAAACCCTGAGATCTCCAAATTGTCTCGTAATCCCCGATTGTAACGGAATCCGGTTCAAAGGCTGTACAATCGAATGCCTGAGCTCCAAAATCGGGAATTCCATACAACAAAGAAAATTCCAGCACAGAACAGACCCTTTGACACTCCAAGCCTGCACTGACCACGCTGCCCAAGTGAATTAAAACCCGCTAATCCTTCCAGGGACCATGGCCTCTATTCCATCCTATTCATGTATTTGTCAAGACGCCCCTTAAAAGTCCACTATTGTTTCTGCTTCCTCTACCTCCCCCACAGCGAGTTCCAGACATCCATCACCCTCTGTGGTAAAAAAAACTTGCCTTGTGCATCTGCTTTAAATCTTACCCCTCACATCTTAAACCTGTGCCCCCTAGTAATTAACTCTTCCACCCTGGGAAGAAGCTCCTGACTATCCACTGCTCTCACAATCTTGTAGATTTCTATCAGGTCTCTTTCAACCTCTGTCACTCCATTGAGAGCAACCAAGTTTTTTCCAACCTCTCCTCAAGCTAATGCCCTCCATACCAGGCAACATTCTGGTAATACCCTCGCTAAAGTCTGTCTCTCTCCTGCTACGGTGGGACAGGATTGTGGGATAATCTTCCTCCTTTACTCCTCACCCCCCCCGGTTAACCGCAACAAGGTTTTTGTTTATGAAGAGTGTTTTAAATGTTTGAGTTTTCTGATTTCTGGCAATAGTCACAAACAAACTTTCTAAGAAGTTTAAAACCAGTTGATGTTTACAGCTAAATGTAATCACAATCAAACACCCATTGCCTCAGAGAGACACATTGTAGAATCATTCATCCCTGTGAATAGAGGTTAGCAGCACTGAACGGATTTAAAATGGATTTCTTTTGTTTGAACAGAACTTGAAGAAAAATCATTACAGGATAAAAAAGACAAGTTGGAGAGAGACTAGCTTTTCCTGTTGCCTCTGTGCTAATCACATTGAACTGAGCTGGAAACAAACTGAACTCTGAACACACACTGAAACTAAAACACATCTTAATTCTTATCTCATTACTGGAAATGTTTTCCTCACGCTGTCTCTGACAAACCCAGGTCTTGTAGCTGTGTTGTCAAAGCTCGCTGCATACTTCTCACAAATCCATCAATTTTCAGCTAACTCAGCTGCCTATTGAGTTTTAAATATAGTCAATTATTTAAGCTTCGCAGTGTTTGTTAATCCCATAATCTTAGCGTTTAAATGTATTGCAGAGGCAGGAATATCTTAAAATGAAGGCTTTGCATCGACTGAGCAGAGCTGACACACATATGATCCCTCACACTTATTCATACAAGAGGTGATGATCCCACAGTGGGACAGTGGTCAGCACTGCTACCTCACAGCTCCAAGGACCTGGGTTCGATTCCTGGTTACTCTCGACCTTTCCTATTGTCTACATGGTACACAGACATAGAACATAGAACATTACAGCGCAGTACAGGCCCTTCGGCCTGTTGTGCCGGCCAGTGGACCCTCTAACCTAAACTATTCCAATATCATCCATATGCCTATCCACCGAACATTTGAATGCCCCCAAAGTAGGCGAGTCCACAACTGCTGCAGGCAGGGCATTCCATGCCCTCACCACCCTCTGTGTGAAGAACCTGCCTCTGACATCCGTCCTATAACTACCACCTCTTAATTTAAAGTTATGTCCCCTCGTGTTGGTCATCACCATCCGAGGAAAAAGGCTCTCACTATCCACCCTATCCAGTCCTTTGATCATCTTATACGCCTCAATTAGGTCACCGCGTAACCTTCTTCTCTCTAATGAAAATAACCTCAGGTCCCTCAGCCTTTCCTCATAAGGCCTTCCCACCATACCAGGCAACATCCTGGTAAACCTCCTCTGCACCTTTCCAATGCTTCCACATCTTTCTTATAATGCGGCGACCAGAACTGTACGCAATACTCCAAGTGCGGCCGCACCAGAGTTTTGTACAGTTGTAACATAACCTCACGGCTCCTAAATTCAATCCCTCTACCAATAAAAGCTAACACACCGTACGCCTTCTTAACAACTTTATCAACCTGGGTGCCAACTTTCAAAGAGCTATGTACTTGTACCCCAAGATCCCTCTGCTCGACAACACTATTAAGGGTCCTTCCATTAGCCCTATATTTCATATGCTTGTTATTCCTACCAAAGTGAATCACCTCACACTTATCCGTATTGAATTCCATTTGCCACCTCACGGCCCAGCTCTGCAACCTATCTATGTCCCTCTGCAAACTGTAACATCCATCCTCGCTGTCTACAACTCCCCCCACTTTGGTATCGTCAGCAAATTTACTAATCCAACCCTCTACACCCTCATCTAGGTCATTTATAAAAATGACAAAACAGCAGTGGCCCTAAAACAGTCCTTGAGGTACACCACTTGTAACTGCACTCCAGGTTGAATATTCCCATCAACCACCATCCTCTGTCTTCTATCAGCTAGCCAATTCCTAATCCAAAATTAGTAGAGAGAGCTGAGATAATTGATGCCCAAAAACCGAAATTCCATCAACAAAATTATTGGCAACTCACTGGAAGTCCTTTCTTGACATTCTATCTTTATGAAGTATGAAGGTTTTGGTATTCAATGGCTTTTAAACCCCTTCATTGAGATGTTGTGGGACAGATGACCTCAGTACTGCTGAGGACAGAATCAAATATCCATGTGCTGCCTCTCACAGAGGAATAGTCAGTGATATTGATTCACAAGCAAGCAGCTGGGGCAAGCTGCAAAGGATTGGAAACCCAGAGTGTGATTAGAACAAAAAGAAACAAAGAGAAGTACAGCACAGGAACAGGCCCTTCGGCCCTCCAAGCCTGTGCTGGTCTAATGCCATAAAAAACCTTCCTGCCCTTACCTGGTCCATATCCCTCCATTCCCTTCCTATTCATGGTCACATCCAGATGTCTCTTAAATGTTGTTAATGTTCCTGCTTCCCCCACCTCCTCTGGCAGTGCGTTCCAGGTTCCCACCACCCTCTGTGTGAGAAACTCCCCCCCACACTCTTCCTTAACTTTCCCCTCTCCCTTGAACCTGTGCACCCTACCCCCAGTGTAACTCCACCCTGGGGAAAAGCCTCTGACTATTCACTATCTGTGCCTTTCATCATTTTGTAGCCCTCTATCAGATCTCCCCTCAGCCTCAGTGAAAACAATCCTAGTTTATTCAACCTCTCCTTGTAACCAACCCCCAACTCAGCAACATCCTGGTGAACCTTCTGCACACTTTCTCTAAATCATTTATATACAAACAGTAGCTGTTTTTCTCCCCTTGCCTCCTGCAGTAAATTGGGATAAATCCCATCTGGCCCCGGGGACTTGTCCACCTGCAAGCAATTCCTTCGCTATATTGACATTCTTTACAATGTTCCACACACCTGTCCTGACCTCAACACCCATCATGTTCTTCTCCTTAGTGATACTACTGATACAAATACTCATTAAAGATCTCACCCACATCCTGTGGTTCCACACATACTTCCCACCATTGTCCTTATTGGGCTGATTCTTTCTCTTGTTACTCTCTTGCTCCTAATATATGCTTAAAAGCCTTGGGATTCTCCTTAACTCATGTTTGCTAAAGATATTTCATGGCCCCTTTTAACCTCCGAATTCCATGTTGAATTCTTCCTCCTTTCACGATGCTGCTCAAGGATTTTGTCAGTTTTTAGATGTCTACCTATCGTATGCTTCCGTTTTCCCTTTTGACTAAGCTGACAATTTTCCCCGGCTACCCGTGGTTCCTGAATCCTGCCATTTCTATCCTTCCTTTTTATGGGACCTGCCTTGTCCTGCGCTGAGCTGTCTCCTCAGTGTGTTCTCGCTGCTCCCACAGAGCGGGGAGCTAGTTGATGCTCGCTACGATCCCTGGCCGGGACTGTGGTGTTACTCAGGCTGTTTGCGTTGGGCAGATGCTGGAGGTGAGTCCAGCCTCACCCAGTTACTGATGGCGGAGGTACAGAAACAGCAGCAAACGGTGATCCAGACCAACAAGCGGCTACAGGACCTGACCAGTGAGCTGACAAAGAAAGACGACCACATCAACAATTGCAGGTGAAAGTCAACGAGCTTCAGAAACACAGGAACGCTTTTGGAAGATGCGGGAGGAGCGGAATAATTACAGCGAGGAGCTGAAGAGATGTAAGGAGGAGAATTACAAATGGGCCAAGGACTTTGCTATGCAGAGCGAGGAGAAGAATGGGGTTCTGATGAAGAACAGAGACCTGCAACTGGAGGTGGGTTCCAGCAACAAAATATTCTCATTATCCCACTCCCTCCAATATTCCCCATAGATTCCCCTCTCACAACTCTCAGCATCCACATCCCCTTGCCCTGAGTCCTGTGAGACGAGTGTTCCTCAGAGTTACAAAGGGCATTTTGTGATAATCTCATCTGACTCTGCTTGGTGAAGTTTGTAATAAGCAAATGGAGTTAGGCAGTTGACAGCGGAGAGAGAAACACCGTTAATGTCCAGCTCTGGGCATTTCTTAGAGCCTCTAAGAGCGTTCGAATGGAAATTCACAGCCTTAACATTACCTGTTTCTCCCTCTGCACTCACTGCCTGCCCCCAGTCTCTGATTTTATTTCAGATTTTCAGTTTCTGCAGGGTTTTGCCTTTGCGTATGGTGAATTTTGAACTCACATCCTCCTGACTCCCATTCACTCCCATTGGACACACAATCCCATAGATCAAACCCTTCCCATTCACTCTCATTGTACATAATCTTAATGGATCAAACTCTTTCCCATTTACTCCACTGTACACAATCCCAATGGATCGAGCCCCTTCTCATTCATTCCCATTGGACACAAATGGGCCCAAAACCCCTTCTGTTCATTTCCACTGTAGACAATTCCGATGGATCAAATTTCTTCCCATTCACTCCCATTGGACACAATCCCAATGACACCAGTATCTGAATGATGGTGCGATGTCTGTCTGAAGAGTGTGTGATTCACATTGTGATGGTGAATTGTGTGAACTATAAGTGAAAAGTTGTTGTTACAGATTGAGAAGCTGAAACACAATCTGATGCTCGCTGAGGATGGGTGTAAGGTGGAGCGCACATACACCATGAAACTCAAACACGCCATGGAGCAGCGGCCAAAGCAGGAACTGATCTGGGAGCTCCAGCGGGAAAACGATTTACTCAAAGCAAAAAATCCAAAGCTGGTGCAATCCCATGAAGGTGAGACTCCCCCGGGATTGTCCCTTTGTATTATCCCTCTGTAGCTCTGATTTACCAGGTATTGATCCATAAACAGCAACCCTCAATCCCCTCCCCTCTCATTCTCCTCACCCTCAATCCCCTCCCCCTCATTCTCCTCACCTAAATCCCCTCCCCCCTCATTCTCCTCCCCCTCAATCCCCTCCCCCTCATTCTCCTCACCCTCTCCCTCATTCTCCTACCCTCACTCCCCTCCCCTCATTCTCCTCACCCTCAATCCTCCCACCCTCACCTAAAAACTGATGAAGACTTTGAGGATGCAGTGAATAGGGAGGAAGTTCAACATGGAATTGGGAGGCGTAAAAGAGGCCATGAAATGTCTTTAGCAAACAGGCACAAGGAGAATCCCAAGATTTGTTTATGCATATATTAGGACAAGAAGTAGCAAGAGAAAGAATCGGCCCAATCAAGGACAATGGAGGGAGTTATGTGTGAGTTACAGGATGTGGGTAAGATCCTTAATGAATACTTTATACCAATATTCACTGAGGAGAAGGAAATAACAGATTTGAGGTCAGGATAAGTGTGTGAACCTTCTATAGAACATCATATATTGAAGGAGGAGTGTTGAGTATCCTAAATTGTGTTAAGGTAGTCAAGTCCCCCGGCCGGATTTGGATTTATCCCGGGTTACTGCGGAAGGCAAGTAGTTGGATCCTTAACCAATATCTTCACATCCTCTTTGACCAAAGGTGAGATTCCAGAGGAACTGGAGATAGCCAATGTTATTCCCTTGTTTTAAGAAAGGAAGCAGGAATAATCCAGGGAATTGTAGACTGGTGATCCTGTGCCAGTGTTGGGGAAGGTTTTTGGTGAAGATACTGAGAGACAGAATCATTCAGATTTGGAGGAAAATGGACGAGTTAGTGACAGGCAGCAGTTTTGTATTAAAATCAGATGGGATTCGGGATGGGCTGGCTGGATGGATACAGAACTGGCTGGGTGATAGAAGAGAGTAGCATTGGAAGGGGGTTTTCCAGAATGAAGATTTGTAGTTATGGTATTCTGCAGGAATCAGTGCTGGGACCTCTGCTGTTTATGTAAGTGATGTGGAGGAAAATGTGGGGGGTCTGATTAATAAGTTTGTGGATGAACACATAAGATTGTAGAATGCTGATAAAGCTGGGAATTGTCAGAAGATAAACAGGACGAGATAGATTGGAGTCTCGGGCACCAAATGGCAGATGAGTTTTAATCCAGACAAATTTTGGAGGATTGAAATTTAGGGTGAATTATACCGTAAATGGCAGAACCCTTAGGAACATTAACATCCAAAGGATCTGGGCGTGCAGGTCCACAGTTTCCCTAAAAATGGCAACACAGGTGGCGAAGGTGATTTAGAAGGCATACGGCATGCTTGTTTCCATTGGCCAGGTACATGAGTTGAGAGATCATGTTGCAGCTATATAAAACCTTGGTTTAGGCCCATTTGGAATATTGTGTGCAGTTCTAGCCGCCACACTACCAGGAAAGACATAGGAGTTTGGTGAGGGTGTGAAGAAGGTTCACCAGGATGTTGCTGGGTCTCGAGGGTGTTTGGTTAGCAGGAGAGTTGAATAACTAGGATTGTTTTCACTGAAGATGGAGGCTGAGGGGAGATCTGATAGAGGTCCTACAGATTGTGAGAGGCTTAGAAAGGGTGGATAGTCAGAGGCTTTCTCTCAGGATGGAAGTGTAAATTACATGGAGGCACAGGTTCGAGGTGAGAGGGGAAAGTTTTAAAGGGAGATGTGCAGGGGATGTTTTTTCATGCAGGGAGTGGTGGGTGCCTGGAACGCGCTGCCAAGGAGAGGGTGGAAGCAGGAACATTAAACAACTTTTAAGGTGCATCTGGATGTGTTGATGAATAGGGAGGGAATAGAGGGATATGGACTGGATAAAGAGAGGTTTATTTTAATTTTAGTTAGGATATCATAAGGCTTGGAGGGCAAAGGCTCTGTGCAAATGCTGTACTTTTCTTAGCTCCTCCAGCCCCTACCCCCTCGCTATCTCTGTAACCTTCTCCAGCCCCTACACCCCTCGCTATCTCTGTAACCTTCTCCGCCCCTACCCCCTCGCTATCTCTGTAACCTTCTCCAGCCCCTACACCCCTCGCTATCTCTGTAACCTTCTCCAGCCCCTACACCCCTCGCTATCTCTGTAACTCTCCACCCTACCCCTCCTATCTCTGTAACCTTCTCCAGCCCTACCACTTTTTATCTCTGTAATCTTCTCTAACCCTATTCCCCTCCCTATCTCTATAATCTTCTCAGCCTCTACAGCCCCTCCCTATCTCTGTAACCCCCTCCTGCCCCACAATTTTCTGAGATCTTTATGTCCCTTGTTTATTCCCATTTTTAATCCCTCCATCATTTGGATCAGTAGCTGCCTTTGCCTGCCGTGGTGGGATTGAACCTGTGTCCCCAGAGCAATAGCCTGGTGCTCTGATTAGTGGCCTATTAGTGGCTTAGTGACATTACCATAACGCCACACTCTCTCTGATGTGTCTCAGTTTAAGGGAGCATCCATTTAAACCAGGATCCTCCGCGCTTCCATGTCATCAGTTGCTGTATATTAATTCCATATACCCACTTAACCGGGTATATTTGCAGCTAAAGACAAAACAAACTGCAATTCTCATTGATCTAATCTGCATTTATTTGCTTGTCACACAAACTGAAGGTTGATAAAGTTGATACCAGTAAGAATGTACATCCAGATTTTGGAGATGATCGGAGGCAGCACTGGGGAATACCAGACCTTGTCAACAGCATTTACAATCTACGCAAAGAGCTTCAGGATGTGGAGGAAATGCGGATAAGGTATTTCTCTTCTATCTGGGATGTGTGCGTCATTGGAAAATTTGGCATTTGACAAGGTTGCCTTTGCTGGCTGGTTCGTTACAAAGAAGGGTCAATGGTCAGCACCAATCACAATTCCTCAGATATGTAACAGTCCGTGTCCAAACGCACTGGACCCGGACAATTCCCAGGTCTGGGCTGATGAGTAACCATTCGTACCACACAAATCTAGACAATGATTATCTCCAACAAAGGAGAATCTAACTGACAGGTGTACAGGGTGAGCACTGCTGCCTCACAGTGCCTAGGAGCATGGGTTCAATTCCTGGATTGGATCTCTGTGTGGCGTCTGCAAAGGAATAGAGATATATTTCCAAATTAGGATGGCGAGTGGGTGGAGGGAACCTGCAGGTGGTGATGTTTGCGGGTATCCGCTTCCCTTGTTCTTCGGATGGAAGTAGTCGTGGATTTGGAAGGTGTTGCTGAAGGAACATTGCTGGCCCTGTTTGTCAGGGTGGTCTGATGTAAGATGCCGGCGTTGACTGGGGTAAACTCAGTAAAGTTTTGCAACACCAATTAAATCCAACCAATTTATTTGATAGTAAATCCACGAGCTTTCGACACTATGTTGTGCCTCGTAGGCAAATGCAGTTGCAGGGTGGTTGGCAGTGGGTGTTTGTGGATGGGGTGCCATCAGCGGCTGGCTTTATCCTGGTTGGTGTTGAGTTTCTTGAGTGTTGTTGGAGCTGCGCCCATCCATCCAGGCAAGGGGAGAGTATTCCATCACCTCCTGACTTGTGCCTTGTAGATGGTGGACAGGCTTTGGGGAGTCAGGAGGTGAGTTACTTTCCACAGGATTCCCAGTCTCTGACCTGCTCTGGGAGCCACAATATTTATACAGCTGGGTCCGTTCAGTTTCTGGCTAATGGTAACCCTGAGGATATTGACGTGTGGGATGGCCATTGACTGTCCTGGAGAATAGTTCATAGAATTATAGAATCCTTACAGTACATTCAACCCATCGAGTCTGTTACCGACCACAATCACACCCCATCCTATTTCATCAACCCACTATTTTACTTTGCTAATCCCAGACACTAGGGTCAATTTACTACGGCCAATCAATCTAACCCGTGCATCTTTGACTGTGGAGAAACCAGAGCACCTGGTGGAACCCACGCAGACACGGGAGAGATGTGCAAACTCCACATAGACATTGACCGGAGACTGGAATTAAACCTGGGTCCCTGGTGCTGTGAAGCAGCAGTGCTAACCACTGTGCCACCTGTGCTTGCAGGAGAGTGAAACCGAACCTACAACTCACTCAGCCGTGAACTTATTGATGGTGGGACGGTTAGAATGGGCTGAATGGCCTATTCCTGCTCCTCAGTCCCATTATTCCGTGACTTTCCATCTCCTGGAATCCGGAGCAGAGTCAGCTCATTCCAGAGATGACATTCCCAGCTCCGTACAGATACAGAGTGACAGCTATTGGCCAATCCTTATTCCCACCTTGTTCTCTCAATGTCTGCAGCTCCTGGGGAGAGGAGGTGTTTGAGCTCCAATGCATGACTTTGAGGAAGGATTCTCAGATGTACAAAGATCGCATTGAGACAACACTGCAGCAAATGCAGGAGGTGACGATAGAGAGAGACCAGGTAATTGTGAAGTGACTTGAAGTTCGAATGGTTACAATAATTGGATTAATCTCACCCAGTTACAAATAACAGCTAAATATAATCTCACAACTGTTTTTTGCTGCAAAGTGCCCTGTAATTATGTAATCTGCAGTTACTGTGATGCATTCATATAGAGAAATGTGTGATTGTGTCTGCCTGACACACACACTGATCATTATCAATAAGCTTGTACCTGTCCTGGGCGTGTTTAATAGGAGAATCTCACACACCACGTTTAAAGTCCAATGGGTTTATTGGTAACAAACGCCACTAGATTTTGGAGTGCTCGAAAGCTTTGGTTTTTGCTACCAAATAAACCTGTTGGACTTTAAAATGGGTGTTGTGAGATTTCTTAATGTGCTTACCCAGTCAAACGCAGGCAACTCCACATCATAGCATTTGATGGGGGGACAGTGTAGAGGGAGCTTTACTCTGTATCTAACCCCGTGGCTGTACCTGTCCTGGGGAGTGTTTGATGGGGGAACAGTGTTGAGGAGCTTTTCTCTGTATCTAACCCCGTGCTGTACCTGTCCTGTGAGTGTTTTGATGGGGGACCAGTGTTGAGGAGCTTTTCTCTGTATCTAACCCCGTGCTGTACCTGTCCTGGGGATGTTTTGATGGGGACAGTGTAGAGGAGCTTTACTCTGTATCTAACCCCGTGCTGTACCTGTCCTGGGAGTGTTTGATGGGGGTCAGTGCGAGAGCTTTATCTGTATCTAACCCCGTGCTGTACCTGTCCTGGGAGTGTTTGATGGGGGACAGTGTAGAGGGAGCTTTACTCTGTATCTAATGCTACCTGTCCCAGTGTGCTGTACCTGTCCTGGAGAATGGGGGACAGTGTAGAGAGAGCTTTTACTCTGTATCTAACCCCGTGCTGTACCTGTCCTGGGAGTGTTGATGGGGACAGTGTAGAGGGAGCTTTACTCTGTATCTAACCCCGTGCTGTACCTGTCCTGGGAGTGTTTGATGGGGGACAGTGTAGAGGAAGCTTTTTCTCTGTATCTAACCCCGTGCTGTACCTGCCTGGGAGTGTTTGATGGGGGACAGTGTAGAGGAGCTTTACTCTGTATCTAAACCCCGTGCTGTACCTGTCCTGGGAGTGTTTGATGGGGGACAGTGTAGAGGGAGCTGTTACTCTGATATTAACCCCCGTGCTGTACCTGTCCGGGAGTGTTTGATGGGGGACAGTGGGGGTGTGTGTAGAGGGAGCTTTTCTCTGTATCTAACCCTGTTTGCTGTACCTGTCCTCGGAGTGTTTGATGGGGTTTTACTCTATCTGGCGATGGCTCTCTTGCTCCTACAGGCTTTGAAGTCAGGGAGGAGTTTCACAAGTTGCACACACAAACTCTGCAGCAGAATGACGTTTATCGGAAGCTGATTCGTGAACAAGGCGAAAATGTGATGATTACAGATTGATCGTTCCGACAAGAGGAACTCTATTGAGTCTTCATGCTAAGCTCAAGAGGGTCAATCAAGCTTCAGGGAGTCTGGTAACATCCAACTAGCGACACGTTCTACCCGGGACTCGGGGGCAGGGGGGGACTTGGAGGCTCCGTCTGGGATATTGGGATCTAATTTGGAAAGTAGGGTTTCAATCTAGGATCTCGGGTTCAGTAAATGGGGCTGGCAGCAGCTTATGATATAGTCCCTGTACTGGTAGCCCTGGGATTCAGGTATGTTCTGGGGAGCCCGGGTTCGAATCCCACCACAAGAGATGATGAAATTTAATCCAATAAAAATCTGGTATTAAGAATCTACTGATGACCAGAAACCCTTGTCGATTCTCGTAAATACCCACCTTGGTCACTAATGGTCCTTTAGGGAAGGAAATCTTGCCGTCCTTCCCCGGTCTGGCCTACTGTGACTCCAGAGCCACAGCAATGTGGGTGAATGGTAAATACCCTCGAAGCAATTAGGGATGGGCAAAAGAGCCTGGTCCATGCCAGCGATGCCCCACATCTTGTAAATAACTGAGACGTTGGGGGTTCTGTTGGGAGTTTGGGGTTTTGTCTTGGATTTAGGGGTTCAATTTGGGATTTGGAGATTTCTGTTTGAGATTCCAGGACCATTTTGGGATTTGGGGAATCAGTTTGGGATTTCCAGGATCAGTTTATATTTAAATTGGAATATCTGAATTTTGCTTCAAATCTATAATTCATTCCCCCTTGTGTTTGTAGACCTCTGATGCGGATGAAATGTCTTCCAGATCCTCTCAAGGTTGAGTCTCTTGCTGGTATTATTCCTTCACAATTCAGAGACATCCGTCACCAGCCTGTGAGGATGATCTGGTTGGAATTTTGAGTTTTTTTCTCTTTGAGGCTCCTGGTGTCTTCTCCTCCAACACCCCCTACCCCCTCCAGAGCAGGACAACACTGAGAATAACTCCAACCCTTCCGTCACTATTCCACATCAGCAGCTGGGGAGAGAGCACATCTGAGTGAGATACAGCCTGAGCCAGTGTGATTTATCCAGGATTCTGGAGCAAACTGGGAATCCTGTGCAGAGCGGAAGAAGTGTCTTTGGCGGGCAGTAGAGGGTGATGATTGAAGATTGTTTTTTGTCACTGGAAGTCTGTGTCCTGTGGCGTTCCGCAGGGATCAGTGCTGGTGCCTTGCTGGTTGCTGTTTGCGTTAGAGACCCAGACAGGAACGATCAGTAATAGCTCAGAAATTGGCAGAGTGGTCAATGGTGAGGAGGAAGCTTCCAGGATGTTATAGACGGGCCAGTCAGATGGGTAGAGCAGTGACAAACCCTGAAAAGTGTGAGGTAATGTGATTTGGGAGGGTTAAGAAAGCAAAGGAAATATACAATGAATGGTAGGACACTCAAATACAGAGGATCAGAGGGACCTTGGGGTGCATGTCCATCTATCCCTGAAGGCAGCAGGACAGGTAGATAAGGTGGTCAAGAGGGAGTACGGGATACTTGCCTTTATTAGCTGAGGCATAGAATGTAAGAACAGGGAAGTTATGATGGATCTGCATTTAACACTGGTGAGGCACAACTAGAATACTGTGTATCATTCTGATTGCCACACTATAGGATGGATACGATTACACAAGAAAGGTGCAGAGAGATTCACCAGGATGTTGTCTGCGATGAAGATCCAGGATAGGCTGGGGTTATTTTCCTTAGAGCAGAGAAAGTGGTGTGAGTGATTGCATAAGAGAGTGCGAGAGGCCGGAACTCTCACAATACTTAAGAAGCATTTAGATGAGGTCTTGAAGCAGAACCACGGAGCAAGTGCTGGAAAGTGAGATGAGGATAGATAGGTGCATGATGTACAGTTTTGGTGTCCTTATCTGAGAAAGGATGTCCTCACTATAGAGGGAGAAAAGCTAAGGTTTACCAGGCTGATTCCTGGGATGGCAGGTCTATGATATGAGGAGAGACTAAGTCGATCAGGATTATATTCACTGGAGTTTAGAACAGTGAGAGGGGATCTGATAGAAACTTATAAAATTCTAACAGGGTTAGACAGGGTAGATTCAGAAAGAATGTTCTCAATGGTGGGGGGAGTCCAGAACTAGGGGTCAGAGTTTGAGGATAAGGGGTAAATCTTTTAGAACTGAGGTGAGGAGAAATTTCTTCACCCAGAGGGCGGGGAATGTGTGAAATTCACTCCCACAGAAAGTAGTTGAAGCCAAAACATTGTGTGATTTCAAGAAGAAATTAGATATCACTCTTGGGGCTAAAGGGATATGGGGCAGGGGAAGCAGGGATTCAGGATATTGATTTTCATGATCAGCCATGATCAAAATGAATGGTGGAGCAGACTCGAAGGGCTGAAGGGCCTCCTCCTGCTTCTAGTTTCTATGTTTTAGTGCTGTAAGACTCTATGACTTTGCTCAGTCAACACGGAATGGGAATATTTGGGAGGTTTCTTCGCCAGATTCCTCAGTTGCACAAACCGCTGTGTTTAACACTGAGTCTAGGATGGGTTTATACCGGGCGGTTTGGTTCATTAGGAGGGAGATGATGATGATGTTAACCCCAGCCTCACACTGACACACTCCCTCTGTCCGATCAGATTACAGTGACAGGAATCCGAGTCGAGGAACCGGGATCTGTTGAGCGTGAGTATCAGCGATCCCCAATTCTAAAACCCAATCCAGACTGAGGCCCTGTGACTTAGCGGCTGCTTGTAATAACACTCAGAAGGTCAGAGGTTCAAATCCCAGCGCAGAGATAGGAACACAAAACTCAAATAGAGACAACACGGCACTGTCAGAGGGTCAGTGCTGAGGGAGTGCCGCACTGTCAGAGGGTCAGTGCTGAGGGAGTGCCGCACTGTCAGAGGGTCAGTGCTGAGGTAGTGCGCACTGTCAGAGGGTCAGTGCTGAGGGAGTGCCGCACTGTCAGAGTGTCAGTGCTGAGGGAGTGCCGCACTGTCAGAGGGTCAGTGCTGAGGGAGCGCCGCACTGTCAGAGGTCAGTGCTGGAGGAGTGCCGCACTTGTAGAGGGTCAGTGCGAGGGAGGCCGCACTGTCAGAGGGTCAGTGTGGAGGGAGTGCTGCACGTCAGAGCAGTGGGATGTGGAAAGGTTGGTATGGGGGGTGTTTGTGGGGAAGGGTGTAGCATATTAAGGGTCCTGTGGTTGAGGGGGTGGGGTTGGTGTGGGTCGGGGTGTGGAGATGAGTGTAGTGCTGGGTGAACGGGAGTGTGAGGGTGGTGAGGGATTGGGGAGGGGGGTTGGAGGGGGAGAGGGTTGGGTGAAGGGGGTGAGTGAGGTGTTCGGTGAGGGTGTGAGGAGGAGACAGGTTCGTGGCAGATGAGGGTGTGGGCGTGGGGTGGTGGGTGAGGGTGGGGTGAGGGGGTGGTAAGAGGAGGTGAGGGAAGCAGGTGAGAGGATGGGGGTGGGAGGATGAGGGGGGGGGAGGGGATGTGTAGGGGGGCAGGTTTGCGGAAGGGGGGAGAGTTATGTGTGGGTGGGGGGGGTGGATTGGCGCGGGAGAGGGGGGTGGGGGCTGGGTGAGCGTGGGGGGTGGGGGCTGGGTAGAGGGGGGGTGGGGGATGGGTGAGGGGGGGGTTGGGTGAGGGGGGTGGGGGATGGTGGTGGGGAATGGGTGAGGTGGTGGAGGATGGGTGAGGTGGGTGGGTGGGGGATGGGGTAGGGGGGGGGGGTGGGGGGATGGGGCTGGTGAGGGGGGTGGGGGTTGAGGGGGGGAGGGGGGGGGGGTGAGGGGGGTGGGTGAGGGGGGTGGGGGTGGAGGGGTGTAGGGGGGTTGAGGGGGGTGGGGGGTGATGGGGGACGCACTGCCGTGGGGGGGGGGGGGGGTGTGGGGGTGTGGGGGGGGGGGTGTGGGTGGGGTGGTGTGGTGAGGAGGGGGTGGAGTGAGGGGGGGTGGGTGAGGGGGGGTTGGGAGGGGGGGTGGGAGTGGGGTGGGGAGGGAGTGGGTGAGGGGGGGTGGAGTGGAGGGGGGGTTGGGGGTGTTGGGTGGGTGGGTGGTGGGGGGGGTGGGTGGGGTGAGGGGGGGGTGGTGAGGGGAGGGCGTGGGGGATGGGTGAGGGGGGGGTGGGTGAGGGGTGGGGTTGGGGGGTTGGGGGGGGGTGGGGGTGGGAGAGGGTGGGGGGTGAGGGTGGGGGGTGGGGTGGGGGGTGCGGGGGGGGGGGTGGGGGGTGAGGGTGGGGGGTGAGGGTGGGGGGTGGGGGTGGGGGGTTGAGGGGGTGGTGGGTGGGTGAGGGGGGGTGGGTGAGGTGGGGGTTGGGGGGGGGGGTGAGGGGGGTGGTGGGGGTGGGGTGGGTGAGGGGGGTTGGGGGTGGGTGAGGGGGGGTGGGGTGGTGTGAAGTGGGGTGGGTGGGGGGGGGGGTGGGGTGAGGGGGGTGGGGGGGGTGGGGGGGTGAGGGGGTTTGGGGGGTGGGTGAAGGGTTGGGGGGGGGGGTGGGTGAGGGTGAGGGTTGGGGGGTGGGGGTGGGTATTTGTCTTTTCCGCTGTGTTTGATGTGAAAGTTTCTCTTTCAGAAAGTTCCCAGAATGCTCAGGGGGCGAGCACCAATCAGCTCGCAGTATCTGGCAGACATGTTGGCAGCAAGACTGTGAGTGTTTCCCAACCCAAAAAACTCTCCGACCTAAAAAGTGTCCCTGGTTGCTAGGCAACTGATCATTTTTTTCCCAAGTCCTTGTTTACTTTTTATCCTGTAAACTCTCTGAGCAGAATAGAAACAGTTTAAAATAAATCTGAACATCTTCGTACATGAAATACGTTTGTTTCACATGGATCTATACCCTTTACCCTTTCTACACAGAATCACTAGATTAAAACCACTTAAATCTATTCCTTATTTCTAATCTCTAACAATACAAACATGGCTCACCGCTGTCTACCTGCTGCTTCGTGACGCTGCCCTTTATCCTAACTCGATCCACCTGCTTTGACTCCACACCCTTTATAATCTTGTCTTAGAAGAGTTTAAGTTTATTTATTAGCATCACAAATACATTTACATTACAGTTACTGTGAAATTCCCCTTGTCACCACACTCTGGAGCCTGTTCAGGTACACTGAGGGAGAATTTAGCATGGCCAATGCATCCTAACCTGCACGGCTTTCAGACTGTAGGAGGAAACCCACACAGACATGGGGAGAATGTGTCGACCCTGCGTAGACAGTGAGTCACTCTGGGGATCAAACCCAGTCCCTGGTGCTGTGAGGCAGCAATGCGAACCACTGTGTCACCCTTACCCATCTCAGATTTTAAAATTACTTATTTTAGCTTCTACTGTTTTTTTGTGGGAGAAAGTTGCACACATCGAGCATTCATTGTGTGAAGAAGTGTTCTCTAACTGCTCCTGTATCACTCTCGCTTTAACATTATGTCATCTTATCCGAGACCGTGGGTGCAGGGGGGAGTGGGTTGCAGGGGGAGTGGGTGCAGGGGGATGCGGGGGGAGTGGGAGACAGGGGGAGGTGTTGCAGTGGGAGGTGGGGGCAGGGGGAGGAATTGCTAAGGAGTGGGTGTAGGGGGGAAGAGCTGCGGGGGAAGGGAAGAGATGGGTGTGTATCGCTGGACCCGGGGTTCGGCTGAACTTCTGTTCACTCTCGACAGTTACAACCCCTAGTCCACTGAGGAACGTTTGGAAGTGAAGAAACAGACGGTGGAGAATGAAGAAAAGCTTCGAAGATTACAGAAAGGTTTTTAATGAAATCCTCAGGCTTGATATTGCTGGTGAATCAGAAATCACAAACTATTGTAGCATCTTATCCACATGATCAACCTTTACCCTGAATCTGCTGTCTCTCTCTATCTCTGTCTCTATCTGTCTCTCTCTTGCTCTCTCCCTGTCTCGCTATCTCACTGCCTCTCTCCCTATCTATCTCTCTCTGTTTCTGCTCTCTCTCTCTCTCTCTTCCTCTCTGCCTGTCTCTTTCACTCTGTCTCTCTCTCTCTCTCTCACTCCCTGTATCTCTCTCTCACTCTGTATCTCTCTCTCACTCTGTATCTCTCTCTCATTCCCTGCCTATCTCTCTCACTCTGTGTGTCTCTCTCACTCTCTGTCTGTCTCTCTCACTCTGTGTGTCTCTCTCTCTCTCTCACTCTCTGTCTCTCTCACTCTGTGTCTCTCTCTCTCTCACACACTCTCTGTCTCCCTGTCTCTCTCACTCTGTGTGTCTCTCTCACTCTCTGTCTGTCTCTCTCACTCTGTGTCTCTCTCTCTCTCACTCTCTGCCTCTCTCACTCTGTGTGTCTCTCTCTCTCACACACTCTCTGTCTCCCTGTCTCTCTCACTCTCTGTCTCTCTCACTCTGTGTGTGTCTCTCTCTCTCACTCTCTCTCTCTCTCACTCTGTGTCTCTCTCTCTCTCACACACTCTCTGTCTCCCTGTCTCTCTCACTCTGTCTCTCTCTCTCTCTCTCTCTGTCTGTCTCTCTCACTCTGTGTGTCTCTCTCTCTCACTCTCTGTCTGTCTCACTCACTCTGTGTCTCTCTCTCACACTCTTTGTCTCCCTGTCTCTCTCACTCTGTGTCTCTCTCTCTCTCTCACTCTCTGTCTGTCTCACTCACTCTGTGTCTCTCTCTCACACTCTCTGTCTCACTCACTCTGTGTCTCTCTCTCACACTCTCTGTCTCCCTGTCTCTCTCACTCTCTACTTGTCCATATGACTGTCTATTAGGATGGGAAGGGATTTAAAAGTCCTCAGCAAATCCTGCAACTAAAATTCTTTTTTTAATCTAATTTCCGGAGCAGGAAATGTGCAATCCGACTGAACAAAAAGAGAGACCGGAAGCAGGAAAACTGGGAGAACATGACAGGGAGTGAGAATTCCGACACTGACTCCTCGGACAGAGAGGGGAAAACTACGATCAGGAGATAATCTGTTTGTTCCACGGAGACTCTGCACCCAGTTCATCACCATCAGAGAGACCTGTGTTACAGACAGGAGAGATGTGAACTGAAACAGCACCAATTACTCACTAACAGCCTGTATGGAAACACAAAGAGTCTTTGATTGTTTCTCTAAGCGATGATGTATTCTCCAATCCTTCGGTTTTTGTGTAATCACCGTTTTTATTAATAACCTCACAACAAACTGGAGACAGGGTGAACTCGAAGGGTTAGTTTATTTGCACGGACTCCAAATGCTGGAGAAGGTTTAGAACAGCACCTCCACACTTAGACAGTAATGAGACAGTAATCAAGCCTGTGCTGACAACAATCCCACCCAGGCCCTATCTCTATAAAAAAGAACAAAACAGCACGGGAAACAGGCCCTTCGGCCCAACGAGTCTGTGCTGCCACCTCGATATTCCCACTTCCACCCATGATCCCTGTCTATGTTTATTCTCACACATTTACCTTGCTGATCTCCCTAGAATCCATAAAATCCCTACAGTGCAGGAGGAGGCCATTCAGCCCATCGAGTCTGCACCAACCACAATCCCACCCAGGCCCTACACCCATAACCTCACACATTTACCTTGCTGATCCCCCTGACATTGCCCTAGAATCTATAGAATCCCTACTGTGCAGGAGGAGACCATTCAGCCCATCAGGTCTGTACCGACCACAATCCAGGCCTTATTCCCATAACATTTATCCTGCTAGACCCCTGACACTAAGAGTCAATTTTAGCATGGCCCAACGCATCCTAACCAGCTCATCTTTGGATTGTGGGAGGAAACTGGAGCACCCAGAGAAAACCCACGCAGACATGGGGAGAACATGCAAACTCCACACAGACAGTGAGCCGAGCCGGGAATTGAACCCAATACCCTGGTGCTGAGAGGCAGCAGTGCTAACCACTGTGCCACACTAACACTAAGGTGCAATTGACCAATCGACCTAACCTGTACATTTTTGGACAGAAAAAAATAAGGTTGAGAATACAGAAAGTACTGAGAAAATAAATATTGGTTCATGTGGGTTCCAGAATCTGAATTATAGTCCAATGAGGTATCCCTTCATAGAGATTGGCAGGTTGAAAACCGATGCTGGATAATTCTGGTGGTGTTGAGATTCAAAGCAGGATGAATCAGTCTTTTTTGTCTTTGGGACGGATTATCCAACAATAACAGGTGTAGACGGAGCCAAACTGGGCCAGACCTTCCTTCAGTCTGAGCTGCTACCCAGATGTTAAAACAGCAGAATGAGCTATACAATTCAGCAACATTACCTGTTCCATGGAAAGCCATAGCCTATTCCCTCCCACTTCACAATCTCTTCAATAAAGAATGTTTACTCAGTGTCTCGAAGTTAGCTTTGCGGTTGATAACATCTCCATCATTATGGGTTAACAGGAAGATTTGAAAGCCATTCTATAGTGGATATTCCATCTCTATTGGCCTGACAGCAAATGACCATTTAAAAAGTTTAGAACTAGCACTGAGCGTATGGATATATATTTTGTAAAAAATATAATGATGTCTAATGTTTGATGTCAGCCAGGGTTCAAATGCAAAACTCACCCCACTGAGCAAGAAGGTTAACCCCACTCAAAGTCTTGAACCCATTAAGCAGGCTCACAGTGTAGTACTGAGGGAGTGCTTCACTGTCAGAGGGTCAATGCTGAGGGCGTGCTGCACTGTCAGAGGGTCAGTGCTGAGGGAGTGCCGCACTGTCAGAGGGTCAGTACTGAGGGAGTGCCGCACTGTCAGAGGGTCAGTGCTGAGGGCGTGCTGCACTGTCAGGAGTCAGTGCTGAGGGAGTGTCGCACTGTCAGAGGGTCAGTACTGAGGGAGTGCCGCACTGTCAGAGGGTCAGTACTGAGGGAGTGCCGCACTGTCAGAGGGTCAGTGCTGAGGGAGTGCCGCACTGTCAGAGGGTCAGTGCTGAGGGAATGCCGCACTGTCAGAAGGTCAGTGCTGAGGGAGTGCCGCACTGTCAGAGGGTCAGTGCTGAGGGAGTGCCGCACTGTCAGAGGGTCAGTGCTGAGAGTGGCCGCACTGTCAGAGGGTCAGTGCTGAGGGCGTGCTGCACTGTCAGAGAGTCAGTGCTGAGGGGTGCCGCACTGTCAGAGAGTCAGTGCTGAGGGAGTGCCGCACTGTCAGAGGGTCAGTGCTGAGGGAGCGCCGCACTGTCAGAGGGTCAGTGCTGAGGGAGCGCCGCACTGTCAGAGGGTCAGTGCTGAGGGAGCGCCGCACTGTCAGAGGGTCAGTGCTGAGGGAGTGCCGCACTGTCAGAGGGTCAGTGCTGAGGGAGTGCCGCACTGTCAGAGGGTCAGTGCTGAGGGAGTGCCGCACTGTCAGAGGGTCAGTGCTGAGGGAGCGCCGCACTGTCAGAGGGTCAGTGCTGAGGGAGCGCCGCACTGTCAGAGGGTCAGTGCTGAGGGAGCGCCGCACTGTCAGAGGGTCAGTGCTGAGGGAGCGCCGCACTGTCAGAGGGTCAGTGCTGAGGGAGTGCCGCACTGTCAGAGGGTCAGTGCTGAGGGAGCGCCGCACTGTCAAGGGTAGTGCTGAGGGAGTGCCGCACTGTCAGAGGGTCAGTACTGAGGGAGCACCGCACTGTCAGAGGGTCAGTACTGAGGGAGTGCCGCACTGTCAGAGGGTCAGTGCCTGAGGGAGTGCCGCACTGTCAGGAGGGTCAGTACTGAGGAGGACACCGCACTGTCAGAGGGTCAGTACTGAGGGAGTGCAGCACTGTCGGGGTCATGCTGAGGAGTGCCACACTGTCAGAGGGTCAGTACTGAGAGAGTGCCGCACTGTCAGAGGGTCAGTGCTGAGGGAGTGCCGCACTGTCAGAGGGTCAGTGCTGAAGGAGTGCCGCACTGTCAGAGGGTCAGTGCTGAGGGAGTGCCGCACTGTCAGAGGGTCAGTGCTGAGGGAGTGCCGCACTGTCAGAGGGTCAGTGCTGAGGGAGTGCCGCACTGTTGGACGAGTTTAAAGCTCCTGTATTTTGAGGGAGGGAATTTCTTGCTGGTGTCCTGAGCAGTATTTATCTCTTCACTAACGACACTGAGAACACGTTATTTAGCTGTTACTGTGCTGCTGGATTTGGGCTCTTGCCGTGAAGCAAGGGGAGGCTGTTGATAGTTTGGCAATAAATACTGTCATTCATTAACAGCTTCACTAATGCCAGAGAGAATCTGATTTCATCATCTATAACCTTGCTGCTGAAGGTCAGGTCTTTGATCTCTTTCCTCCTATTTTCTCGTTCTCTTTCTCTCAGTGTCTCTTTCTCATATTCACTTCTTTGTTTTTTTTCCTCATTCTGTCTGCCACAAGAGGCCATTCAGTCTATTGAGCCTGCTCCACCATTCAGTGCAGTCACTGCTGATCTTGCATTTTGATTCCATTATCCTCATATTCCTGATTCCGTGTGAGAGTAGAAACTTCTCTCTCTTTCAGCTTTCAATACGTTCAACAATGGAGCATCTACAACCTTCCGGATAGAGAATCCCAAAGGTTCACAACCCTTTGAGTGAAGATATTTCTCCTCATCTCAGTCCTAAATGTTCACCCCCTATTCTGCGACGGTGCCCCAGCCCAACCAGCAGAAACAGTCTCTCAGTCAAACCCCTTCAGAATCCTCTAGGTTTCAATGCAGTCACCTCATTCTCCTAAGCTCCAGGGAATTATTTGAGAATGTAACTAGTAGAGTTGACTGAGGAGAACCAGTCGATGTGGTTTATTTAGACTCACAGAAGGATTTCGACAAGGTCTTGTAGCAGATGACTATGGAAAGTTAAAGCACACGGGATTGCAGGTAATGTCTTGAGTTGGGTAGAAAGTTGGTTAGCTTTTTCTGATTGGCAGTCAGTGACTTGTGAGTTCCACAGAGATCTGTGCTGGACCCCAACTGTTCACTGTATACATTAATGATTTGTAAATGGGAACTGAATGCATTACCTCCAAATTTGCAGACAATACAAAGTTGGGTGGGAGGGTGAGCTGTGAGGAGAATGCAGAGATGCTTCAGTAAGATTTGGACAGGCTGGGTGTGTGGGTATGTACCACAGGAAGTAGTAGAGGCTAAAATGTTGACTGATTTCAAGAAGAAATTAGATGCAGTGTAATGTATAGGGGATTTTCACGTAACTTCATTGCAGTGTGAATGTAAGCCTATTTGTGACTAATAGATAAACTCATGTGGATAAATGTGAGATTATCCACTTTGGTAGCAATAATAGCAAGGCAGATTATTACTTGATTGGGTGTAAATTGAGAGAGGTGGATACTCAGTGAGATATTGCTCTTGGGCTAAAGGGATCAAAGGATATGGTAGAGGGAGGGATAGCAGAGCAGGCTCGAAGGGCTGAATGGTCTACTCCTGCTTCTAGTGTCTATGAATATAGATTGAATTTACTCAATCTGTCATCACAGGCCATCCCCACAGAGGGTGGTGGGGGTATGGAATGCACTGCCAAGTAAAGTGTTGGAGGCAGGCAGTCTGGAGTTATTTAAGAAATACTTAGATGGGCACATGAACAGAATGGGAATGGAAGGGAAAAGAAAGCAGTTCTGGTCCCCACATTATAAGAAAGATGTGGAGGCATTGGAGAGGGTACACAGGAGGTTTACCAGGATGTTGCCTGGTATGGAGGGCAGGTCTTATGAAGAGAGGCTGAGGGATTTGAGGTTGTTTTCGTTAGAAAGGAGGAGGCTGAGAGGGGACCTGATCGAAACATATAAGATGATTAGAGGTTTAGATAGGGTGGACAGTGATAGCCTTTTTCCTAGGATGGAAAAAGCTATCACGAGGGGACACAGCTTTAAATTAAGGGGTGATAGTTATAGGACGGATGTCAGAGGTAGGTTCTTTACCCAAAGGTTGGTTCGGGAGTGGAATGCCCTGCCTGCAGCAGTTGTAGATGCGCCAAGTTTGGTGCGTTTAAGAGGTTAGTTGATAAGTATATGGAAGAGAAGGGAATGGTTTAGTTTGGAGGGGCATTGCTTTTTATATTGGTCGGCGCAACATCGAAGGCCGAAGGGCCTGTTCTGTGCTGTAATGTTCTATGATTTAAAATAAGGATCATGAGCCTTGGGAGTCCCTGAGAAGTGTGTAAATAGATGATGATATTGATGTACTTGTTTTTATCCTACAGGTACTTTTGTCCACCTTGTTGTCTAACGAGGGGCATACACGCGATAGGTCGTGAGAGGACTGCTCTTGGATTTTCTTGAGAGTATCCTAATGCTTCACGTCGTTAGTGTACGCTTGACCTGGACCATTTGATGGGCAACACGACAGCTCAGTGACTATCGCTGTGCTGTGCAGATACATGGATTTGGGCCTGTGTCTGTGGGAGTTTGCACATTCTCCCCGTGCTTGCGTGGGTTTTCTCCAGGTGCTCCGGTTCCCTCCCACATCCCAAAGATGTGCTCTTAGGCTAATTGGCAAAACAAATTCTCCCTAAATTGTCTCAAATTTGGATTTTAATCCATAGATCTATAAACATGGACAGGGATCGCGGGTAGAGGTGGGAACATTGGGGTGGCGGCGCGGGCTCGTTGGGCTGAAAGGCCTGTTTCCCGTGCTGTCTTGTTCTTTGTTCTCTTCCCAGAGACCAATCAGGTGAAACTTTGCTCATTGCACCGTCTCTATTACAAGTTTATCCCTTCTGAAATGTGGAGATTAAAACTGGGCGCAGTGTTCCAGCTGTGGCTCTCATTGCTACGCTGTGTAACTGCAGCAAAAACGCTTTATTAACGTACCCCAATGCCCTGGCAATGAAGGCTGCTGGGAGGATGTTGGCTAGAACGGTGCCTCTTAAAGAAGACTCCGTTCGGGTAACTGTAAGTCTTCATTAGGCAGCAGAAGTGTCGGCACATGAAGGATTGAGGCTGGGATCCATCTCCATGCCCCTGGGATCTATCTCCATGCCCCTGGGATCTATCTCCATGCCCCTGGGATCTATCTCCATGCCCCTGGGATCCATCTCCATGCCCCTGGGATCTATCTCCATGCCCCTGGGATCTATCTCCATGTCCGGGTCTTCACCCATCTCTGTCCAAAACCTCATGGACCCTGTGTCTGGGTCATGTGACTCCCTATAATCACCGTGTGGTACATGTTAACCCTCTGTGTGCTGGACTCTTATACCACAAAGATCACAATTCCATTTACATTCTCTTCTGTTTCCTGTCCAGTAACCAATCCTCTCTTTACGCTAATTATTATCTTTCATTATCCATGAGCTCTAGTTCCCTTATTAACTTTCCGTGGCTTCTTAACAAATTACTTAGGAAGTTGTCTGCCTCTCTCCGTCTCTCTCTCCTTCACTTTTCTTCCCTGTCTGTTTTATTTTGACTGGGACTTGCTCCTCAGAGTCAGAATCCAGTGAGTAAACTCTGCAGGGCCAGTGCTGAGCAGCAGGTGGCAGTGCTGTCAATGAAACGTTGCTGGCAGTGGATAACTCAGTCCCTCGGAGTAACTCCTCCAGAGGTTCCCTACTCTCACACAGCCAATTTGATTCCGTCCCCGTGATATCAAGGAACGGTTAAAGGCACTGGAACTGCAAAGGCAACGGGTTCTGAGAACGTTCCGGCAGCAGTCCTGAAGACTTGTGCTCCAGAACCTGCCGCTCCCCTAGCCAAACTCTTCCAGTCCAGTTCCAACACCGGCATCTACCCGGCAATGTGGAAAATTGTCCAGGTGTGTCCTGGACACAAAAAGCAGGAGAAATCCAACCCTGACAATTACCACCCAATCCGTCTACTCTCGATCATCAGTAAGGTAATGGAAGGGCTCATCGACAGCGCTATCCAGCAGCTCCTGCTCAGCAATAACCTGCTCAGTGACGCCCAGTTTGGGTTTCTCCCAGGGTCACTCAGCTCCTGACCTCATTACAGCCTTGGTTCAAACATGGACAAAAGAGCTGAATTCCAGGGGAGAGTGACAGCCCCTGGCATTGAGGCCACATTCGACCGAGTGTGGCGTCGAGGAGCCCGAGTGAAAGTGGAATCAATTGGAATCAGGGGAAACTTTCCGCGGATTGGAGTCACACTCGGCACAAAGGAAGATGGCTGTGGTGGTCGGAGATCAAACATCTCAGTTCCAGGACATCACTGCAGGGGGCTGGAGTTACCTATAGTCATGATGTGGAGATGCCGGCGTTGGACTGGGGTAAACACAGTAAGAAGTCTCACAACACCAGGTTAAAGTCCAACAGGTTTATTTGCTAGCAAAAGCCACTAGCTTTTACAGTCCCTTCGTCAGGTGAGTGGGAGTTCTGTTCACAAAAAGGGAATATAAAGACACAAACTCAATTTACAAAATAATGGTTGGAATGTGAGTCTTTACAGGTAATCAAGTCTCAAAGGTACAGACTGTAAACTGAGTTTGTGCCTTTATATGCCCCGTTTGTGAATAAAACGCCCACTCACCTGATGAAGGAGCAGCGCTCTGAAAGATAGTGGTTTTTGCTACTAAATAAACCTGTTGGACTTTAATCTGATGTTGGGAAACTTCTTACTGTGGATACCTGCAGTCCCAGACTCCAGACAGACTCAGAGCCAGACCAGACTGGGACTCAGACAGGACGGACTGTGCCCAGACAAGGGGGTAGGTTCCTCCTCGAGCGGATTCACAGCCCAGCTGGATTTTTTATGACAATTTGACAGACTGATTGTCACTTTGACTGAGGTTAAATTCTCAAGATCTCAGTTCCTGTGGATTATTTACCCGAAGCTGTCTCTGATCCAGTTAGAAACCCACTGCTCTGTGTCCACACAGGGCAGGATTGGCAGCTCAACTGTTAGAATTGTGGGAAGATTCAATCCACGGGAGAGAGCGGAGACAGGAAAACATCCATCCCAAAGACAGAAATATCCAGGAACTGGTTAATTAGGCAGGAGCAGCAGAGTTAGAAGTGGAGGAGAGGAGTGTGTGAATAAGGAGGGAGTGAGGAGGGGGAGGGAGGGGAGTGAGGAGAGGGAGGCCGGGACGGAATGAGGGAAGAGAGGGGGAAATGAGTAGGGGGGAGGAGTGAGGGGGGAAGGAGTGAGGAGAGGAGTGAGGAGAAAGGGAGTGAGGAGGGGGAACAGATAAAGAGGAGGGTAGAGGAGGGGAGGGAATGGGGAGGGGAGGGACTGAGGAGGGGAGGGAGCGAAGAGAGGGATGGAGTGAGGAGGAAGGGCAGGGAGTGAGGAGGAGAGGGAGTGAGGAGTGGGCGGGATTGAGGAGGGAAGGGATTGAGGAAGGGAGGGAGTGAGGAGTGGGAGGGAAAAAACGAGTGAGGAGGGGGAGGGATTGAGGAGGGGAGGGAGTGAGAAGTGGGAGGGATTGAGGAGGGGATGGATTGAGGAGGGGAGGGATTGAGGAAGGGACGGAGTGAGGAGTGGGAGGGATTGAGGAGGGGAAGGAGTAAGAAGGGGGAGGAGAGGGAGCGAGGAGGAGAGGAATGAGGAGGGAACTAATCCTTGAATCAGCTCTGGGAGAATGGGATTTATCTCCTCTCTTCGCTGTGAAGACAGGCAATCAGAGGGAGCAGAGCATTGGGAGGGGATTAATGTCCCTCTCCTGGGTATCGGCTTTTGTTCTACCCCCATGTGGCTTTGGGGAGTTGCTCTTATTTTATGCTTACCTCCATTCTGGACATTTTTTCACCAAAAATAATTTTTGAGAATTGTTTTGAGGTCACAATTTATTAAAATCTCAGAGCGAGGGAAGAGTGGTCAAATTAAACGGAGAGAGAGTGAGGCCTACCTCACAGGCTGAGGGACACGGAGAGAGAGTGAGGCCTACCTCACAGGCTGAGGGACACGGAGAGAGAGTGAGGCCTACCTCACAGGCTGAGGGACACGGAGAGTGAGGCCTACCTCACAGGCTGAGGGACACGGAGAGTGAGGCCTACCTCACAGGCTGAGGGACACGGAGAGAGAGTGAGGCCTACCTCACAGGCTGAGGGACACGGAGAGAGAGTGAGGCCTACCTCACAGGCTGAGGGACACGGAGAGAGAGTGAGGCCTACCTCACAGGCTGAGGGACAGTGGATGAAAGGGGACGTATCCTCTCCAGCTGCTAGGTGTGTCTCAGTGATAAAACACACACTGGGTAACAGGGAAGAATTCAATCAGTTTCTGATTTCAGACAGATCCATACACTGAGCTGACAGATTCTCATCCTTGTTTTCAAATCCCTTCAGACTTCACCCCCTCCCTATCTCTGCCCTCTCCTCCAGCCCCCTACACCCCCTCCCTATCTCTGCCCTCTCCTCCAGCCCCCTAACAACCCCTCCCTATCTCTGCCCTCTCTCCAGCCCCCTACACCCCCTCCCCTATCTTGCCCTCTCCTCCAGCCCCCTACACCCCATCCCTATCTCTGTAACCTCCTCCAGCTCCTACAATCCTCCCTATCTTTGTAACTCCTCCAGCCCCCTACACCCCTTCCTATCTCTGTAACCTTCTCCAGCCTCCACATCCCTGTGGCAGCACAGTGACACAGTGGTTAGCATTGCTGCCTCACAGCGCCAGGGACCTGAGTTCGATTCCAGGCCTTGGAGTGGAGTTTGCACGTTCTCCCCGTGTCTGGGTGGGTTTCCTCCGGATGCTCTGGTTTCCTCCCACAGTCTGAATGATGTGCTGGTTAGGGTGCATTGACCTGAACAGGCTCTGGACTGTGGCGATTAGGGAATTTTCACAGTAACTTCATTGCAGTGTTAATGTAAGCCTTACTTGTGAACAATAAATAAAAACTTCCAATGTTCTTATCTCTATAGCCCTGTCCTTTCTCTGAGATCTCCGCACTCCTCTAATTCCGGTCTCTGAAGCATGCCGATTTTATTACTAGTGGCCGTGCCTTCAGCAGTCTGGATCTCTCCACGCTGGAACTCCCTCCCTAACCTCACCCACACACTATCTCGTTTAAAGACGTGAGAAGCAGGATCGGGGGGAGACTGTGTGCTTGCTTTTGGCCCGTTGTTTAACCCTCTCCCCGTACTAACCCAATCCCATCAGTCCCCTCCTGTCTCTGCTTACATTAAGGTTCCCCTCAAAACCCGAGCTCACTTCCTGAGCTGACTCTGTACCTCTTCACATAGCTCAGCGATAACGTCATTTGTGTAGCTGGACCTTTCTATTGTATTGAAAGGCGCTATATAAATGCAAATTGTTATAGTTAGTTTTGACAGATGGAGAATAGGAAACAATCAAATCAAACTACGGGCGGACGCTGGAAATCGGAAATATAAACAGAATGTTCTGGAAATACTCCACAGTCAGCGTCTGTAGAGAGAGAAATGGTTAATGTTTCCAGTCTGTAAACCTCAGAGAGTTAAAAACAATGAAGTGATTCCATCACAATATCTTCAATCTTATTTCTTTAATAGTTTTTTTTGGAAGATTAAAAAACCAGAAGCAGCAAGCTGTTTTGTGTGTGGGTCAGGCTTCCTACACTGTCCCAATCCAATAACTTCCAGAACACAAATTACTATTTTAATTCTGGAACAGCCTTGACCTTTCACCTGTGGGATTGTACTTCCAACCTAAAGCTGCTGGATGGGGAGGATTATTTTTCCTGGGACATGGGCTGTGCCAGTATTTATTGTCCATTCCTAGTTGCCCTTGGAGGGCAGTTGAGAATCACCCACATTGCTGCGGGTCTGGAGTCACATGTAGGCCAGACAGGGTAAGAATGGCAGATTTCCTTCCCTAAAGGACATTAGTGACCCACATGGGTTTTTCCCACAATGGTTTCATAGTCATCAGTAGATTTTTAATTCCAGATATTTTGTATTGAATTCAAATTCCACCATCTGCCGTAGTGGGATTCGAACCCCAGGACATTAGCTGCATTAATAGTCTAGCGATACTACCATGAGGCCATTATCTCCCTTTGATGTATCAGAGGGCTGGAGAATCCAGTCTCAAATGGGATTGGGATAAAATCACATCCCAGAAACTGAGGGATAGGAGTCTGATGGATAAAAGGTTTCGAAACAGGATGTTAATAGAAACTGCCTGCAAAACTGAGACAGGAATATTCAATGGAAGTTCTGTGAACCCAGGATAATTAAAAACCAGGAAACATCATCAGGCAGAGCGGCAGAATCTGATTCCAGAGCAACCCCTAAAAATAGAACAATATCTCTTCACAGAGGATTCATTTATGCATTAAATTCACCATCGGCCTCTCCCTCTCACCCCTCCCAAAGGTCAAACACACAACCAAAATAAAGGAGGAAAAAGGATTCAAGACTCACCCCACTGAACCTCGACCCCAGTGAGAGTCAGTGTGTGTGGGACCCGTACCCCAGTGAGAGTCAGTGTGTGTGGGACCCGTACCCCAGTGAGAGTCAGTGTGTGTGAGACCCATACCCCAGTGAGAGTCAGTGTGTGTGGAACCCGTACCCCAGTGAGAGTCAGTGTGTGTGGAACCTGTACCCCAGTGAGAGTCAGTGTGTGTGGGACCCGTACCCCAGTGAGAGTCAGTGTGTGTGGGAGCCGTACCCCAGTGAGAGTCAGTGTGTGTGGGACCCGTACCCCAGTGAGAGTCAGTGTGTGTGGGACCCGTACCCCAGTGAGAGTCAGTGTGTGTGGGAGCCGTGCCCCAGTGAGAGTCAGTGTGTGTGGGAGCCGTACCCCAGTGAGAGTCAGTGTGTGTGGGAGCCGTACCCCAGTGAGAGTCAGTGTGTGTGGGAGCCAAAGCCCAGTGAGAGTCAGTGTGTGTGGGACCCGTACCCCAGTGAGAGTCAGTGTGTGTGGGAGCCGTACCCCAGTGAGAGTCAGTGTGTGTGGGACCCGTACCCCAGTGAGAGTCAGTGTGTGTGGGACCCGTACCCCAGTGAGAGTCAGTGTGTGTGGGAACCCCAGTAAGAATGTCTGTGCTTTGGTGAATTTGGGGTGTATTGGTAAATTTTCTTTTCCTCTGCCTCCAGGAACTCAGTGTATTTTGGGACAGGAATGTGGTTTGCTGGAATTGGGGGTTGGGATATTGGAGGGGTTACCTCTCATGCTCTGCTGCAGACCCCTCCTGTACAGAACACTGCACGCGGTAATGGATCTGTGACCCACTGGTTAACATTGAGCTTCATAAATTTTCCTGCATTAGTCCAGGAGACTCCCCCTGAGATCAGGAATCCCAGGCACAGCAAGCAGCAGCATTCCAGAGGCGAGCTGGTTCTGAGAGTGAGGCCGGCTCACCCACTGTGTCCATGTCAGTCCTGCACACCCAGCTTTGTCCCGCTGTCACCCTGGCTGGGTGCTGGGCCAGCCTGCTCAGTCAACAGGAGGTGCTTGGCTCCTCTGCAGGCTGAATTCCTTGGCTTTGAGCCGGAGCTTGGCGATACTGTTGGCCATTGTCACTCCGGGGCCACTCGAACTCGATCCAGTCGGGCTGTAAGGAGGCAACCAGCTATCAAAATGCAAATCACAGAATCTTCACACGTATGTAGAAGCACAATTATATTAAAAATAACTCTGGACTGTACGCCCCAAACCCCAGCAATACCAACACACACCCACAACATCCTGGGACACTGGGAAATCAGAACAGACCATTTAAATCTCCCTCTACATCATCCCTCCCAGGACAGGTACAGCACGGGGTTAGATACAGAGTAAAGCTCCCTCTACACTGTCCCCCATCAAACACTCCCAGGACAGGTACAGCACGGGGTTAGATACAGAGTAAAGCTCCCTCTACACTGTTCCCCCATCAAACACTCCCAGGACAGGTACAGCACGGAGTTAGATACAGAGTAAAGCTCCCTCTACATTGTTCCCCCATCAAACATTCCTAGGACAGGTACAGCACGGGGTTAGATACAGAGTAAAGCTCCCTCTACACTGTCCCCCCATCAAACACTCCCAGGACAGGTACAGCACGGGGTTAGATACAGAGTAAAGCTCCCTCTACACTGTCCCCCCATCAAACACTCCCAGGACAGGTACAGCACGGGGTTAGATACAGAGTAAAGCTCCCTCTACACTGTCCCCCCATCAAACACTCCCAGGACAGGTACAGCACGGGGTTAGATACAGAGTAAAGCTCCCTCTACACTGTCCCCCATCAAACACTCCCAGGACAGATACAGCACGGGGTTAGATACAGAGTAAAGCTCCCTCTACACTGTCCCCCATCAAACACTCCCAGGACAGGTACAGCACGGGGTTAGATACAGAGTAAAGCTCCCTCTACACTGTCCCCACCAAACACTCCCAGGACAGGTACAGCACGGGGGTAGATACAGAGTAAAGCTCCCTCTACGCTGTCCCCCCATCAAACACTCCCAGGACAGGTACAGCACGGGGTTAGATACAGAGTAAAGCTCCCTCTACACTGTCACCATCAAACACTCCCAGGACAGATACAGCATGGGGTTAGATACAGAGTAAAGCTCCCTCTACACTGTCCCCATCAAACACTCCCAGGACAGGTACAGCACTGGGTTAGATACAGAGTAAAGCTCCCTCTACACTGTCCCCATCAAACACTCCCAGGACAGGTACAGCACAGGTTTAGATACAGAGTAAAGCTCCCTCTACACTGTCCCCCATCAAACACTCCCAGGACAGGTACAGCACGGGGTTACATACAGAGTAAAGCTCCCTCAACATTGTCCCCCATCAAACACTCCCAGGACAGGTACAGCACGGGGTTAGATACAGAGTAAAGCTCCCTCTACACTGTCCCCCCATCAAACACTCCCAGGACAGGTATGATAACTGTCTGTGTGTTACCCAGGGACACAGCGACTCTCTCCCTGTTGCTCATCACTGGTTTACATCTGTTGGATTCCAGTTTCGAACCAGCTTCTATTGAATTTATTGCAACAAGAAATGGAATAGACTGTGTGGGAAATTTCCAGCTCACTGATTGTTTGTGTGAAAGGTTGGTTTTGGTGATGATTACCTGTGGGAGGGGTTTGTTGACCAGGAGGGGTACTCTGTGCTGAGCGGGGTGTGTCGGGCACCTACAGGTTGTTCGATGGCTGATTCCACTCGGTACGATTTGAGGAGTGAGACTGTCCTCTCACCTAAAACTGTCCGTTCATTCCTGCGGAACTTGGCCCTCCGGTTCTGAAACCAGACCTGAGAGAGAGAGAGAGAGGGATGGGAATGTTTTGAATTACATTGAAATTACAAAACACAAACAGGCCATTTAGCCCAACTGTACATGCTGCACAGAGTCTCCTCACAGCCCCTTCTTCATCTCATCCCATTAATGTATCAAACAGTAACTGATAGTCATAGAATTATAGAGCTTTACAGCACGGAAACAGGCCCTTCGGCCCAACTTCTCTATGCCACCCTTTTTTAAAACCTCTAAATTAATCCCAATTGGCCCTCTATACTATTGTACCCACGTAACTGTCTAAATACTTTTTAAAAGCTAAAATTGTACCTGTCTCTACTACTATTACCTCTGGCAGCTTGTTGCAGACACTCACCACCCTCTGTGTGAAAGAATTGTCCCTCTGAACACTTCTGTATCTCTCCCCTCTCACCTTAAACCAATGCCTTCCAGTTTTAGACTCCCCTACCTTTGGGAAAGGTATTGACTATCTAGCTGGTCTATGTCCCTCATTATTTTATAGACCTCTATAAGATCACTCTTGAAGGGGCAGTGCTCCAAAAGCTCGTGATACCAAATAAATCCTGTTGGACTTTAACGTGGCGTCGAGAGACTACTTACGGTGCCCACCCCAGTCCATCGCTGGCAACTCCACATCACATTTATGCATT
Organism: Sphyrna mokarran; assembly: GCA_024679065.1. Taxonomy (NCBI): domain Eukaryota; kingdom Metazoa; phylum Chordata; class Chondrichthyes; order Carcharhiniformes; family Carcharhinidae; genus Sphyrna; species Sphyrna mokarran. The sequence continues at coordinate 3,123,676 of JAGIQG010000025.1, forward strand.
ACTTTTTATACAAAGGCAGCACAGTGGCACAGTGGTTAGCACCCGCTGCTTCACAGCACCAGGGACCCGGGTTTGATTTCCGGTTTGGGTCACTGTGTGCATGGAGTATGCACATTCACCCCATGTCTGCATGGGTTTCCTTCCACAGTCTGAAAGACGTGCTGGTTAGGGCGCATTGGCCATACTAAATTCTCACAAATTTAGGTGCCACAGTGTGGTGACTAAGGAATTTTGACAGTAACTTCATTGCAGTGTTAACACAAGCCTACTTGTGACACTAATAAATATACTTCACTTTTCTTTAACCAAGTGGGACACTCAGGGTGTCTGACTGGGGCAATTATCAAATAAAGTTTGACATTGACCAGGTGTTGGTCAGAGAGATTGGTTTTATTTCCATTCTCCTGTGGTGAGCATGCTCCTGGTCTGGGCTCTTTGCTGGGATTGGAACAAAAACAAAGAAAATTCCAGCTCAGGAACAGGCCCTTCAGCCCCTCTGAGCCTGCACTGACCCCATGCTGCCCGACTGAACTAAAACCCCCTACCCTTCCAGGGACCATATCTCTTTATTCCCATCCTATTCATGGATTTGTCCAGACGCCCCTTAAAACTCACTATCGTATCCACTTCCACTACCTCCCCTGGTAGTGAGTTCCAGGCACAAACTGGGCTTGTGTGGGATCTGTGTTGGTCTCTGTGCTCTCAGGGTCTGGTGGCTACCTGGTTGACTGTTAAATGAATCCTTTTTGGACAAACACTCCTCATGGAGGGTGTGGGGGAGATGTGGGTGCGGTGCTGGAGGAGGGGGTGGCAGGGTATCAGTAATGGCACTAATTAGTAATCCATAGAGGCTAATGGACTGGGGACACGGGTTCAAATCCCACCCTGGCCCCTGGTGGATTTTAAATTTCATTGATTGTTATAAAAACCCCATCTGGTTCACTAATGTCCTTTAGGGAGGGAAATCTGCCATCCTTACTCAGTCTGACCTGCTTCTGACTGCAGAGCCACAGTTGACTCTGAAATGGCCGAGACATTCCGTTCAAGGGTCAATTAGGGATGGGCAATAAATGCTGGCCCAGCCCAATGGCACCCACATCATATGGACAAATTTTTAAACTTCTATCAGCCCTTCAGACATCCTGTATCTGGGTAGAGAGTTTACCAGCTTCTCTCTCTGTCCAATTAGTGAATTGAAATCACCCAGGGAACAGGTTCAAGTTCACAGTTCAGATGTCTGAGGAAGGATGTTCTCGCTCTCGAGAGAGTGCAGCGAAGGTTTACCAGGCTGATTCTGGGGATGGCTGAGGAGAGATTGACTAGGTTAGGATTGTTTTCACTGGAATTCAGACGAATGAGGGAGAACTGATAGAAATTTATAAAATTCTAACAGAACCACACAGGGTGGATACAGGGAGGATGATCCTGATGGTGAAGGGAGTCCAGAACCAGAGGTCACAGTCTCAGGAATTCAGGGTAGACCATTTAGGGTGGAGATGAGGAGACATTTCTTCACCCAAGGAGTGGTGAGTCTGTGGAATTCATTCCCACAGGAAAGAGTTGATGCCAAAACATTGAACGTATCGAAGAGATGGCTGGATATAGCACTTGGGGTGAATGGGATCAAAGGTTATGGGGAAAAAGAAGGATTAGGCTATTGAGTTGGATGATCAGCCATGATTGTAATGAATTGTGAAATAGGTTCGAAGGGCTGAATGGCCTCCTCTTATCTTCTACGTTTCTGTGCCAAGAGTACAGTGAATTGGCCAGTCAACTGATGAATGACTGCAGTCACTGGATGGTGAGGGGGGGGTATTGATGTATCGAAGGGGGGGTGTTGACGTGTGGACAGTGGGGAGGGTAGGTTGATGGGGATGAGGGGGGTGGTTTGTATCGAAGTGGGGGGTAGTTTGTGTGGGCAATGGGGAGGGTAGGTTGATGGGGGTGAGGGGGGGGTTCGTATCGGGGGGTAGTTGACGTCTGGGCGTGGGAGGGTAGGTTGATGGGGGTGATGGGGGGATTTTGTATCGAAAGGGGGGGGTAGTTGACGTGTGGGCAATGGGGAGGGTAGGTTGATGGGGGTGAGGGGGGGTTTCGTATCGAGGGGAGGGTAGTTGACGTGTGGCAGTGGGGAGGTAGGTTGATGGGGGGGACGGGGGATTTGTATCGCGAAGGGGGGGGTAGTTGACGTGTGGGCAGTGGGGAGGGTAGGTTGATGGGGGTGACGGGGGGATTTGTATCGAAGGGGGGGGGTAGTTGACGTGTGGGCAGTGGGGAGGGTAGGAATCGGAGTGCAGGGAGGTTTGTTATGTGAAACATAAACATTGGCATTTCCCCATCAGAGATTCTCCATTCCTTGTACAGATTCTGAAGGTTGGGATTGACCTGCACTCTGGCCTCGCTCAGATTCACCCTCCTGGCCACTTCCTCACGCACGAATGCGTCTGGATAATGCGTCCTCTCAAACACCTTCTCCAGGGCCTGTAGCTGGGAGCTGTTAAACGTCGTCCGATTTCGCCGCTGCTTCTGCCTTTGTTTCTGAAGGTTTGCAGACAGACAGTGTTCTAGAACAGGGGAGAGGGAGAGAATCAGACAGCAGCAGCCCCACACATCACTGTATCCTCACACAGAACAACAGGAAAGAACAGAGAGAAAAAATATCAAAGCAAATTACTGTGGACCCTGCAATCTGAAACAGAAAAGTCTGGGAAATCTCAGCGGGTTTGACAGCTTCTGTGGAGAGAGAATCGAGCCAATGTTTCCAGTCTGGATGGTTGTTCCTCAGAGCTGCAGACAACAGAAAAGAGGATGAGATTTAAAGTGTTAGGGTGGGGATGGGCGGGATTGATAAAAGGTCAATGGGAATGGGAATGATGGTGATCCCGGTTGGGAAGGGTGCTAACAGCGGCCACAGAGAGATCGGAGTGTGTGACTAGCAAAGGGCGGCAGAGTGTCAAAGGACAACCTAAGGCATGGAACAGGTTGGGGGGGAGGGGGGGTGGTGCTGAGGGGTGGAGTGATGGGGTGCTGCAGGGGGGGGAGATGGGGGGGGCCTGCAGGGTGGGAGATGGGGGGCCTGCAGGGGTGGGGAGATAAGGGGCCTGCAGGGTGGGGAGATGGGGGGGGCCTGCAGGGGTGGGGAAGGGGTGGGGGGCCGCAGGGTGGGAGATGGGGGGCCGCAGGGGTGGGAGATGGGGGGGCCTGCAGGGGTGGGATAGGGGTGGGGGGGGGCCTGCAGGGGTGGGGAGATGGGGGTGGGGGGGGCCTGCAGGCCTGCAGGGGTGGGGAGATGGGGGGGGCCTGCAGGGTGGGGAGATGGGGGGGCTGCAGGGGTGGGAGATGAGATGGGGAGGGGGGGCCTGCAGGGGTGGGAGATGGGGGCCTGCAGGGGTGGGGAGATGGGGGTGCTGCAGTGGGGAGATGGGGGGGCAGGGTGGGGAGATCCTGCAGGGGTGCAGGGGTGGGAGATGGGGGGCCTGCAAGGGGTTGGGGAGATGAGGGGTGCAGGGGTGGGGGGGCCCTGCAGGGTTGGGAGATGGGGGGGCCTGCAGGGTGGGGCATGGGGGGGGGTGCTGCAGGGGTGGGGAGATGGGGGGGGGGGCCTGCAGGGGGGGGAGATGGGGGAGGGGGGGGGCCTGCAGGGGTGGGGAGATGGGGTCTGCAGGGGTGGGGAGATGGGGGGGGCCTGCGGGGTGGAGATGGAGATGGGGGGGCCTGCAGGGGTGGGAGAGGGGGGCTGCATGGGTGGGGAGATAGAGGGCAGGGTGGGGAGATGGGGGGGGCCTGGGAGGGGTGGGGGAGATGGGGGGCCTGCAGGGGTGGGGAGATGGGGGGGGCCTGCAGGGGTGGGAAGGGGGGGGCCTGCAGGGGTTGGATAGGGGGGGGGTGCAGGGGTGGGGAGATGGGGGGGCCTGCAGGGGTGGGGAGGGGGGGGGCCTGCAGGGTGGGGAGATGGGGGGGGCCTGCAGGGGTGGGGAGGAGGTTGGGGGGGGCCTGCAGGGGGGGGAGATGGGGGGGGGCAGGGGGTGGGTGGGGGGCAGGGGTGGGGGGGGGAGGGGTGGGGAGATGGGGGGGGCCTGCAGGGGTGGGAGATGGGGCCTGCAGGGGTGGGGAGATGGGGGGCAGGCCTGCAGGGGTGGGGAGATGGGGGGGGGGCCTGCAGAGGTGGGGAGATGGGGGGGCCTGCAGGGGGGGAGATAGAGGGGCCTAGGGGGCCTGCAGAGGGGCCTGGGGAGATGGGGGGGGGCCTGCAGGGGTGGGGAGATGGGGGGGCCTGCAGGGTGGGGAGATAGAGGGGCCTGCAGGGGTGGGGAGATGGGGGAGGCCTGCAGGGGGGGGAATGGGGGCCTGCAAATGGTGGAAAGCGAGATTTTGAGAAGGTGCCAAATGAAATATGAAGAAATTAAATTTTTGAAAAGAAATGATAAATATACACTTCGAAAAATGAAAAGAAAATGAATAAATGGAAATGGGGTGTAGGTGGAGGGAGGGTTCACTCTCTGAAGTTGTTGAACCAGTGTTCAGCCCAGAAAGGCTGTAAAGTTCCCAATCGGAATAGAACATAGAACGTAGAGGAGCATTGTCAGGCGATGCAGCAGGACATAGATAGGCTGGTAAGCTTGGGCAGATAGATGGCAGATGGAATTCAATCCTGATAAATGCGAGGTGATGCATTTTGGGAGAAAGAATGTAGTGGGGAAGTATATGATAAAGGGTAGACCTATTAAGAGTATAGAAACGCAGAGGGATCTGCATATGCTAGCCTTTATAGGAAGGGGTATAGAGTACAAGAGCTGGCCTTTAATGTTGCAGTTGTACAAAACGCTGGTTAGACCTCATTTGGAATACTGCGTCCAGTTCTGGTTGCCTTAGTACCGGAAGGACGAGGAGACTCTGGAGAGGGTGCAGAGCAGGTTTATCAGGATGCTGCATGGTATGGAAGGTCTGAGTTATGAGGAGAGATTAGGCAAATTGGGACTGTTTTCCTTAGAAAGACGTAGACTTAGAGGAGATCTAATAGAGATGTACAAGATTATGAAGGGGATTGATAGAGTAAACAGGGTTAAGCTTTTTCCTAGGATGGACTCAATAGCACGAGGGGTCACAGGCTTAGGGTGAAGGGGGTAAGATATAATTTGGATGCGAGAGGGTTTTTTCACACAGAGGGTGGTGGGGTATGGAATGCGCTGCCAAGTAAAGTGTCCTCTGGGGTTATTTAAGAAATACTTAGATGGGCACATGAACAGAATGGGAATGGAGGGGTATAGAAAACTGATTTAAAATAGGGATCATGAGCCTTGGGAGTCCCTGGGAAGTGTGTAAATAGATGATGATATTGATGTACTTGTTTTTATCCTACAGGTGCTTTGGTCCACCTTGTTGTCTAACGAGGGGCATACACGCGATGGGTCGTGAGAGGGTGCTCTTGGATCTTTTTCGAGAGTATCCTAGTGCTTCACGTCGTTAGTGTATGCTTGACCTGGACCATCTGATGGGCAACACGACAGCTCAGTGACTATCGCTGTGCTGTGCAGATACATGGATTTGGGCCTGTGTCTGTGGGAGTTTGCGCATTCTCCCCGTGCTTGCGTGGGTTTTCTCCGGGAGCTCCGGTTTCCTCCCACATCCCAAAGATGTGCTCTTAGGCTAATTGGCAAAACAAATTCTCCCTAAATTGTCTCAAATTTGGTTTTTAATCCATAGATTTATAAACATGGACAGGGATCGCGGGTAGAGATGGGAACATCGGGGTGGCGGCGCAGGCTCGTTGGGCCGAAGGGCCTGTTTCCCGTGCTGTTTTGTTCTTCTTTGTTCTACAGCGCAGTACAGGCCCTTCGGCCCTCGATGTTGTGCCGACCAATGTAACCAATTTTATGACCCTCTATCCTAAACTATTCCAATGTTATCCATGTGCCTATCCACTGACCATTTGAACGCCCTTAAACTTGATGAGTCCACAACTACTGCAAGCAGGGCATTCCACGCCCTTACTACCCTCTGAGTAAAGAACCCACTTCTAGCATCTATCCTATAACTACCACCCCTTAATTTAAAGCTATGTCCCCTCGTGTTATCCATCTCCATCTGAGGAAAAAGGCTCTCACTATCCACCCTATCTAACCCTCTGATCATCTTATATGTCTCAATTAAGTCACCTCTTAGCCTTCTTCTCTCTAATGAAAATAACTTCAAGTCCCTCAGCCTTTCCTCATAAGATCTACCCACCATACCAGGCAACATCCTGGTAAACCTCCTCTGCACCCTTTCCAATGCCTCCTCATTTTTCTTATAATGTGGCGACCAAAACTGTACACAATACTCCAAGTGCGGCCGCACCAGAGTTTTGTACAGTTGCAATATGACATCTTGGCTCCAAAATTCAATCCCTCTATCAATAAATGCTAACACACTATACGCCTTCTTAACAACCTTATCGACTTGAGTACCAACTTTCAGAGATCTACGTACCTGTACACCGAGATCTCTCTGCTCATCTACACTACTAAGAGTCCTACCATTAGCCCCATATTCTGCACATACATTACTTTTACCAAAGTGAATCACCTGACACTTTTCCACATTAAACTCCATTTGCCACCTCTCAGCCCAGCTCTGCAACCTATCTATGTCCCTCTGCAAACTGCAACGTCCATCCTCACTGTCTACAACTCCTCCGACTTTGGTGTCATCAGCAAATTTACTAACCCATCCCTCTACACCCTCATCTAGGTCATTTATAAAAACAACAAACAACAGTGGCCCCAGAACAGATCCCTGAGGTACACCACTAGTATATGAGGTGCTGTTCCTGCAGTTTGCATTGGGATTCACTGGAACATTGCAAAAGGCCCAGGACGGACATGTGGACAGGAGAGCAGGCTGGTATTGAAATGGCAAACGCCAGGAAGGTCTGGTTCCTGCTTGTGGACAGACTGAAGGTGTTCAGCAAAGTGTTCACCCAGTCTGTGTTTGGTTTCTTCGCTGTAGAGTAGATCACACTGGGAGCAGCGAGTGCAGCAGACCAGACTGCAGGAGGGGAATGAATATGTGGGAGCCGTACCCCAGTGAGAGTCAGTGTGTATTTGGACCCGTATCCCAGTGAGAGTCAGTGTGTATTTGGACCCGTATCCCAGTGAGAGTCAGTGTGTGTGGGAGCCGTACCCCAGTGAGAGTCAGTGTGTGTGGGAGCCGTACCCCAGTGAGAGTCAGTGTGTGTGGGAGCCGTACCCCAGTGAGAGTCAGTGTGTGTGGGACCCATACCCCAGTGAGAGTAGTGTGTGTGGGATCTGTACCCCTGTTTAGAATTCAGGAACAGAAGACAAAGGGATTGATTAAGAAGAGGAAGTTCTGAAGGCATTTGATAGGGTTGATTTAGTGCGGGGGGAGGGGGAGAAGTACTCGGAATGATCAATATTAACAGTCGCTAAAGAACCCCAGAGAAATGATTTGCAGCCTCAGGAATTTGATCAGTTGTTAAGTCTCTCCTCACTTTACAACATGAGCATGGCCACATGTCCATTCACATTCCATGTAAAGTTTATTTATTAGTGCCACGAGTAAGGCTTACACTAACCCTGCAATGAAGTTATTTCCACACTCCAACACCCGTTCAGGTCAATACACCTAACCAGCACGCCTTTCAGAATGTGGGAGGAAACCGGAGCACCTGGAGGAAACTCACACAGACACAGGATGAATGTGCAAACTTCACACAGACAGTGACCCGAGAGCAGGAATTGAACTCATGTCCCTGGCGCTGTGAAGCAGCAGTGCTAACCCACTGTGCCACCATGCTGTACTGAGAAACTGTGTGGGAGAATGACCCCATCACCTGTGTAAATTCACATTACTCTCAAGTCTGACCATTCCCAGAATCGATACAGTGCAATAGGAGGCCATTTGGCCCATTGTGTTTGCACTGGCTTTCTGAAAGATCATTCTAGCTAATCCCATTCCCTGTCTTATCCCACTACCTTGCACATTCTTTCTTTTCTGATAACAATTCAATTCCCTTTCAATACCTTACTCGAACCTGCCTCAGGAAATTCATTCTGCACCATGGGCTTGGGATGTTACAGATGCTATAAAAATCCAAGCTACCGTCTCCTACTCAAGGGCTTTCATTCCAGTTCTTGAGGTACTCGTAATGAATTTATTTTTAAAGATCAGTAAGTTTAAATAATTGTTTATTAATGTTCGGAATGCTGCCATAAAACTGAATCAAAGTGAATTAACACAGGTTTAAATTTGTTGCTCGCTCTGTCTCTCTCTCTCTCCGTCTGTCTCTATTTTTATCTCCCTCTCTTTCTCTTACGCCCTTTGTGTCCCCATATTTCTGCCTCCCTTCCTGTGTGTCTCTACCTCTTTCTCCATCTCTCTCTCTCTCTCCGTCTGTCTCCCTCTGTCTCTGTCTCTATCTCTATCTCTCCATCTCTCTCCCTCTCTGTCTCTCTTCCTTTGCCTCTAACAGCACTTAAATGGTCATTGAATAAACATATGGATGATGTTGGTGTAGTGTAGGTTAGATGGGCTTTAGATTGGTTTCACAGATCGGTGCAACATCGAGGGCCGAATGTTCTATGTTCTCCTCTGTCTCCCTCTCTCGGACTCGGGTGGACAATTCCTTTCTTGTCAGTTTATACTAACAATGAAATCCTTCTCCAGCCAAAATGTTTCTCATTACATTTCCAGGAGCTGCCAACCATTTCACATCTTGAGCCTTGCCTTGAAATGTAAATATCTCTGGCTGCCTGGATCACATTAACTCACTAAACGCTGATCAGGAACCGACTGCGACACTGGCCAGAACAGCACTCACCCCGTGGACAAACCCACCCTGACAAAACCCACCCCGACAAAACCCACCCGGCGGGTCTCAGTTCGGGCAGACCACTTCATTCAGGGTTTCCTTCGCCAGCCTGAGATTAATCTCCAGTTTCAGGCAATTGCATATTCCAGAGACACCCAGGCTGACAGCACTTTGCACTGTCGGAGGGTCAGTGCTGAGGGAGTGCCGCACTGTCAGAGGGTCAGTGCTGAGGGAGTGCCGCACTGTCAGAGTGTCAGTGCTGAGGGAGTGCCGCACTGTCAGAGGGTCAGTGCTGAGGGAGTGCCGCACTGTCAGAGGGTCAGTGCTGAGGGAGTGCCGCACTGTCAGAGGGTCAGTGCTGAGGGAGTGCCGCACTGTCAGGGGGTCAGTGCTGAGGGAGTGCCGCACTGTCAGGGGGTCAGTGCTGAGGGAGTGCCGCACTGTCAGAGGGTCAGTGCTGAGGGAGTGCCGCACTGTCAGAGGGTCAGTGCTGAGGGAGTGCCGCACTGTCAGAAGGTCAGTGCTGAGGGAGTGCCGCACTGTCAGAGGGTCAATACTTACTATATTCTACACTCTGTCCTTCCCTTTCTCTATGAACAGTTTACTTTGTCTGTATAGCATGAAAGAAACAATACTTTTCACTGTGCGTTAATATGTGTAAGAATAATAAATCAAACCAGGTTCCACCAGCCAACCAGAGAACTAACCAGCCTCTGTTATCAGATGAGGAGATTTTTGTCTGTTAGTCTGATCGGCAATATTTTAATAAAGTGTTCAAATAATTTATTTTAACATATTAAGAATCACAGTGGCACCGTGGTTACCACTGCTGCCTCGCAGTGCCAGGGACCCGGGTTCGATTTGCAGCTTGGGTCACAGTCTGTTTGGAGACTGCACATTCTCCCCATGTCTGTGTGGGTTTCCTCCGAATGTTCCAGTCTCCTCCCACAGTCCAAAAGATCTGCTGGTTAGGTTCATTGGCCGTGCTAAATTCTCCCTCCGTGTATCTGAACAGGCGCCAGAGTGTGGCAACTGGAAGATTTTCACAGTAACTTCATTGCAGTGTTAATGTTGTGAAGTTGAGTTTGTGATCTCTTTAAAAGCTAATTTTGTGTTCAGCGTTTGGATGTTTAAAATGCAGAGGCACACAGGGTACACAGATTGCAACATTTGTAACAATGACTAAGCATCAGGGTTGCCTTGGTAATAGGCTATGGAGGTTTTTGAATTTTGACAGCCTATTAGTTTAAAGAAGAAGCTCTGCTATTAGGAACCTGTCAAATTTGAATTTGGCTGTGTTGACAACATCAGAGCAGTCCTGGTATAGGAAAGCTGGTTTGATCCTCAGGATTATAAAGAGGAACTCAACTGCCTGCCGGCAGCTCAACTAAAGAGCTGCCTCCTCGCAACACCGAGAGAAGGCAAGAGCGGCTCTCTGCCAACTTAAAATATCTCTTAAAGGAACTCCCCAACTATCCAATGAAGGGTATCAAAAGCTTACAGACAACAAAATCAACAGAAGAACTCCAAAATCAAACCATCTGGTTGTTTATTTTTTCTGAGAGTAACTAAAGTCTGTTATTATTGATAAAGGGTGATCTGGACTGGAAACGTCAGCTCTTTCCTCTCTTTACAGATGCTGCCAGACCTGCTGAGATTTTCCAGCATTTTCTCCTTTGGTTTCAGATTCCAGCATCTGAAGTAATTTGCTTTTATCTGTTATTATTTTTAGGGAATGAATGGACCTTGTGTTTATCTGAACAGCATTCCAGATCTTTAAGCGACATATTACCTGTTTAGTTAAAGCTCCTGGTTTGTTAAATAAATAACCTGCTAATTTTTCACTTAAAGTGAGTGTCAGGTTTCTATATTAATGAACCTCTAAATGTTAATGAGGAACACTCCACACTCCTTTCCAAACACTTTGGGGGATTCACTGTGGCTTCTCATAAGGGGATCAACTTGTGACACTAATAAATAAACTGAACTAAAGGGCTGGTGACCTTCCAGTGAACATTGGAGACATTTTGGAGAAGGTCACGAATGTGAATGAAAGAATATATTCTTTATGGTATTGGAGGTCAAAGGGCAATGTAAACGAGGTGCCAAATGATAAGGTCAAGTCGATAGAGAGAAACTATTCCATCTGGAAGGGAAGGGGGGGGGGGTCACATGAAGTCCAGAACAAGAGGGAGGGGGGCAGAATATTTAAATTAGAGCTAGGCAGCTCAGGGATGATGTCAGGATGCATATTTCACAAGGGGTCGGGGGGGGAGGTACATCTGAAATCCCTCTCCCCCCCAAAAAAACTGCCAAGGTCGGGGGCCAATTGTCAGCACCAATTGATAAACTGACTAACAGGATTAAGAGTTACAGAAATTACTCAGATTGTTGGAGTTAAAATTCAAATCAGCTGTGACAGAACAGGCTTGAAGGGCCTCCTCCGGTTCCTATGTCCATCTGAAGACAAGTCCTGAAGGAGTTAATGTACAGAGACAGAGAAGGAGTGGGTAGAAAGCTGGTGTGGAGGGGGGAGAAACGGACAGATGAGAGAGAAGGAATGAAGATGAGTGGGACGGAGATGGTGGGGGAATGGAGAGGAAAGAACTGTTTACCAGATACATTCTCTAATGTACAGAAGGGTTAACAACAAAAGGAAAAGAAATCAGCTGGCACACAGCCTGGCTCAGGGCAGCGCCAGGAGCTGGATGAACACCCGCAGTGGGGAGTCTGCATTGGAGTGAGTCAGCACAGACATTTGGGGCCTCACACTCACACACACAGATACCCTCACACATACACAAACACACACTGGCACATACACACAGATACACACACACACACACACTGGCACATACACAAACACACACACACACATATACACACGTACACGCACACACACACACACACACAAACACATACAGACACACACACACACATATAGACACACACACACACACATATAGACACACACACACACACATATAGACACACACACACACATACAGACAGACACACACGCAGACACATACAGACACATCACACACGCACACTCACACGCACACTCACACAGGATTCCAGTCTCCATCTGCTGAACACACACATTTCTTATTGCTGTGACACCAACTCCAGATCCTCAAACAACAAGCAGCCTCAAAAACAGCTTCTCCCAACAGCAAACCATTCCAAATAGCTTCTGGAGGGCTGATCAGAAATCCCCTCATGATCCATCAGACAGTGTGCTGAGAAAGATATCAAATCAGATCTGTGACGGGAATATCAGCAACAGAGCAGAAACTCATCACTCCATTGGCCTAGAGCTTCAAACATTTATAATAATCCACCAATCAAACACTATTAGAAACTACAGACTCTCCCTAAAGTGCTGCCTCTCACTGGGGTACGGGTCCCACACACACTGACTCTCACTGGGGTACGGGTCCCACACACACTGACTCTCACTGGGGTACGGCTCCCACACACACTGACTCTCACTGGGGTACGGCTCCCACACACACTGACTCTCGCTGGGGTACAGCTCCCACACACACTGACTCTCACTGGGGTATGGATTCTACACACACTGACTCTCACTGGGGTACGGCTCCCACACACACTGACTCTCACTGGGGTATGGCTCCCACACACACTGACTCTCACTGGAGTACAGGTTCCACTCACACTGACTCTCACTGGGGTACGGCTCCCACACACACTGACTCTCACTGGGGTACGGCTCCCACACACACTGACTCTCACTGGGGTACGGCTCCCACACACACTGACTCTCACTGGGGTACGGCTCCCACACACACTGACTAGCTGATAGAAGACAGAGGGTGGTGGTTGATGGGAAATATTCAACCTGGAGTGCAGTTACAAGTGGTGTACCTCAAGGATCTGTTTTAGGGCCCCTGCTGTTTGTCATTTTTATAAATGACCTAGATGAGGGTGTAGAGGGTTGGATTAGTAAATTTGCTGACGATACCAAAGTGGGGGAGTTGTAGACAGCGAGGATGGATGTTACAGTTTGCAGAGGGACATAGATAGGTTGCAGAGCTGGGCCGTGAGGTGGCAAATGGAATTCAATACGGATAAGTGTGAGGTGATTCACTTTGGTAGGAATAACGGGCATATGAAATATAAGGCTAATGGAAGGACCCTTAATAGTGTTGTCGAGCAGAGGGATCTTGGGGTACAAGTACATAGCTCTTTGAAAGTTGGCACCCAGGTTGATCAAGTTGTTAAGAAGGCGTACAGTGTGTTAGCTTTTATTGGTAGAGAGATTGAATTTAGGAGCCGTGAGGTTATGTTACAACTGTACAAAACTCTGGTGCGGCCGCACTTGGAGTATTGCGTACAGTTCTGGTCGCCGCATTATAAGAAAGATGTGGAAGCTTTGGAAAGGGTGCAGAGGAGGTTTACCAGGATGTTGCCTGGTATGGTGGGAAGGCCTTATGAGGAAAGGCTGAGGGACCTGAGGTTATTTTCATTAGAGAGAAGAAGGTTACGCAGTGACCTAATTGAGGTGTATAAGATGATCAAGGATTGGATAGGGTGGATAGTGAGAGCCTTTTTCCTCGGATGGTGATGACCAACACGAGGGGACATAACTTTAAATTAAGAGGTGGTAGTTATAGGACGGATGTCAGAGGCAGGTTCTTTACACAGAGGGTGGTGAGAACGTGGAATGCCCTGCCTGCAGCAGTTGTGGACTCGCCTACTTTACTGCGCTGTAATGTTCTATGTTCTATGACTCTCACTGGGGTACGGCTCCCACACACACTGACTCTCACTAGAGTTGAGAGAATCCAAAACTGGGTCATTCTGCTCTGTTCCCCTTCTGTTTATCTTTGGTGGTTTGACATGAAGCCACAGAGGAAAATATTGAGACATATTTTAGGGGGAGCGGAGGGAGGATTTCCTGTGCTGAACCTTTGCTCCCATATTTCCAGCACAATCATTCATCACAGCGATGCCCTGAGATTCTCAAAGGAACGGCTGCAGTCCGTAACCTCTTTCCATAATCACAAAACTTCCTGAAATATTTTACAGTCAAAATCTGTTCATTATTGCCACTTGGGAAACAAATGAGCAAATTTGTGCACAGCAAGATCCCAATGAGAGTAACATGATCAACATGAAGGACAGAAAACTGCTGGATTGGCAGACGGGGTTTGGGTGGGGGAGGGGGGGTTAGCTCCTTGATGGCTAATTGCCAGGGATTTTTTAAATCCACCCGAGAGGGCAGATTATCCTCTGACAGTGCGGCACTCCCTCAGCACTGATCCTCTGACAGTGCGGCACTCCCTCAGCACTGATCCTCTGACAGTGCGGCACTCCCTCAGCACTGACCCTCTGACAGTGCTGCGGCATTCCCTCAGTACTGACCCTCTAACAGTGCATTCCCTCAGCACTGACCCTCTGACAGTGCGGCACTCCCAGCCTATCCTCTGACAGTGCGGCACTCCTCAGCACTGATCCTCTGACAGTGCGGCATCCCTCAGCACTGACCCTCTGACAGTGCGGCACTCCCTCAGCACTGACCCTCTGACAGTGCGGCGCTCCCTCAGCACTGACCCTCTGACAGTGCGGCGCTCCCTCAGCACTGACCCTCTGACAGTGCGGCGCTCCCTCAGCACTGACCCTCTGACAGTGCGGCGCTCCCTCAGCACTGACCCTCTGACAGTGGGCGCTCCCTCAGCACTGACCCTCTGACAGGCGGCGCTCCCTCAGCACTGACCCTCTGACAGTGCGGCGCTCCCTCAGCACTGACCTCTGACAGTGCGGCGCTCCCTCAGCACTGACCCTCTGACAGTGCGGCGCCCTCAGCACTGACCCTCGCTCCCTCAGCACTGACCCTCTGACAGTGCGGCACTCCCTCAGCACTGACCCTCTGACAGTGCGGCACTCCCTCAGCACTGACCCTCTGACAGTGCGGCACTCCTCAGCACTGACCCTCAGCACTGCCCTCTGACAGTCGGCAGTGCGACTCCCTCAGCACTGACCCTCTGACAGTGCGGCACTCCCTAGCACTGACCCTCACAGGACCCCTGCAGTGCGGCACTCCCAGCACTGACCCTCTGACAGTGCGGCACTCCCTCAGCACTGACCCTCTGACAGTGCGGCACTCCCTCAGCACTGACCCTCTGACAGTGCGGCACTCCCTCAGCACTGACCCTCTGACAGTGCGGCACTCCCTCAGCACTGACCCTCTGACAGTGCGGCACTCCCTCAGCACTGACCCTCTGACAGTGCGGCGCTCCCTCAGCACTGACCCTCTGACAGTGCAATCAGTGCTCTGTTAATTAAGTACTGGGATTCATTTGGAAATGGGTACTAAGGGTAATGGTTCGCTGGTGGGTGAATGGGGTGAAGGTACAGATAGCTGGGATCTAATTAAATGTTGGAGCAGGCTGGATGGTGACAGAATCAGTCTGAGCTTTGAAAGCTTTGATTAACCCCCATTCTCTATCTCTTTGGGACAGACAGTGGCAGACTTCTCCTCTTCTCTGTGTGGGAAAACACTTCACGAGGTGTGGGCGATATGGTGGCAGTGGGTTAGCACTGCAGCCTCACAGTGCCATGGACCTCGATTGAGTCACTGTCTGTGTGAAGTTTGCACATTCTCCCCATGTCTGCGTGAGTTTCCTCCAGGTTCTTTGGTTTCCTCCCACAGTCCAAAGGCGCGTGGGTTAGATAGATTGGCCGTGTTAAACTGTCCTTCAGCGTCAGGGGATTAGTAGGTAATGTGCGGACTTACAGAAACAGGACTGGGTAGGATTGTGTTGGTACAGATGTGATGGGCTGAATGGCCTCCTTTGTACTGTAGGAATTTTATGATCACTCCTGAACATCCTTGGTTGAATTTTACAGTTCTGCACCCCTTGTTCTGGTTTCTGCCCCACTGCCCCCCTACAGAAACAATCATTTCTCTCTCTCACCCCAATGAAATCTTTCATCATTTTCAACACCCTCGTTTTGATCAACCCTTCACTTTCCCTATTCAAGGCAATCCCAGAATAACAAAGCGTCTGTGCAACTCGCCCTCATCATTTAACCTTTTGAATCCTGGATTCAGTCTGGTGAATCTCAGCTGTTCTCTCTCAAGTGTAGCATCTCCATCCTGAACCTAAATCTTCAAATCGGGTCTAACTGAGCTTCATATAAACTGGAATGTAACACCCAGCCCTCTGAGATAATGGCCAACATTCCAAAGTCTTTCCAATTATTTTGCATTGCTGCCCACTCATTGTTAGCACTCAGCCAGTCTGCCCACACCCCAGAATGAATAATAACAAGAAAACAGAATCATAGAATCCTACAGTGCAGGAGGAGGCCATTTGGCGCATCGAGTCTGCACCGACTACAATCTCACCCAGCTCCATCCCCATACATTTACCCTAGCTTGTCCCTCTGATCTAAAGGAGCAATTAAGCATGGCCAATCCATCTAACCCACACATCTTTCAGACAGTGAGAGGAAACCGGAACACCCTGAGGAAACCCATGCAGACACAGGGATAATGTGCATACTCCAGACAGACAGTAAGGCTGGAATCAAACCCGGGTCCCTGGTGCTGTGAGGCAGCAGTGCTAATCACCATGCCACCGTGCCACCATCTGGGAATGGGCCTGTGTGTTTTATTATTTCTATTACAGCCTGTTCTATACAACTGGATGGTTTACACAATCAAACTTACATTTCCCCCCACTTTACTCTTTGAGAAACCCTCCCTCTCACCTCACTGAGAATATTTTGAAAATGGCACAATGAACTTATTCAATGCCAGAGAACTCCCCCAGTCTAAAATGACAAGAGATTGGTTTGCCATTCTTTGTCTGATGGGTGGAATGGCCTTGTCTCTGCTCTCAGTCTAGGATTGAGTCAGTGCCAGTGGAACTCATGAATGCTCCTCCCTTAGAGGTGCCCCACCCTTCCTGGCCTGCAAACAGAATTTCTGGGCCTAGGGGCAGGCATGAGGGTGGGGAGTGAGACAGAGGAGAGCAATGTGATTTCCAGAACTATCCAAAGGGACTGGCTGCTGCAAAGGCTCCGGGCTTCAGATAAGCTTGTGCCTCTAAAATACAAGATCTGTGCTTTGAGGTATCAGCCCTCAGACTGAGTGAGTGGGTGAGTGAGTGGGTGAGTGAGTGGGTGAGTGGGTGAGTGAGTGGGTGAGTGAGTGGGTGAGTGGAGTGAGTGGGTGAGTGAGTGTGGTGAGTGAGTGGTGAGTGGGTGAGTGAGTGTGAGGAGTGGGTGAGAGGGTGGGAGTGAGTGGTGAGTGGGGTGAGTGAGTGGTGAGTGAGTGGGTGGTGAGTGAGTGAGTGGTGGGTGAGTGGTGGGTGTGAGTGAGTGGGTGAGTGGGGTGAGTGAGTGAGTGGGTGAGTGAGTGGGTGGGTGAGGAGTGGGGAGTGATGGGTGAGTGGAGTGGGTGAGTGATGGGTGAGTGATGGTGAGTGAGTGAGTGGGTGAGTGGGTGGGGAGTGAGTGGGTGAGTGAGGGGTGAGTGAGTGGGTGAGTGGGTGGGTGAGTGGGTGGGTGAGTGGGTGGGTGAGTGGTGAGTGTGTGGTGGGTGAGTGGGTGGGTGAATGGTGGTGAGTGGGTGGGTGAATGAGTGGGTTAATGAGTGTGTGAGTGATGGGTGAGTGGTGAGTGAGTGGGTGAGTGAGTGGGTGAGTGAGTGGGGAAGTGAGTGGTGGGGTGAGTGGGGGAGTGAGTGGTGGGTGAGTGGGTGTGAGTGGGTGAGTGGGTGGGTGATGAGTGGGGTGAGTGAGTGGGTAGTGAGTGGGTGAGTGGGTGGGTGGGTGAGTGTGGGGGGGTGAGTGAGTGGGTGAGTGAGTGGGTGAGTGAGTGGGTGTGAGTGAGTGGGTGAGTGAGTGGGTGAATGAGGTGAGTGGGTGAGGGTGGGTGAGTGAGTTGGTAGGAGTGGGTGATGAGTGGGTGAGTGGGTGAGTGAGTGTGGTGGGAGTGGGTGGAAAGTGAGTGGGTGAGTGAGTGGGGTGGTGAGTGGTGAGTGAGTGGGTGGGTGAGTGGGTGGGTGAGTGGTGGGTGAGTGGGTGAGTGAGTGGGTGGGTGAGTGGGTGATGGTGTGAGTGAGTGGGTGAGTGAGTGGGTGAAGTGGTGATTGAAGTGAGTGGCTGAGAGTGGGTGAGTGGGTGGTTGAGGGTGGGTGAGTGGGTGGGTGAGTGGGTGGGTGAATGATTGGGTGAGTGGGTGAGTGAGTGGGTGAGTGGGGTGGGTGAGTGGTGGTGGGGTGGGTGGGTGGGTGAGTGAGTGGGTGAGTGGGTGAGTGGGTGATGATGTGAGTGGGTGGGTGAGTGTGGGTGGTGATGGGTGGGTGATTAAGTGTGTGAGTGGGTGAGTGGGTGAGTGAGTGGGTGAGTGGGTGAATGAGTGGTAATGAGTGGGTGAGTGGTGTGAGTGGTGAGTGATGTGGGGGAGTGAGTGGTGGGTGAGTGGTGATGTGGTGAGTGGGTGAGTGGTGGTGGTGAGTGGGTGAGGTGAGTGTGTGTGAGTGAGTGGGGTGAGTGAGTGGTGAGTGTGGTAGTGGGTGTGTGGGTGGGTGAGTGGGTGTGGGTGAGTGGTGGGGAGTGAAGGTGGTGAGTGTGGGTGAGTGGGTGGGTGGAATGGTGGGAATGAGTGGGTGAGTGAGTGGGTGAGGGGGGTAGTGAGTGAGTGGGTGAGTGAGTGGGTGAATGAGGGTTGAGGTGGGTGAGGGGGTGAGTGGGTGAGTGGAGTGAGTGAGTGGGTGGGTGAGTGATTGATATGAGTGGGTGAGTGGTGAAATGGGTTGGAGGTGAGTGGGGGAGTGAGTGGCTTGAGTGAGTGGGTGAATGAGTGGTGAAGAAGTGGTGATGAGGGGGGAATAGTGAATGAGTGAATGAGTGGGTGAGTGGGTGAGTGAGTGGGTGAGTGAGTGGGTGGGGTGAGAGTGGGTGATGTGTGAGTGAGTGAGTGGGTGGTGAGTGGAGTGAGGGGTGAGTGAGTGGTGGGTGATGTGAGTGGGTGAGGGTGAGTGAGTGGCGTGATGTGAGTGGCGTGAGTGAGTGGGTGAGAGTGGGTGAGTGGGGGGGAGTGAGTGAGTGATCTGGGATGTGAGTGAGGGTGAGTGAGTCGAGTGAGTGAGTGGGGAGTGAGTGAGTGGGTGGACAGTGTGAGTGGGTGAGTGAGTGGGTGAGTGAGTGGTGAGTGAGTGGGTGATGATTGGGTGAGTGAGTGGTGAGTGGGTGATGTGTGGTGAGGTGAAAGTGAGTGGGTGAGTGGGTGGGTGGGTGGGTGGAGTGGGGAATGAGTGATGGGTGAGTGGGTGAGAGTGAGTGTGTGATGTGAGTGGGTGAGTAAGTGGGCGAGTGAGTGTGGTGAGTGAGGGGTGAGTGCGTGGGTGAGTGGGTGAAGGTGGTGTGAGTGGGTGAGTGAGTGGGTGAGTGAGTGGGTGAGTGGTGAGTGGAGTGGGTGAGTGAGTGGGTGAGTGAGTGGGTGAGTGATGAGTGGGTGAATGTGAGTGGGTGAGTGAGTGGGTGATGAGTGAGTGAGTGGGTGAGTGAGTGAGTGGGTGAGTGAGAGTGGTGAGAGAGTGGGTGAGTGTGGTGTGGGTGAAGTGGGTCGGGTGGGTGAGTAGTGTGTGAGTGAGTGGGAGTGAGTGGGTGAGTGTGAGTGAGTGGTGAAGTGAGTGGTGAGTGGTGGGTGAGTGAGTGGGTGAGTGGTGGTGATGAGTGGGTGGTGAGTGGGTGAGTGGTGGTGAGTGAGTGAGTGGTGAGTGAGTGGGTGAGTGGTGGGGGTGAGTGGGTGGGTGAGTGGGTGAGTGATGGGTGAGTGGGTGGGTGAGTGGGGTGAATGAGTGGGTGAATGAGTGGGTGAGTTGGGTGAGTGAGTGGGGAGTGGGTGAAGGAGTGGGTGAGTGAGTGGGTGAGTGGGGCGTGGGTGGGTGAGTGAGTGGGGTGATGTGGTTGAGTGAGTGGTGGCGTGAGTGAGTAGTGAGTGGGTGAGTGAAGTGGGTGGTAGTGGGTGTGAGTGAGTGAGTGAAGTGGGTGAGTGAGTGGGTGAGTGAGTGGGTGTGAGTGAGTGAGTGGTGGGTGGGGTGAGGAGTGGGTGAGTGAGTGGTGAGTGAGTGGGGTGAGTGGTGGAGTGGGTGAGTGGGTGAGTGAGTGGGTGAGTGAGTGGGTGAGTGAGTGGGTGAGTGGGTGAGTGAGTGGGTGAGTGGTGAGGTGAGTGGTGGAGTGAGTGGGTGAGTGGTGTGAGTCGGTGGTGAGTGGAATGAGTGGGTGGGTGAGTGGGTGAGTGAGTGAATGAGTGGGTGAGTGGTGGGTGAAGGTGAGTGGGTGAGAGTGAGTGGTGGGGTGAGTGAGTGGGTGAGTGGGGAAATGGGTAGTGGGTGAGTGGGGAGTGGGTGAGTGGGGAAGGAGTGGGTGAGTGGGTGAGGGGTGGAGTGAGTGGGTGGTTGTGAGTGGGTGAGTGGGTGAGTGAATGAGTGGTGAATGAGTGGTGGGTGACGTGGCGTAGAGTGGGTGAGTGAGTGGGTGAGTGAGTGGTGCGGATGGGTGAGTGAGTGGGTGAGGAGGGGGTGGGTGGGTGAGTGGGAAAGTGAGTGGGTTGAGTGGTGGGTGGGTGAGGAGGAGTGGGTGAGTGGTGTGAGTGGGGTGAGTGGGTGGGTGAGTGGGTGGGTGAGTGGGTGGGTGGAGTGGGAAGTGTGGGTGAATGATGAACGGGTGAGTGGGTGAGTGAGTGAGTGGGTGGTGGGTGGTGGGTGAATGAGTGGGTGAAGATGTGAGTGGGTGATGGGTGGGTGAACGTGAGTGAGTGAGTGGGTGAGTGGTGAGGGTGAGTGAGTGAGTGAGTGGGTGGGTGAGTGAGTGGTGGGTGAGTGGGTGAGTGAGTGTGGTGAGTGACATGGTGGGTGAGTGGGTGGGTGATGAGTGGGGTGAGTGGGTGAGTGGGGGTGAGTGAGGAGTGGGTGAGGTGAGTGGGTGGTGAGTGAATGAGTGGGTGAGTGGTGGGTGAGTGGGGGTGGGTGAGTGAGTGGGTGAAGTGGGTGGGTGAGTGGGTGAGTGAGTGGTGTGGGTGGGTAATGAGTGAGTGAATGTGTGGGTGAGTGGGTGAGTGAGTGGGTGGAGTGAGTGGGTGAGTGAGTGGGTGACTGAGTGTAAGTGGTGGGGTGGGTGGGGTGGGTGTGGGTGAGTGGGTGAGTGGGTGAGTGGGTGGGTGGGTGGGTGGTGTGTGGGTGATGGTGAGTGGGTGAGTGAGTGGACTGATGGGTGAGTGGGTGAGTGGGTGAGTGGGTGGGTGAGGGGGGTGAGTATGGGTGAGTGGGTGAGTGGGTGGGTGGGTGAGTGAGTGGGTGAGTGGGTGGGTGAGTGGAATGGGTGATGAGTGGGTGAGTGAGTGGTGGTGAGTGGGTGGTGAGTGGGTGGGTGAGTGGGTGAGTGGTGAGTGAGGGTGAATGAGTGGGTGAGTGAGTGGGTGAGTGAGTGGGTGAATGAGTGGGTGAGTGAGTGGGTGAGTGGGGTTGAGTGGGTGGGTGAATGAGTGGGTGGGTGAGTGGGGGGTGAGTGGTGAGTGGTGAGTGGTGGTGGTGTGAGTAGTGGGTGAGTGGGTGAGTGAGTGGGGTGAGTGGGTGAGTGAGTGGTGTGGGTGAGGTGGTGAGTGAGTGGGGAACTGGTGGAGTGAGGTGAGTGAGTGGGAGTGGGTGAGTGGGTGGTGAATGAGTGGGTGAGTGGGTGAGTGGTGGGTGAATGAGTGGGTGAGTGAGTGGTGGGTGAGTGAGTGGGTGAGTGGTGAGTGGAGTGAGTGGGTGGAGTGGGTGAGTGGGTGAGTGGGTGAGTGGGTGAGTTGAGTGGGTGATCAAGGTGAGTGGGTGAAGAGTGGGTGAATGAGTGGGTGAGTGAGTGGTGAGTGAGTGGGTGAGTGAGTGGGAGTGAGTGGGTGAGTGAGTGGGTGAATAGTGAGTGGTGAGTGGGTGAATGATGGGTGAGTGAGTGGGTGGAAGTGGGTGAGTGGGTGAGTGATTGGGTGAGGTGGGTGAGGGGGGTGAGTGAGTGGGTGGGTGACTGAGTGGGTGAGTGGTGATGGTGGGTGAATGAGTGGGTGAATGAGTGGGTGGTGGAGTGGGTGAGTGAGGTGGGTGAGTGAGTGGGTGGTGAGTGGTGAGTGAGTGGGTGGTGAGTGGGTGAGTAGTGGTTGAATGAGTGGTTGAATGAGTGGGTGATGAGTGGGTGAATGAGTGGGTGAGTGAGTGGGTGAGTGAGTGGGTGGGTGAGTGGGTGAGTGGGTGAGTGAGTGATGAGTGATGAGTGGGTGAGTGGGGTGAGTGAGTGAATGAGTGGGTGAGTGTGTGAATAAGTGAGTGGTGAGTGGTAATGATGGGAGTGGGTGAGTGGGTGAGTGATGGGTGAGTGAGTGGTGAGTGAGTGGGTAATGAGTGGGTAATGAGTGGGTGAAATGAGTGGTAATGAGTGGTGAATGAGTGGTGAGTGAGTGGGTGAGTGGGTGATGAGTGGGTGAGTGATGGGAGTGAGTGATGGGTGAGTGAGTGGGTGAGTGAGTGGGTGATGAGTGGGTGGTGAGTGGTGAATGAGTGGGTGAATGAGTGGGTGATGAGTGGGTGAATGAGTGGGTGAATGAGTGGGGTGAATGAGTGGGTGAGTGAGTGGGTGAATGAGTGGGGTGAGTGGGTGAGTGAGTGGGTGGTGAGTGAAGTGAGTGAGTGGTGAATGAGTGGTGAGTGAGTGAGTGGAGTGGTGAGTGGGTGAGTTGGGTAGTGGGTGGTGAGTGAGTGAATGAGTGGGTGAGTGAGTGGGTAGTGAGTGGGTGAGTGAGTGGGTGAGTGGGGTAGGGTGAGTGGGTGAGTGGGTGAGTGAGTGGTGAGTGGGTTGAATGGTGGGTGAGTGGGTGGGTGAGTGGGTGGGTGAGTTGGGTGGGTGAGTGGGTGAGTGGGTGGTGGTGGGTGTGAGTGGGTGGGTGAGTGGGTGGTGAGTGGGTGGGTGAAGTGGGTGGGTGAGTGAGTGGGTGAGTTGGGTGAGTGGGTGGGTGAGTGGGTGGTGAGTGGGTGGTGAGTGGGTGAGTGAGTGGGTGGGTGAGTGGGTGGTGAGTGGGGTGGGTGAGTGGGTGAGTGAGTGGGTGAGTGAGTGTGTGAGTGAGTGGGTGAGTGAGTGGGTGAGTGAGTGGGTGAGTGAGTGGGTGAGTGAGTGGGTGAGTGAGTGGGTGAGTGAGTGGGTGAGTGAGTGGGTGAGTGAGTGGGTGAGTGAGTGGGTGAATGAGTGGGTGAGTGGGTGAATGAGTGGGTGAATGAGTGGGTGAGTGAGTGGGTGAGAGTGGGTGAGTGGGTGAGTGAGTGAGTGAGTGGGTGGGTGAATGAGTGGGTGATGAGTGGTGAATGAGGTGGGTGAATGGGATGGGTGAATGAAGTGGGTGAGTGAGTTGGTGAGTGGAGTGGGTGAGTGGGTGAATGAGTGGGTGAATGAGTGGGTGAGTGAGTGGGTGAATGAGTGGGTGAATGAGTGGGTGAGTGAGTGGGTGATGAGTGGGTGATAGTGGGTGAGGAGTGGGTGAGTGAGTGGGGAATGAGTGGGTGAGTGGTGAATGAGTGGGTGAGTGAGTGATGAGAGTGGGTGAGTGAGTGGTGGGTTGACTGAGTGGGTGAGTGAGTGGGGAGTGGGTGGGTGAGTGGAGTGAATGAGTGAGTGAGTTGATGAGTGGGTGGGTGAATGAGTGAGTGGTGAGTGAGTGAGTGGTGAGTGAGTGATGGGTGAGTGAGTGAGTGGGTGGGGTGAGTGAGTTAGTGGGTGAATGAGTGAGTGGGTGAGTGAGTGGGTGATGAGTGGGTGAGTGGGTGAATGAGTGGGTGAGTGAGTGAGTGGGTAGTAGGGTGAGTGAGTGGGGGGTGTGATGAGTGGGGTGGTGAATGGTGAGTGGTGAGTGAGTGGGTGGGTGAGTGGGTGGGTGAGTGGGTGGGGTGATGGTGGGTGAGTGGGTGAGTGAGTGGGTGAGTGAGTGAGTGAGTGGGTGAGTGAGTGAGTGGGTGAGTGGGTGGGTGAGTGAGTGAGTGGGTGAGTGAGTGTAGTGGGGAGTGAGTGGGTGGTGGGTGGTGTGTGAGTGAGTGGGTGGGTGAATGAAGTGAGTGGGTGAGTGAAGTGGGTGGTTGGGTGGGTGGTGAGTGGGTGAGTGAGTGGGTGAGTGAATGGGTGAGTGAGTGGGTGAGTGGGTGGTGAGTGGGTGAGTTGGTGAGTGGGTGAGTGGTGAGTGGGTGGGGGGGTGTGAGTGAGTGGGTGGGTGAATGAGTGAGTGGTGAGTGAGTGGGTGAGTGAGTGGGTGAATGTGACAGTGAGCAAGCGAGTGAATGGATGAGTGAGTGAGTCAGTACATGGGTGAGTGAGTGAGTGAGTGGGTATAAAACATTGAACATAGAACATTACAGCACAAACAGGCCCTTCGGCCCACAAGTTGTGTCAATCATATCCCTACCTACCAAGCCTATCTATATCCCTCAATCCCATTAAATCCATGTACTCATCCAAAAGTCTCTTAAAAGACCTCAACGAGTTCGCTTCCACCACCACTGGCGGCAGCCGATTGCACTCACTCACCACCCTTTGAGTGAAAAACTTACCCTAACATCTCCTCTGTACTTGCTCCCCAGCACCTTGAAACTGTGTCCTCTCGTAGCGACCATTTCAACCCTGGGAATTAGCCTCTGAGAATCCACTCTATCTATACCTCTCAATATCTTATAAAGTTCTATCAGGTCGCTTCTCAACCTTTGTCTCTCCAGGGAGAAAAGACCGAGCTCCCTCAACCTCATAAGGCATGTCTCCCAATCCAGGTAACATCCTTGTAAAATGACAGAGTGAGTGAGTCAGTGGAATGGGTGAGTGAGTGGGTGATGTGACAGAGTGAGGTGAGTGAAAGGGTGAGCAAGTGAGCGAGCGTGTGCGTGACAGGTTTGATAGACTAGGTACTGGAAGCTTGTTCCCTGTCCTGAGGATTGTATTTAAAGGCCATCAGATTATCTGGTCATTATTATATTGTTTGTGGGATCTTCCTGTGCACAAATTAGCTGCTGCATTTCCTGTGATCTAGCAGGGACCAGGCTTCAGAAGCACATCACCAAAGGTAGTGAACTGGTTTTGTTTGAGAGGTTTTTGAGGAAGTTAGTTATATTAAGAAAAGTTTTAGATTTGTTTCAATGTTTTGATTCCTTTGAGACAAATGATTCTAAACTTTTAAAATCACCATCTCTGCTTTTCTAACTTGACTGCTGCCCCCTGAGTAAATGAACAAAGACAGTCCATGATCAAGAAGTATTTATCCCAACTCCGACAAGTTAATCTTCACAGCACACTGCTTATAATTAAAATTGTGAGGTTTGGAAATGATGGATTAAAGAGAATTGAGAGTTTTCCTGTACAGGCACACTGGGATTATTAATCCAATTCCCACTGTTTATTCTGCATCTAACTTCTTTAATCCAATCTTTTCCTTAATTCTTGGCAAGATTATTCCAATTTTACTTCCGGTTAATCCAGTTGCTATCAGTTTGTTTTTTCAATTTCTGCTGAGATTATTTCAGTTTTCTCTGATTATCCAACTTGCCTCCGTTTTTATCCTCAACATTTGCTACAATTCCCAGTTTTTACCCAGTCTTCTTCCTGATCCCAATACCAATTTGCTCAGATCCTTATTTTAGTTCTTAGTTTTTCTGGAAAATCTGGAACTGTTCAGCCAGACTAGCGGATTCCGCAGAGAGAGAAACCATTCCAGTGGAAGGATGAACAGAGTCAGTGAAAGCCAGGGGAGAGAGGGAGACAGGGCAGCAGGGCTGAGAGTGAGGAACAGGACGGGGGAGAGAGTGGGAGAGAGACACATAGGATGGGGAGAGGGAGCGGGGATAGGGGTTGATACAGACAGAATGGGTGGGATTTTATGGCCTTGCTCGAGTGAAACTGGAAATTCCCGCCTGTTATCCATCCCTCACCCACTCCAATTCCATGGTGGGCAAGGTGATAGAATTCCAATAAATGGGGAAGAGAATGAAATCATCCCCAAAAAATCCAGCCAGGAATTCTGAGAAAATATCTCTCAGAGTGGTGAGAATGTGGAGGACGCTGCCTTGGGGAGTGCTCAAAGCTCCCTTTCTCCCTCCAACACTCCCTCTTTATCTCTTTCCCTCTCACAGTGACATGGTGGCACAGTGGTTAGCACTGCTGCCTCAAAGCACCAGGGACCCAGGTTCAATTCCAGCCTCAGGTCACTGTCTGTGTGGACTCTGCAAATTCTCCCAATGTCTATGTGGTTTTCCTCTGGGCAGGAGGCAGTGCAGACTCAATGGGCCAAATGGCTTGTTTCTGCACTGTAGGCACTCTTATGGTTCAGTATCTCAATCCCTGTATATTCTGTATCTCCCTCTCCTCTTTCTATCCAGTATATTTCTTTCTATGTATCTCCCCTTCCACCTTCTCAAACTATCCCTCGCTCTATTCTGTATCTCTATCCTCTCCCCACCCCCGCCCTCTCTATCTTGTAACTCTATCTCCAACTATCCTCTTGCTATTCTAAGGCCATAAGACATCAGAGCAAAGTTAGGCCACTCAGCCCATCAACTCTGCTCCACCATTCGATCATGGCTGATATTTTTCTCGTCCCCTTTCTCCTGCCCTTTCCCATAACCCCTGATCGCTTTATTAATCCTCTCTCTCTCTCCATCCTTTCTCTGTCCATATTTCTACGCTCTCTATATCGCTATCAATTTCTCTATCTATCTTCTCCCATATCTCTCTCTCCTCTCCATCTCCCTCTCCCTATTTCTGCCCCCATCCTCACTCTCTAAATCCTCTTCCTCTCTCTCCTCTTCCTCTTCATCTCTCCCCTTCCTGTATCACTCCCCTCTATCCTTTCACTGTTTATCCTCTATCTTCTTCCTATCACTCCCCCTCTATGCCCTCTCTATCCTCTCTTTCTTTCTCCCTCTCTCTTTCACTCCCTCTCTCTCTATCACTCCCTCTCTCTCTATCCTCATTCAATCCCTCTCTCTCTATCCTCTCTCTATTACTCCCTCTCTCTCTATCACTCCGTCTCTCTTTCTCTATCACTCCCTCCCTATCCTCTCTCTCTATCACTCCCTCTCTCTCTTTCTCTATCACTTCCTCTCTATCTTCTCTCTCTATCACTCCCTCTCTCTCTATCCTCTCTCTATTACTCCCTCTCTCTATCACTCCCTCTCTCTTTCTCTATCACTCCCTCCCTATCCTCTCTATCTTCTCTCTCTATCCTCTCTCTCTATCACTCCCTCTCTCTCTATCCTCTCTCTATCACCCCCTCTCTCTCTATCCTCTCTCTATCACTCCCCTCTCTCTATCCTCTCTCTATCACTCCCTCTCTCTCTATCACTCCCTCTCTCTCTATCCTCTATCACTCCTCTCTCTCTACCTCTCTCTATTACTCCCTCTCTCTCTATCCTCTCTCTATCACTCCCTCTCTCTCTATCACTCCCTCTCTCTCTATCCTCTATCACTCCCTCTCTCTCTATCCTCTCTCTCTCACTCCCTCTCTCTCTATCCTTTCTTTATCACTCCCTCTCCCTCTCTATCACTCCCTCTCTCTCTATCCTCTATCACTCCCTCTCTCTCTCACTCCCTCTCTCTCTATCCTCTCTCTCTCACTCCCTCTCTCTCTATCCTTTCTTTATCACTCCCTCTCTCTCTTTCTCTATCACTCTCTCCCTATCCTCTCTATTCTCTCTCTCTATTCTCTCTCCCTCTCTATCACTCACCGTGTTGTGGAGTCGTTCCACCTCCACAGTTGTTGCTGAGGCCGGACTGATCCTTCACTCTCCTGCCGGCCTCCCTGTCCCCCACAGCCGCTCCGCTCTCCCGGTTCATGCCGCCTGCTCGCCGCAAGTCCAGCAGATGACTGACCGAGAAACTCTTCTTGTTGTGGGCAGCTTCTGCCGAGTCCAGCCGGGCCGATTGCGGGGAGCTCTTCTCCATCAGCTTTGACCAACTAAACCTGTAGCCCTCCCTGGAGCCTTCCCCAGGCTGAAAGCAGCAAAAACAGCTGCAGAAAACCACTGCAAACTTCCCTCAAACTTCTGAGAAACCTTTCCCAAACTTTTGGGAAACTTTTTCCTTTCTATTACTCAGGACCCAATCTGGCTGACGTACGTGGAAGAAATCCTTTCAGCGTTCTGGCAGTTGCACTCCTCCCAGCTCAGCCTCTCCCCCGGGACACTAACACAACTTGGAGAAAAAAAGCCTTTTTACAGAAAGGTTCAAACAGCATTGCCTTTTACACAGAGTACAAGTCTCCAAATCGACACACCCCTCCCAGCAACAGCCATCCTCCCTTTCCATTCTCACATTCCCACTCCTAAAGAATACATAAAAATATCCAGAAACAGGGATGCTCACAGGTTTGGGAAAAGTTGCCTGTTCTGGCCCAGTGAAACCTGCCCTGGGATCAGGGCCTGATCCAAAGCGCAAACTGATCCACCCCCCCCAAACTTTCACACCTTTACCATTCCTTCCAGGATGGAGGGGTTATATATAAAATAACAGATATCTGGGAGTGAGTTACAGACTGGAATCTAATCGAGGGGTTCGGGGTGGTTTATATATAGAATAACAGATATCTGGGAGTGAGTTACAGACTGGAATCTAATCAAGGGATTCAGGGTGGTTTATATATAGAATAACAGATACCCGGGAGTGAGTTACAGACTGGAATCTAATCGAGTGTCCTGGCGGTTTATATATAGAATAACAGTGTCTGTGTTCTTGGATATGGATCCAGGTTGTAAAAGTGAACTCAGTAAGAGGTCTGACAACACCAATTTTAAATGCAACCGATTTATTTGATAGTAAACTTGCAAGCTTTCGGCCTTTGTAGTCTTCATCAGGCAAATGAGGTGTTCTGGAGGTGTATTGCAGTCCAGAACACCTCATTTGCCTGACGAAGACTACAAAGGCCGAAAGCTTGCAAGTTTACTATCAAATAAATCGGTTGCATTTAAAATTGGTATTGTCAGACCTCTTACTGAGTTTACCCCAGTCCAACACTGGCATCTCTACATCATGTAAAAGTGAACACATTGGCAATCAGGGGAATATTGTAGCTTTTGTCTCAAGCCTGGAATACAGTGTGAAAGAGGATTAATCAGGCCCGGTCCTGGACATAGTGTCGCTCTGAGGAATCTAATACCAGTCCCCTCCCCTATATCTGAAAACACAGACCACTAGCTTGCTGATATCATGCTGTAACAGTTCACATTCCTGGCAGGTTGAATGGGTTTGCGAAGGTGGATATGGAAAGAATATGAACAATTTCCTCACTGGAGGCAAAGCCCCATGCTGATCTCACCTGGAAATAAGATAGAGCTAGAATGGAGCTTCTGCCCAAACGTCAGAGAGGAGTAAGAGAAAGAGACAGCCCACTCCAGGACAATGCAGGGAAGTTATGTGTGCAGTCACAGAAAGTGGGTAAGATCCTTAATGAGTACTTTATACCGATGTTTACCCCGGAAAAGGACATGATGGATGTTGAGGTCAGGATAGGTGTGTGAACGCATTATAAAATGTCAATATATGGAAGGGGAAAGGGTTGAGTATCCTAAATTCCATTAAGGTAGTTAAGTCTCCGGGACTCGATAGGGATCTATCCCAGGTTACTGTGGGAGACAAGAGGAGAAATAGCTGGGTCCTTAACAAATATCGAAGGCCGAAGGGCCTGTTCTGTGCTGTAATGTTCTATGTTCTATGTTCACATCCTCTTTGATCACAGTCAGATTCCAGAGGACTGGAGAATAGCCAATGTTATCATCTTGTTTAAGAAAGGAAGCAGGGATAATCCAGGGAATTATAGGGCAGTGAGCCTGATGCCAGTGCTGGGGAAGGTTTTGGAGAAGATCCTGAGGAACAGAATACATGTACATTTGGAGGAAAATGGGCTAGTTAGTGACAGGCAGCATGGTTTTGTATGGGGAAGATCATGTCTCACCAACTTGATAGGTGGATCATTTCTATAGTGTTTTCTGAGAGAAATGTTTTTCTAAAGTGTGTGGTCTCACAAACCATGAGGAGGATTTATAGTGTTCTCTTCTGAGCAAGAAGCTGGCAACTGCTTGGTGTCACTGATGAATGTTCCTTCTCTCTCTTTTAGAGAGATTGTGAAAGAGAACACAGTCTAAGTTGATCTTTCTCTACACCCTAGCTATGACTGTAACACTACATTCTGCACTATCTCCTTTCCTTCTCTATGAACAATATGCTTTGTCTGTACAGCGTGGAAGAAAAAATACTTTTCACTGTATGCTATCTGCAGATTATCCACTGACACCAGCTTGAGTTAAGGTTCTACACGGGGAGAACATGCAGACTTCACACAGACAATGACCCAAGCCAGAAATTGTACCTGGGTCACTGGAGCTGTGAGGTAGCGGTGTTAACCACTGTGCTAGTCATTGGTATTTGTGATGCACATTAGATCTGATCTGATTTATTATTGGCACATGTATTAGTACACAGTGAAAAGTGAAAAGCTTCTTGCATGCAATACAGACAAAGCATACCATTCATAGAGAAGGACAGGGTGCAGAATGTAGTGTTACAGTCATAGCTAGGGTGTAGAGAAAGATCAACTTAATGTAAGGTAGCTCCATTCAAAAATCTGACAGCAACAGGGAAGAAGCTGTTCTTGAGTCGGTAGGTATGTGATCTCAGACTTTTGTATCTTTTTCCTGATGGAAGAAGGTGGAAAGAAAGTCCAGGGTGCATGGGGTCCTTAATTATGCTGGCTGCTTTGTCGAGATAGTGGGAAGTGTAGACAAAATCAATGGATGGGAGGTGTGATGATTTGGGCTACATTCACGGCCTTTTGTAGTTTATTAGTCTTGGGCAGAGCAGGAGCCATACCAAGCTGTGATACAATCAGAAAGAATACTTTCTATGGTGCCTCTATAAAAGTTGGTGAGAGTTGTAGCTGACATGCCAAATTTCCTTAGTCTTCTGAGAAAGTAGAGGCATTGAGACCATAGCTGTTCAGTACTTGAATTTCTCTCTTCCTTCTGGTCCAATATCCTAAGGAGCCATTGGACTTCCATTGGATTGGTGCACGATTATACTTGGCAAAGTGCCGCAGTGGTTTTCCATTGCGTTCTGCAATGTAGCTGACCAGGAAATTCTCCCGATCTTACTATTTGCCCTCAGTCCTATTGGAAAGATTTACAAGCTGATATTTAGTCCGCCTGTTTGCTGCTTTCTGAATGCGGTGAGCTGGTTTCCTGAACCAATTCAGGATTGTGCGGTCAAGGTTGGTACAGTGTGGTTTGGTGAGGAATTCTGGGATCGTGACCCAGTTACCAGGAACAGTGTTGTCTGAATTGGAATGGAGCGTGTGTGTAATGGAAGCAAGTGTGGAGGTGATGAGAGGGGGCGCGATTGTACTCGGGATGGCTTGTGAATCAGTTCTGAGGGGGATTTACTACATTGCAGTTGCTTGGTAGCTTTGCTTGCTTTGCAGTCCAAAGATGTGCAGGTTAGATCACATAATAAGAACATAAGAACGTAAGAAATAGGAGCAGGAGTAGACCATCCAGCCCTTCGAGCCTGCCCCACTATTCAACAAGATCATGACTGATCTGAAGTGGATCAGTTTCATTTTCCCACTTTCTCCCCATGACCCTTAAATCCCTTGTCTATCAGAAACCTATCTCTCCTTGAATTAAATATATTCAGCGAGGTGGCCTCCACCACTTCAATGGGCAGAGAATTCCAGAGACTCACCACCCTCTGAATGAAGAAATTCCTCCTCAACTCTGATCTAAACTGCACCTCCACCCCCCCTCCATTATTTTGAGGCTGTGCTGTTCTGCTATCCTTTCTAAGCAGGAAAAGTTTCTCTACCTCTACCCTACCTAGCCCCTTCATTACCTTATATGTCTTTATAAGATCCCCCCTCAGACTTCTAAACTCTACCAAGTACAGACCCAGTCTATTCAATTTCTCTTACAGGCTAACCCCCTCATCTCCGGTATCAGCCTAGTGAACCTTCTCTGTAGAACATAGAACATTACAGCACAGAACAGGCCCTTCGGCCTTCGATGTTGCGCCGACCAATATAAAAAGCAATGACCCTCCAAACTAAACCATTCCCTTCTCTTCCATATACTTATCAACTAACCTCTTAAACGCCACCAAACTTGGCGCATCTACAACTGCCGCAGGCAGGGCATTCCACTCCCGAACCACCCTTTGGGTAAAGAACCTACCTCTGATATCCGTCCTATAACTATCACCCCTTAATTTAAAGCTGTGTCCCCTCGTGCTAGCTTTCTCCATCCTAGGAAAAAGGCTATCACTGTCCACCCTATCTAAACCTCTAATCATCTTATATGTTTCGATAAGGTCCCCTCTTAGCCGCCTCCTTTCTAACGAAAACAACCTCAAATCCCTCAGCCTCTCTTCATAAGACCTGCCCTCCATACCAGGCAACATCCTGGTAAACCTCCTCTGTACCCTCTCCAATGCCTCCACATCTTTCTTATAATGCGGGGACCAGAACTGCACACAATACTCCAAGTGCGGCCGCACTAGAGTTTTGTACAGTTGCAACATGACGTTGCGGCTCCGAAATTCAATCCCCCTACCAATAAAAGCTAAGACTTCATATGCCTTCTTAACAACCTTATCGACTTGACTGCCTACTTTCAGGGATCTATGCACAAATACACCAAGATCCCTCTGTTCATCAACACTATTAAGAATCCTACCATTAGCCCTATACTCTACACATTTATTATTCCTGCCAAAGTGCATTACCTCACACTTTTCCACATTAAACTCCATTTGCCACCTCTCGGCCCAGCTCTGCAACTTGTCCAAGTCTCTCTGCAAACTATAACACCCCTCTTCACTATCTACCACTCCACCGACTTTAGTGTCATCTGCAAATTTACTAATCCATCCCTCAATACCCTCATCCAGATCATTTATAAAAATTACAAACAGCAGGGGCCCCAAAACAGACCCCTGAGGTACACCACTTGTCACCGAACTCCACGATGAATATCTCCCATCAACCACCACCCTCTGTCTTCTATCTGCTAGCCAATTCCTAACCCAATTAGCTAAATCACCCTCTATCCCATACATCTGCATTTTCTGCAGAAGTCTTCCATGGGCCACCTTATCAAACGCCTTACTAAAGTCCATATATACCACATCAACCGCCTTACCCCCATCCACCTCTTTAGTCACTTTTTCAAAAAACTCAATGAGGTTAGTAAGGCACGACCTACCCTTCACAAAACCATGCTGACTATCCCCAATCAGTTCATTTCTCTCTAAATAACTATAAATCCTATCCCTAATAATTCTCTCCAAATTCTCTCCTGTATTCCCTTCAAAGCCAATATAACCTTTTGCAAATGCAGTGACCAAAACTGCACACAGTACTCCAGTTGCGGCCTCACCAGTACCCTGTACAGTTGCAGCAAGACCTCACTGTTTTTATATTCTATCCCCCTCGCTATAAAGGCCAATATTCCATTCACCTTCTTGATCATCTGCTGCACCTGCAGACTGAGTTTTTGCAATCCAGGTCCCTCTGCACCATAACATGCTGCAGCTTTTTGCTCTTTAAATAATAATCCCTCCTACTATTATTTCTACCAAAATGGATAACCTGAAAGGTTGATTAGAGTCATAGAGATTTACAGCATGGAAACAGGCTCTTCAGCCCAATTTGTCTATACCACTCCTTGTTAACTACTAAGCTAGTCCCAATCTCCATATTTGGCCCATATTTTTCGATACCCATCTTACCTATGTAACTATCTAAATGCTTTTTAAAAGACAAAATTGTACCTGCCTCTACTACTACCTCTAGTAGCTCGTTCCAGACACTCATCATCCTGTGTGTGAAAGAATTACCCCTCTGGACCCTTTTGTATCTCTTCCCTCTCACTTTAAACCCATGCCCTCTAGTTTTAAGCTCCTCTCCCTTGGGGAAAAGATATTGACTATCTAGCTGATTTGTGCCCCTATTATTTTACAGACCTCTATAAGATCATCCCTCAGCCTTCTACACTCCAAGAAAAAAAGTCTCAGTTTATCCAGCATCTCCTTATAACTCAAACTATCAAGTTCGAGTAATGGTGACCATGCTAAATTAGCCCTAGTGTCAGAGTGATTGCTGGGGTAAATATGAGGGGTTATGGGAATACAGCCTGGGTCGGATTGTTGTTAGTGCAGGTCATTTTATGCATTCTATGATAGACAAGCATGAGGGATGTATTTTGCAATTTTTCATGTCAAACTGAATTAACTGAGGGCCCTGATCATCATGTGGTTATCATGCAGCTGGTTCCAACTAGATTAAAGATCGCCCCTACATTCCCCCATCCACCCCTGCTCTA
Source organism: Sphyrna mokarran (assembly GCA_024679065.1). NCBI lineage: Eukaryota > Metazoa > Chordata > Chondrichthyes > Carcharhiniformes > Carcharhinidae > Sphyrna > Sphyrna mokarran. The sequence continues at coordinate 3,157,887 of JAGIQG010000025.1, forward strand.
TCATTACAATTTTGCAACATCAGCAGCTGGTTTGAATCTCTTCACATCTGTGATCAATAATTTTTAGCCACTTTCCCATCAGCTGGGATGCCACTGTAGAACACGAGAGGAGGGACAGCTGAGGCAGCGGCTAAACAGATTACAGCAAAGAGCAAACCCACCCATTGTTTGCACGCTATCCTGGATTTGAATTCTAGCAACAACGGCAGTAACTTCAGTCTAGAAAACGACTTCACGGTACAGGGACCCCTGGTGCAGCGACCCCCAGCACAGGGAGCCATGGTGCAGGGATCCCCGGTAAAGGGACCCCCAGTGCAGGGACCCCTGATAGGTGACCTCCCAGTTACAGAGACCCCCTATAGGTAACTTCCCAATGCAGGGGCCCCAGCAGGGGACACCCCCACCCCCCTGCCCAGTGCAGGGATTATTAGTAGGGGACTCCGGTAGGAGCCCCCAGTAGGTGACCCCTTGATGCAGGCACTCCCCAGTAAGGGATTCTCAAATCAACCTCCCAACCTTTAAATAGCCAGATCAAAGTCAGCAGGAAAATGAGTAACAGAATCCAGAGGATTTTATTTTTTGTTCATTCCACAGGATTCATCAAGTGAAGCAATTGAGGCCGTCTTCTTCTGTCAGAGGGTCCCACAAACAATGTGCATTTAATGTAGCAACTTTATAACATCTCAAGCTATTTCACAAGAAGTGTTATCAAACAAAAACTTGAGACTGAGCCATATAGGAAGATGCTGGGCCAGATCACTTTGAAAGGAGAAAAGGTACAGACTGGAAACAAGGCTTGGAGAGGGGAATCCAGAGCTTCAGGCAGCTGCAGACACTCCTGCGATAATGCAGCGATTAAAATGGGGGAAGCTCAGGAGGCCACACCCAGAGGAAGTTCAGGATTGTGGTGCTGGAGAAGGGAAGAGGGGGAGTGTATCTGATACCCCCTGTTAACTCAGTCCTCCACCCTGGGAATGTGGTAATGATCCAGCTCTCAGTTTATAGTTCCTACATATCCTCATAGTACAGTCTGGTTTCAGGACAGGTTTGATGGGTGTGGCCCATTCTGAAAACTGTAGATTTGATGGTGCCCAGGTTTTCCAGCCTTTTCAGTTAGACCTTACTTTCTGATATAACACACAGTAAAAGAGCAGACACAGGGCTCAAATAAATTTAGTTTTGACCCCTTTTATTTGACAAAGTTCTCTTTTGAATATCTCCTGGTATTTACGTAAGAACTAGGAGCAGGAGTCGGCCACCTGGCCCCTTGAGCCTGCTCCGCTATTCAATAAGATCATGGCTGATCTTTTTGCTGACCCAGCTCCCCTTACCTGCCCATTTATCATAACCCTTAATTCCTTTACTATTCAAAAATTTATCTATTCTTGTCTTAAAAACATTCAATGAGGTAGCCTCAATTGCTTCACTGGGCAGAGAATTCCAGATTCACAACCCTTTGTGTGAAGAAGTTTCTCAGTCCTAAATCTGAAGTTCTTGAAATCCTCCATCCTGATCCTTGAATATTTCCACCCAGTTCAGTTTTACTGATCCAGTCCCACCCCATCTGCTGCACTTCAATCACTGGGTAGCAGAGCAGACTGGCTGCTATACAATATCAGCACAGAAATTGTCTTGTGAAGGTATTGTATCTTTATGAAATGTATTTCAATCATGTTCCTGTGTAACATTTTATTGATGCTGTGATGTCTTTAACTGTTGTCCTGTATTTATTACTGAAGCAGATTAAATGTCATGGTGTTTAATCTGGCCTAATGCAGTGTCCTGTGATTTGATGGTTCTTTGGAGATTGCTGAGTGCAGTCTGACTGAGGATGATTGGCAGGTCAGCTGACAGGCCTGTGGACAGCTTTTTTAAATAGGGCATTCCAAGTTTTTAAGCTTTGTTTCAGTGGCTGTGAGAAGTTGAGGGAAAAAAGCAGTGTTGCTGTTTGTCTCTCTCCAGAAACTTTCTCGAAATTCCAGGACTGGGGAGTATCAGAGATTTAATCCATCATTCAAAAGACCGAATCACAGGAGGTGTTAAAAAGCTGCAAGCCCAGCCTCACTTCTGCGCCAACTCTGAAGAAGGATGTGGGTGAGATACTGTTTGACTTGGAACAACAGAGATAGCAAGCTGTTAGGGGTTATACTGTGTAATGTTTAAATCTTGTAATCGGTAAAAGTTATGCCAATTGTTATATTCTGACTATATTCTTAAATAAACTTAATTTGAAAGGAGCATTCTTGTGGTCATTTGAATCATACCTGGAGTGAAACAGCTTATGTTCACCCAGGTCAAATCCAAATCTCTCGGCTAACTTCATAAAAGAGAATCACCTGAGGAAAGAGCAGTGCTCCAAAAGCTCATGATTCCAAATAAAACTGCTGGATTTTAACCATGTTGTGAGATTTCTTACCAACTTCACCAAACACCTTGGAGTTTCTGCCTGCGCCTTAACAGTGCCCAATATTCTTAAATGTTTCTCCAGCTTATGTACCAAGTTGGCTGACGCTTAAGGCTGTAGCCTCTTCAGGAGATGCTTGAATGTCTTTTCCCTAATGATAGTGACCACCACGCTAGTATCAACCTCCATCTTCAGGGGCCAACTGATTACCATTTGGACAATCCCTATTAACGGCACCTTGCTGAGTTGGACTTGATTATGTAAGCCTTGGATTCCACCTCTGATTCCTCCACTAGTTTACTTAAAGGAATTGTACCTATTGTATCTTTCTTTTTTATGGAGTATTTTATGCAGCCTGCCTGACTTGACACTGAACTTGCTAGTGACCCTTCTTTTGACAATTAAAGCAAACATAATTTCAGCATCAGCACGTCCTTCAAGGGGAGTTTCCTCCACACATAAAGCATGTCTAAAACCCAGATTATGAGTGACTCTTTTCAGGCTCCGCTCTGTCCTACCTCTGGGCTGTTTCTCACTGTAGCCACTTCCAACACAACTGTTCCCTCATTCTGCACGTGGTGCATACAGATGCCTGGTGACCCAACATGCCAGACACCTCACACACGCTTCATTCAGTCTCATGGGCCATTTTGACTGCTTTCTACAGCAAGACTTTTGTTTCAGCTTCCTTTGGGTGTTGGAGTTCCCACATAATAAACAGTCTCTCAGGGTAACTCCCAGTGCAGCTACAAACTCAGTGTGCTTTGCTCGCCATCAAAGTCTGGCCACAAAGCTCGAGACTGTCTCTCTTCTCTAACCGCAGAATTAATCTTGTATCTTTGCGTTATTACAGAAGGCCAAGAGTTGTAATGCTCCTTCACCGAATTAACTAGCTCAAACAATTCAACATCTGCAGCTTCTGGTGATTTTTAACTCCTCACAGGCCCTGTCAGTGCCACCACTCCTTCCCCCTCCCCCCATCCATCCCACAGACTGCACAGTGTGCTCTGCCAGCACCAACCACCCTTAAGACTGTGCACTGCCCCCTCTGTGCCTCTCCCCACCCCTCACTGTGCAGTGCCCCCTCTGTACTGTTCCTGGGAGTCTCAAACTAGATTTTACATTCAAGCCTCAAGGGAAAAATTCAAACTCATTATCATCTGATCCAGAGGTGAGAGAAGCAGCTTATGCTCCAGGGCCAGTCAGCTTTATAAATATCAAACATGGAATTGGTGCACTGAGCAGAATAATCACGCACATACGAGCAATCCTGGATTATTAAGCAAGGTAAGACAGAGCTGTAGGAGAGAATTCTTGCCGTGCTGGTCTGCACTTACAGCAGTGATACTTTCAAATGACAAAACACACATTTCACACAAAAATAATCCATTTATTTAATAAATTATGATATCTGATAAATTGCATTGTTCAAAAATTGAACCAAGTTTCTTGGGCCTCAACTTGTGGGATCTGAACACGTTTTCTCCAAACTTCAACACCACACAAGACCTTGGTGGGAGGGGAGGGTGGGGGGAGAGAGAGAGAGAGAGAGAGAGAAAAAAAGAGGACAGAGGGGTGGTGGTGGTCAAGAGAGAAACGAAGAGAGAGAGAGTGCAGAGGCAGAGACTGGAAGGTTCTATCGGTGAGAACTCAGTTTAAAAAAAGGCCAAAACCCTGGAAATACTTGCAGCCTGAGATTTGTATCATGCTAACATTAGCAAGGAAACGCTGCTGGTAAGTAACATCCCAAAGCTCTGAGGTAACTGGGGAAGCCTGGTTGCTCAGACTAAGGTTTGTCAACGGTGTTAACGTAATGGGTGGATAGTTAATTCTGGCTGAGGGAGAAACACTGGCCAGATTGGGTGTCTGGTTACAAGACGTGATCTTGGACAGTGCAGCATTCCCTCAATTGCTGGACCGAACTCTCACCCAGATCAGAAGCTTCATTCCTGACAGGGACTTATTATTCGCCAGCTAATAGCTTTTGGTGAATGGAAAAAACAACCAGTTGATTGCTGCTCATTCTGCACGACAAATACAAAATATCCCAGCATCCCTCCTCTTCCCTGGAAACTTCGCTCTGAAGAAATACAGTGATGATCCAGGTGTAGTCAAATTCTAGAAAAGGGCATGAAACTGCTTACACCATCTCTCAGCATCCTGTTCAACGCTTTCCTCAGATTTATCCACTGGGGGAAAGGTGGTTCCAGATCATTTCAGGATGAAGTCTGATTCAGTTTGCTCTGTGTCGTGCTTCAGGTTTCTTTTAGATCACACCCAGTGCCTGAAGCCGTGTGCCATTCTCTTTATCTCTCTCACTCCTCCCTCTCCCCTGATGACCCCCTGTGTGAGGTAAGGGTGTCAGTGAGCTTCACCTCAGGACCAGACTGTACACCTGGTAAATCTCATCCGGGAAGTTATCCTGTTTCTCCTCCGCTAGCACGTGAAGACCCGCTAGTCGCACGATGGCCCGCAGGGAGGACAGGTCCCGGCAAACACTGCTGTCCACCTCGTCTTCAATTACCCCATCCTGGCTCACATTGTCCTTCACACAGATGATCCCGTTGGGGCGAAGACCCTTTTGGCACCTCTTTAGGAATTGGGTGAGGTGAGCGTCAGTCAAATGCCCTGAAACAATGTCAAGAGAGACTTGGTGACTCCCTTACGGAAACTACAGGAGGCCCTGGAACATAATTCATACCTTGGCCTACATTCATAGAATTGTAAAAATTACAATGCAGGAAGCAGCTATTCTACCCGTCACACTGGCACTGTCACTTTGAGCTATTCAATTAGTCCTATTCTCTTTCCTACAGCCTGGTAAATTTCTCCAGTGAGAATCCAATTTTCCCTTTGAAAGTTCCTCTTGAATTTGCTTCCATCACCTTCTAGATCACAGCAACTCGTTAGGTTAAATCTAATTTTCCACATTTCCACTGGTTCTTTTCTCTCCAATCTGTGTCCCTCTGGTTACCCACCCTCCTCCCACTGGAAACACTTGCTCCTTATGTATGCCATCAAACCGCCTCTCCCCCCCCCACCCCACCCCTGCTCCCATAACCATGCTTCTCCACGTATCTGAATTCCCTGTTCCCTAGAACACGCCTCATTCCCTCCCCAAGACCTTGACATCTTCCCTAAAGTGCAAAGCCCACATTCAAACCATTTATGCCAAGTGACCAATGATTTAAAGATTTAGTTTAATCTCTCTTGCTTTTGTACTCTATAAATTGTGAATTGCCCATGGAATCGACAGCAGAAATTTATACAAGCGCCTCTTGTGAGCTGAATATTGTACCGACTGGTTCATTGCTAACTTCACTTTCCATTGTGCCAAGTCATTTGTAATAACTGTCCTGTACACGGACTCCAGCATGCGCTGAGGATGAGGGCCACTAAGAACAGTCTCTACCTACAGTGTCTGCAGGATTACTGGGCTAGAGGCTGACAGCTCGAATCCTGCTACTACTCACTATCCCTGTGGAACTGCACCTCAAGGCACCTGGCCTGGACAGTTTGTCATTAGCCTCCAACACTGCTCAGTGCAAGGTCAACCCCTGTTGTTGTGTTTGAGGTACTGAGAGAGAGGGGCATCAGGGCTAACACTATCCCAGCCCTGGTATTGTGGCGCTAGGGAGGGAGCAGAGATATTGGTATCTCGACATGACAGCGTAATTCAGTACCCAAAGATCAGAGTGAATTTCCAGGGTGGGAAATCCCCTGGTGGGTAACTGTATGGGTATGGGCTGTCACAGGCACACGAGGGGGCACTGATAGCACAGGCTCATTAAAGACTGGCTGAATTTTACAAAGACAAGACAGCAGTAATCCTTAGAGAACAGCTCATTTCACAGGGTATCGTTTGTTTCTAGTCTGTATTGTACTGGGTAAACATGCACAGCCCAAGGCAGCTGTCTATGCGCTAGCTCAGGACGTAGCTTCGATTCTCAGCTACATCACTCTCAGAATGATGGGTAAGAGGGTAAAGGGCCCAGGGCCAAGGGGGATTGGAGAAAATCAGCTGTTTCATTTTTATTAATTTGTGGGACGAGTGTTGCTGGCTGGCCAGTGTTTATTGCCCATCCCTAGTTGCCCTTGAGAAGGTAGTATGAGCTGCCTTCTTGAATCACTGTACTCCACGTGCTGTGGGTCAACCAACAATGCCATTAGAAAGGGAATTTCTAAGGGAAGGACCAACAATGCCGTTAGAAAGGGATTTTGACCCAGTGACTGCGAAGGAATGGCAACAGATTTCCAAATCAGGATGGTGAGCGGCTTGGAGGGAAATTTGCAAGTGACGTGTTTCCACGAATCTGCTGTCCTTGTCCTTTTAGCTGGAAGTGGTTGTGGGTTTGGAAGGTGCTAAGGAACTTTGGTGACTTGCTGCAGTGCATTTTGTTGACAGTACACACTGCTGCTATGGAGTGTCAGTGGTGGAGCGAGTGGATATTTGTGGATGTGGTGTCAATCATGCAGGGCTGCTGTGCCCTGGATGGTTTGAGCTTCCTGAATGTTATTGGAGCTGCACCCATCCAGGTAAATGGGAACTATTCCATCAGCTCCTGACTTATGCTGGTGTCCCCATTCCTCACTTCAAACCAATGATGTCATAGAGTCAGAGATTTACAGCATGGAAACAGGCCCTTCGGCCCAACTTGCCTGTGTGTATAAACGTTAGGCTAAATGGCCTGTCTTTGCTGTACATTCTACGACTACCTGAGTGAGTACTAACTGAGAACAAGCCTGGACCTGACTATTTAAGGCAATTGGCAAGAGGAGCAAAGACATCACGTGGAATAAATGATTGTAACCACTTGCTGCATACAATCTGGAACACACAGCCTGAAAGGCTGGTTAGTTGCATCCTGTGACAGGGGATTAGATAAGCATCTGAGTGGAAAGAGCAAACCGTGGGTCGAATTAAACTGCTCTATTGAGAGCTGGCGTGGACTCGATGGGTAGAATGGCCTCTGTGCATAACCATTCTCTGGTTCTCTCAAAGTCAGCTAACTCATCAATATAGTTCCCATCATATCAGGCAGCACACACAATGAGCGGTGTAACTGTACATTAATACATACTGACAGATATTGTTGAAGACTGTCACCTTTGCTACTGCAAACTATAACCCCAAACCAGTTAGGAGAGTGTAAAAGTACTAAAACTAATGTAATTCGATCTGAAAGTGCTGCTATTTTCTTGAGTGGTTTTTCTTCAAGTGCCCCTTAAGGAAGGATGAACTGTGAGCAAACACAGCTGTCTCTATGTGAAGTACACAGAGAAGCATTAAGACCTAATGACTGAGGATTTGAGAGCGTCACTGTGGTAAACAGCTAATGGCTTTCAATGTAGTGTTCATGCAGACTATGATCCATTTTAAACGCAGATGTTTTAGGCAGTGAGGTTTGTTCAGCATTCAGCTCACCCAGTAAACAGAGTGACTTCAGACATTGATGCCTGTGCGATGTACCTCAATAAGAGATAAGTTTCCAGAGATTGGGGAGAAGAGGCAGAACTGCTGCAGAGTGCATCAAAAATCTTACATCTGTGCTCCCTTCTTTCAAGTTCCTCTGCATGAGTTTATAATAGAAACTGCCTATATAAAAACCTGTCACACTTCAGATTTACAGCTGTCAGCTTGACAGAGAAGTCCACCTGCCATAACTAACTGCTTCTCTGCCTCAAACTGCAGAACATTTTGCTATTTCAGTTTAAATAATCAGGTGAAGAGTATTTTGTGAAATTAAAGATAGAAAGGAGGGCTTTTAAATTGAGCATTGAATGGGACCTGTTATTAGTTATTACCACTTGGTTTCACCTGAACATCACACTTGATCTCGACTCTGATGCATAACTTGATTTCTTGAAAGTTATATTATCTTATGTCTACATGTACATCGTATCAATTTATTTCACTACAAATGTGGACATACTTATTTCAAATTCTAACTGGCAGCACAGCGGCTAGCCCTGCTTCCTCACAGCGTCAGGGATCTAGGTTCAATTTCCGGCTTGGGCCAGTGTGGAGTTTGCACGTTCTCCCAGTGTCTGTGTGGGTTTCCTCCAGGTGCTCCAATTTGCTCCCACAGTTCAAAGATGTGCAGGTTAGGTTGACTGGCCATGCTAAATTGCACCTTAGTATCCAGGGATGCATACGTTAGAGGATTAGCGAGGTAAATTTGTGGGGATAGGGTCTGGGTGGGATTGTTGCCACTGTAGATTGAATTGGTTGAATGGCCTCTTTCTGCCCTGTAGGGATTCTATGATCTGCTTTTGTAATGAAAACTTGCCTTGTAAACATGTCACGTTAATACATCCTTCTATGATGAGGAGTTCAGTACGACCACAGGTGGGAGAGTATAATGGGGTGAGGGGTTTACATGGGCAAATACTAATATAAATGAGGTAAGGACTGAATATAACACAGTCATTATTTTATAATTCTATGTTCACACTCTGGTCTCTGATTCCCTGCCCTCTAACCCTGCTCTATCTGCACTTGGTCTTAATATGTGTGCAAAGACCCACAGACTAACAGCAATTTCACCCTGTGCCTTACCTATCACCCACTGGATCCAGATAACATCATATCTCTGAGGCTGTGGGATAAAGTCCTGCAGGCCACAGCAGTAGTAGTTGCCCACACGGCTACCTTCCTCCCCCAGATGCACCTTCGCCTTAGCTAAGAAGCTCTCCGTCACATCCACCATGTCGACAATTTTAAACAGAGGCAGCAGCAACCTCTTGGTGATCCTGCCAATCCCAGCACCGCAGTCCAGAGCACAGCCCGTGCCGGCTTTCCCCGAGCCTTCCTGTCAACAATGAAAGATGGCGTAAAGCGTTGCAAGACAGTGCAGTCACTCTCCAGCATCCCGGTACGATCAGGTCTGTATTGGTTATCGGGCAGGCATCAAAATTCAGTCATCTTCTAATAAGGAGGAAGCCATGGACTGGGATAATCCTATTTGCAGCCGGATGAATTAAATAGCCCCTAGCTCTCTCACTTAAACACATCAAACCATTTTCTTTTAATGGAGTGGGAGACAGGAAAGAAACAATTCTGTTCTATTTATTGTGAATATCTGGCTTATAATTCATGTTTTAGAATATAACTTTTATCTTAAGGAAATAAAGATTTAAACTGTAGAAAAATGTGAGCATCTGATGTGAATCTGGTTAAAAACTCTGATGTAAATGCAATTAAAACAAGCCTAGGTTTATGACACACACAAGGCAGCCTGTGTTTGTTGTGTAAAATCAGAATTTATACCACAGCAGAAATAAATATTTGAACAAATGATCAATGACTAAACACGTAAAAGCAGAGGGGCGATTTTATCCATTATGAAGATAAATTATTCCTATGGGTTGCAGAATTACAGAATTAGGTTGAAGACCAAATTATTTGTTTGCAGTTCTGTTTGAATAGACTCAAAGCTTTTTTTGATTCGTTTATGGGTGTGGATGTCACTGGCTAGGCCAGCATTTATTGCCTATTCCCAATTACCCTTCAGAAGGTGATGGTGAGCTACCTTCTTGAACCCATTGCAGGCTGAAGTGTAGGTATACCCACTGTGCTGTTAGGGAGAGAATTCCAGAATTTTGACACAGTGACAGTGAAGGAACGGCAATATACTTCCAAATCAAGATGGTGAGTGACTTGGAGGAGAACCTCCAGGTGGTGCTGTTCCACACTGCCTTGGGTAGAAGGCTCTTTTATTTTATCTGTGCTTGCTGAAAGAAGCAGGCAGCTCAGTTTGGGATTTGAGGGGTTCAAGCAGCAGTAACATTTAGTTAGTTTGCAGCTAAAGGAAGAGAACTACAGTGGTCCTCACTTTGAGTGCTTAATGCTTCCTGACACAAGGCTGTCAGCTTGGAAGAGCTATAGAGACTGGGGAAAAGTAATCTATGAACAAGCAAGGACAATGAGTTGAATTGCAAGGTGTTTGGATTTCTTCTTTAAACATTAGTCCCTAAACAGGATCAAACTCATTAGAATCCTATTTTGAGAGAGAATTTACCTGAAAAGAAAGAATTTGCAGGATTTGGGGAAAAGGGCAAGGGAAATGCACTTGGTGAATTACTCTTGCAGGAAGTGAGCAAAACAAACAGATGTAAGTGCCTCTGCTGTGCTATGGTTCTATATGCTTACGTTAGCTAATTGTGCTGGTTCAAAGAAAACTTTACACTTGTACTTCCAAAGATAAATTTTAGCAGATGTTTGAGGTGTAACCTCATCATTAATGCCCAAAGTACTTACAACCCAATATCTGTTAGCCTATCCCCCACTGCTTGCCCACCACCCAGTTACAGACCCCACCATTCTCATATCCCTAGGGGCACATTAAACTCGTCACCTTTGCCATTCGGTTAGACTTGCACATGCTGAAGTTAGTCTGGGATCACGAAAAATAAAACCGTTTCAGGGGCAGGATTGAATAAATGTTAGAAAGAACAGTAGTGAGAAAGAGACTCACACCAATGAATCTCTGCAGAAATTTCTTGGAGGAGTTGATGTCAATGCTGGAGATGTGTCCATAACCCCCCAACATGCCATCCACTGTGGGGGGGATATTCTTCCAGTACTTCTTGGCTTTGGAGTAGAACCCATCTTCATCCGGAATCAGCTCTTCAGTCATGGTGCTAATACCCAGCCCAATCGGGGGGAACAGAGGTAGAACTAGGGGTCAACTATAAAAAACAAGAAATAAATCCCACATGTACACACTAACGTATTCACCAGACAGAAGACTACATCACAGAATAGTCAGGGTACAGCAGAATTTACAGTGCAGAAACAGCTCATATGTTCCAACAGATGTGCTACAGTGTGACAGACCCATCCCCACCAGTACTGTACTCCACTGTTATACAGCGATAGGTCCATCACCACCAGCACTGTACCCCAGTGTTATACAGTGACAGATTAAGTGTTCTGGTTTCCTCCTACATTCTGAAAGACGTGCTGGTTAGGGTTCACTGACTTGAACAGGCGGGGAACTGTGGCGGCTAGGGGAATATCACAGTAACTTCATTGCAATGTTAATGTAAGTCTTACTTGTGACTAATAAATAAACTTTACCTGTCCCTCACCATGTACTGTACCCCAGTGTCATAAGTAACAGGCCTGTCCTCACCAGTTCTGTACCCATCACAGTGATACAGCTAATGGTGTGAGATATTAGCACAACTAACGAGATCTATTACTAAATGCACCGGATTTAGGCTGATGAACTCGTGTCAATATGAGCCTCTGAGAATGTTCACTCAATGAGAGGAGTATCCAGTTTCTGACCGTACCATGTTGGGGTCGCATTGTCACATATTGTTAAAGTGTCAGCTTAAGTTGTCTTGTAGGATTCAGAAAGCCGACAAGCCTGTTCATCGCCAATTCTAAAAGGACTATTTTGCAAAGAGCCAGAATCATTCTTCTCCCGTAATGCGCAGGTTAGTCTCCCGCTTCGTCACAAGTACATCAGGTGGAGAAAGCTGATCCCACTTTCTCAGCTGTGACAGGGATATGAAGAAGAGGATTGTTCAGATACCAAGCAGTGAATCAGTAATCCTTCTATTGCTCTTTACCTTAGTCAGGCTTCAGGGCATGAGGTCCACACTCTGCATGGAGACATGCCAGAAGCATCAGCCAGAAACCTGACATCCATATTCTCATTAATCTGCACAGATCTTAAACTGCAACTGGTAGAGATTGGCCAATGAGGCAACTGTGCCAAGAACACGCTCACACTTATACAGTGTGTTTCATGACCTCTGGGTATTGCAAAGTGATTAATTTAGAAGTATAATTATTGCTGTAAAGTAAAAACAATAGCAGCCAATTTGTATACAGCAGGATGAGAACGACCAAGTACTCGCTCCCTGCTACTGGCTTAAGGATAAACTGTGTCCAGGATGTGGGGAGAAATCCTCTGCACTTTTTCAAATAATGGCATGGTCTTTTACATTCACCTATATAAGCAGACTCAGTTTAACATATCATTCAACAGACAGCAACCATGCAGCACTCCCTCACAGTACTCTCAGCCCAGATTACATTAATTCAAAATTCCTAAAATGGGGCTTCAGTCCACAACTGGATTCAGAGGAGGGAGGAGGCTTCCTGATGCAGAAAATTCAAACAGGATAAACTTTACAAAAGCAGGGAAGTCATGTTGGAGTCGTATAGAACTTTGGTGAGACCACAGCTGGAGTACTGTGTGCAATTCTGGCTGCCACATTATGGGAAGGATGTGATTACACTGGAGGGGGTGCAGAGGAGATTCACCAGGATGCTGCCTGGAATGGAACATTTAAGTTACAAAGAGAGACTGGATAGACTTAGGTTATTTTTTTCTGGAGCAAGGAAGACTGAGGGGTGACCTAGTTGAGGTGGACAAGATTGAGGGACATGGACAGAGTGGATAAGGAACAACTGTCCCCTTAATTGACAGGTCAGTTATGAGGGGACACAGGTTCAAGGTGAGGGGCAGAGGTTTGGCGGGGGGTTTGTCAGAAACAACTTTTTACCCAAAGGGTGGTGAAGATATGGAATGCGCTGCCTGGGAGGGTCGTGAAGGTGGGAGGTCTCACATCCTTTAAAAATACCTGGATGATGACTTGGCACATCATAACATTCAGGGCTTTGGGCCAAGTGCTGGCAAGTGGGGTTGGGTGGGAGTTTAAATATTTCTAATGTGTCAGTGAGGACTCGATGGGCTGAAGACCTCTTTTGCGCTGTGAGATTCTGTAAAACTAGTAAGATGAAAGTGAAACAAGAGCGTGTTTTGTGTTGGGTGTAGTTTGGATATTGCTGGTAATTAGGTTATAGAAAGGTTACCAAGCACGGGGATGACCAACACGAGGGGACGTAACTTTAAATTAAGAGGTGGTAGTTATAGGACGGATGTCAGAGGCAGATTCTTTACACAGAGGGTGGTGATGGCGTGGAATGCCCTGCCTGCAGCAGTTGTGGACTCGCCTACTTTGGGGGCATTCAAATGGTTGGTGGATAGGCATATGGATGATATTGGAATAGTTTAGGTTAGAGGGTCCACTGGCTGGCGCAACATTGAGGGCCGAAGGGCCTGTACTGCGCTGTAATGTTCTATGTTCTAATCAGGAAACTGAATATTGCTGAAATCATAATATTCCACACGGAGTGCACAGGGGCGGAAGGTGGGGAGCGAGTGGGGTATTGTTTGAAAGTACAGCAGGAACAAAACCACCGAGAGCCACAAAAGGCAGAGAGTTTCTGCCCTGGTAGACGTTTGGAATACAAAAGAAAAGACAGACTTGCAATTATACAGCACTTTTCACAATCACCTAACCTCTCAAATCTCATTACAGCCGGTGAGTACTCATTGAAATGTTGCTACATAGAAAATGCAAGGAGGTTAACAACAGGCTGCAGTTAGAGCATTGTGTACAGGTTTTAGCAGTTTATTTGTCAAATTTACAGAAATAGAACAATCATGGTACAGATCTGAGGGGGGGCTTACAGTTGTGAAGAGAGACGTAAAAACTTGGATCTTTTCACACAAGATGGAGACATTAAAGGGATGAGCTGGCAGATTAGCATAGTTTACAAAAACAGAAAATGCTGGAAAATCTCAGCAGGGCTGACAGCAGCTCAGTGATAATAGAGACAATGTTTCAAGTCTGGGTGACATTTTGCTAGCGTTCTTCGTTGTAAACTATTAAAATTTACAATAAGGTAAAGAGATAAACTGTTTTCACAGGTGAGAGGGGCTGCAATCCAACAAATCTGTACATATTCAGGCTGTTCTATATCCATCATACAGACCATAATGAAGAGATTGCATTGTTGACTCATGGAGGGTAGTCAGAGACTGAAAAGTTAAGGTGGTCTCAGCTGGAACAGCACAACGGAACAGGTCAAGGGTTCGTTTTGGACTGTGATCGGTGTAGTGATGGGATTAACCATAGGAAATAGGAACAGAAGTAGGCTATTCAGCCCTTCAAGCTTATGCCATTCTTTAATAAATTCATAACTGATCTGACATTCACCAAGTCCACTTTCCTATCTTCTCTTAATACCCCAACTGATTAAAAACCTATCCATCTCAGCCTTGAGAACATTCCAGGACATGGCTTCCACAGCTTCCTGGGGTAAAGAATTCCAAAGATTCACCAATCTTTGAGGGAAGACATTCTTCCTCAAATTCACCTTAAATGAGCTCACACTTATTCTGCGACTATCATAGAATCCTTACAGCGGAGAAATGGCCCATTGAATCTGCACTGAATCTCCAGAGCACCTTACCCAGGAATCCTCATCCTGTCCCCATTAGCCCATGCATTTACCCTGTTAATCGCCCTAATCTTCACATCTTACAACACTAAGTGGCCAATCTACCTAACCTACACATCTTTGTAGAAAGAAACTGTGGAAGGAAACCAGAGCAAACCCACACAGACACAGGAAAACATACAAACTCCAGAGTTATCTGAGGCTGGAATCGAATCTGTGTTCCTGGCGCCAAGAGGCAGCAATGCTAACCACCATGCTACCCCTCTGCCTTCTAGTCCGACACTTATGAATGGAAATATCCTCGTAACATTAAAATTTGGAAAACAAAGAAAAAAAAGGAAATTTGGCACATCAGCTATAACTCTTAGCAACTTTTACAGATGCACCATACAAAGCATTCTTTCTGGTTGTATCACAGCTTGGTAATGGGTTCCTGCTTTGCCTAAGACTGCAAGGAACTACAAAAGGTCACGAATGTAGCCCAATCCATCACGCAAATGAGCCTCCCATCCATTGACTCTGTCTGCACTTCCCGCTGCCTTGGCAACGCAGCCAGCATAATTAAGGACCCCACACACCCTGGACTTTCCCTCTTCCACCTTTTTCTGTCAAGAAAAAGATACAAAAGTCTGAGGTCACATCTCAAACAACTCAAGAACAGCTTCTTCCCTGCTGCTGTCAGACTTTTGAATGGACTTACCTTGAAGTTGATCTTTCTCTACACCCTAGCTATGACTGTAACACTACATTCTGCACTCTCTCCTTTCCTTCTCTATGAGCGATATGTTTTGTTTGTATAGCTCGCAAGAAACAATACTTTTCACTGTTAATGCATATGACAGTAATAAATCAAATCAAATTATTTATCCTGTCTAACCCCCTAAGAATCTTATGTTGCAGTTATATCACCTCACATTCTTCTGAACTCCAAGAGATACAGACCCAAGCTGTTTAATCTTTCTTCACATGGCAGTCTCCCCATAACAAGAAGTCTGACAACACGAGGTCCAAGTCCAACTAATTTATTTGATAGTAAACTCTCAAGTTTTCGAGATTCACCTTTGTCAGGTGAATGGAGAGTTCTGGCCTCAGACAGAGCATATAACAGCACGCACAGTTTACAGATTAGAATGCATGTCTTTACAACCAACCTGCTATTCAAGTCTTAAAGAGGCTGACAATGTGAGTGGAAGGAGCATTAAGCCCAGGTTAAAGACATGTGTATTATCTCCAGAGAGTAGTGAGGTTTTACAATCCCAGGCAAGTCATGGGGGTTACAGATAGTGCGACAGGAACCCAAGATCCCTGTTGAGACTGTCCTCATGTGTGCAGAACCAATCCTTTATCCATGCCAAAATATTACTTACAACACCACAGGCTCCTATCCTGCTTTTGAGTGGCATCTTATCAAATGTCTTTTAAAATTCCAAATAAACAACATCTACCAGTTTTCCACTAAGTATTCTGGCTGAGACCCCCTCTAAGAATTCTAGTAAATTTGCTAGATGTGATTTTTTCTTCATGAAACCATGTTGCCTCTGCTTGATCAGATTGTGACTTCCCAAATACACTGCTATTCTCTCCTGGGACAGAACTGGGAGGCAGTCCCCTCTCAGAATAGTCTGACTGGTTCAACAGCTGTGGGATTGAAACACATGGTGAGAAGCTCCCACAGAGCTGCCAGAAATCCCACAGCTATACTGGGGAAATGATCCCCTCTTCTGTCCTTCAGTGTCAGAGAGGAGGGGATGAGTAGAATACCTTCAGGCGCTGGACTTCTCACCTTCTGCGAGCGAGTCTCTCAATTTCAGCTGCAGTCAACACCTCAGAGGAGCAGTTAGATATCCAGCTGCCTGGTCACTCTGGACAGGGAATCACAGATTAAAAATATAAATAGGGGTGACAATAGACCCTCAGGGCCTCGGGGAGGGGGAGAGTGGGGGGGGGGAGGAGGGGGAGAGTGGGGGGGGGGGAGGAGGGGGAGGGTGGGGGGGGGGGGGGGAGGGGGGGGGGGGGAGGGGGGAGAGTGGGGGGGGGGGAGGAGGGGGAGAGTGGGGGGGGGGAGGAGGGGGGAGGGGGGGGGGAGGAGGGGGAGAGGTGGGGGGGGGAGGAGGGGGAGAGTGGGGGGGGGGAGGAGGGGGAGAGTGGGGGGGGGAGGGGGGGAGAGGGGGGGGGGGGAGGAGGGGGAGGGAGAGTGGGGGGGGGGGGGGGGGGAGGGGGGGGGGGGAGGAGGGGGAGAGGGGGGGGGGAGGAGGGGGAGAGTGGGGGGGGGAGGAGGGGGAGAGTGGGGGGGGGAGGAGGGGGAGAGGGGGGGGGGAGGAGGGGGGAGGGGGGGGGGAGAGGGGGGGGGGGGAGGGGGAGAGGGGGGGAGGGGGGGGGAGAGGGGGGGGGGGGAGGGGGGGGGGGAGGAGGGGGAGGGGGGGGGGGGGGGGGGAGGAGGGGGAGAGTGGGGGGGGGGGGGGGGAGGAGGGGGAGGGGAGAGTGGGGGGGGGAGGAGGGGGAGAGTGGGGGGGGGAGGAGGGGGAGAGTGTGGGGGGGGGAGGAGGGGGAGAGGTGGGGGGGGGGAGGGGGAGAGTGGGGAGAATGTGAGGGGGGGGAGGAGGGAGGGTGCCGGACTTACTGAAGAGCTCGGGAGGTTTCCAGAAGTTTCTGTGGGGCGGCCTGGGCGCTCTGAGGCAGCGGGAGCGGCACTCGGGCTGTGCCTCACACCGGGCGGCCGGACTCTCTCTCTCTCACCCGCCGGAGCCGCTCAGCGCCAACTGACGGCAGCCCCGCCCCTCCACGTCACTGAGACCACGCCCCTTCCCGTGACGCACAGTGGCCCCGCCCTCTATCCCCGCCCAGCCTGTTGCTATTGGAGACGGCTCCGCGCCCTCAGGCTGCAGGGGAGCGGCAGATCGGCTAGGGGTGGCTTCACAGAGTCCTCTCCCCCACTCCCGGTGCAATGGGGGCGGGCAGGCTGGGGAAAAGGCAACGGTTCATTCTCATCAAAACCCAATGGGTGCTCCTTCTGCAAGGTCAATGCTCAGTGAGAGCTGCACCCCGGAGCCCAGGCCAGGCCCTGCCAGCACCCCAGGGCCTAGGCCAGGTTACAAAAACCCAGAGCCCACCGTATTGTCCTTTATTATGGCTGAACCAGGTTGACAGCTTACTTTTAGGTACGCCTGGTGTTGCTCCTGGCATTCCCACGTCCACTCTCCATTGAACCAGAGCTGATCCTCGGTTTAAAAATAAATTATTGCTGGAGTCTGATATCTCTGTAAGATGCTGCCAGACCCGCTAAGATTTTCCAGCATTTTCTCTTTTGGTTTGATCCCCTGGTTTGATGGTAATGATGGAGTGGGGGATATGCCGGACCGTGAGGTTTCTGATTGTACTAGAGTACAATTCCACTGCTGCTGATGGCCCACAGTGCCTCACAGATTTCCAGTCTTGCATTGCTGGATCTGTTTGAAATCTATCCCATTTAGCACAGTGATCATTGCCACACAACATAATTGAACATATTCTCAACGTGATGACAAGACTTTGTCTCCACAAGGACTGTGCGGAGGTCACTGTTACCAAAACTGTCATGGACAGATACACCGATGATAGGCAGGTTTGTGAGGATGAGGTCATGTATGTTTTTCCCTCTTATTGGTTCCTTCACCACCTGCTGCTGACCCAGTCCATCAGCGACATCCTTTGGAGCTCAGCCTGTAGTGATGTTACTGAGGCATTCTTGGTGATGGACGTTGAAGTTCCGCCACCCAGAGTACATTCTGCACCCGTGCCACCCTCACTGCTTCCTCCAAATGACATTCAACACAGAGGACAACTGAGTCAGCATTGTGCCATGAGACTTCGCTGGGTCCAGTCAATGTTGAGGACTTCCAGCTTCCTGCCTGTATACCACTGTGTCACCACCTCTGGGACAGGACTTACCCAGGAATGGTAGTGTTTGTGACATTGACTCTGCATGTGATTACATCAGGCTGTTGCTTGACTTGTCTGTGAGACAATTTTGGCCCAAGCCCACAGATGTTTGTAAGCAGGACTTTGCAGAATCAACAGGGTGGTCTCTGAGGTTTCAGTTCTGTTTATTTTCATTGAGGCAGTTTGATACAACTGCGTCTTGCTCAGTTATTTCAGAGGGCAGTTGAGAGTCAATCACATTGCTGTGCCTGTGGAGTCACATGTAGGCCAGGCCTGGCAGATTTCCTTTCCTAAGAGACATTAGTGACCCAGATGAATTTTGATACCAATCAGCGATGGTTCCATGGTCATTGTTATACTTCTAATTCCAGATTTTCATTGAATTTTGATGGTGGGATTGGAACCTGGGTCCCCAGAACTTTACCCTGGGTCTCTGGATTACTAGTCTAGTGACAATACCACTACCCCACTGCCAGTCCTTTAGACAAAGATAATCAAGTGAAATGGGAGGAATATAGAGTTGAGGCTGATCAGTTTATTTATTATCACAAGTAGGTTTATATTAACACTGCAATGAAGTTACTGTGAAAATCCGCTAGTCGTCACACTCCAATGACTGTTTGGGTACACTGAGGAAGAATTTAGCCTGGCCAATGCACTTAGAGCAAGGCCTACAGACTACAGGAAGAAACTGGAGCTTCTGGAGAAAACTTATGCAAACACAGGGAGAATGTGCAGACTCCACACAGATAGTGACCCAAGCCAGGAATCAAATCCATGTCCCTGGTGCTGTGAGGCAGCAGTGCTAACCACTGTGCCACAGTCGGTTGAATGGTGGAACTGGGTGAGGGGCCAAAATACTATGTATGTTTAATCTCACATGATTGAGGTTTTTGGATTATTTTTGATCACCTGTCTCTCCTCCCCATCTTGCCTGGGATGTCCCTGCTTCAATGTAATTCTTAGCAGCATGCGCAGATCCACAATGTGACGTTTCACCCATCACCCCAGCCCTCGTTCAGGATATGAATCTCCTTGCCAATGCCTAGATGACTGAGTACTGCAGCAGAAATGGAACGATCCAGCTTGCCAAGGATAAGATGTTCCACAGCCTGAAGATATTCCATTCAGCCTTCTCTCTGACACTATGAAGGATAGTAAGAAGTCTGACAGCACCAGGTTTAAGTCCGACCAATTTATTTGATAGTAAACTCACAAGCTTTCGAGGCTCCCCTCCTTGTCAGGTGAATGACGAAAGAAGAGGGGAATCTCGAAAGCTTGTGAGTTTACGAACAAATAAATCGGTTGGACTTAAACCTGGTGTTGTCAGACTTCTTACTGTGTTTACCCCAGTCCAACACCGGCATCTCCACATCATGACTATGAAGGATAGCAGGCTGACAGGGAGTGGATCTTTTCCCCAATATAGCTGTGGGATTTTTGACAAGGCAGCTCGATGGCAGGTTCCTCAGCACCTGTCTCAGTCCCACAGCTGCTGAAACAGTCAGACTATTCCGAGAAGGGACTGTCTCTGTGACCGAGAGAGAGCAGTGAAGAAAATGGCATGCAGCTTAGGGGAACTGGGTCTGAGCTAAAAGAAACCTGAAACACAACACAGAGACAGCACAACTGAATCAGACTTCACCCTGAAATGACCTTCTTTCCCCCCAAGAGAATCTGACTCCCAAGAGGACACTGTACACAGAGACAGCGTCTGACTGTAATGATTGGGGGAGGAAGCAATCAGAGGCATAATCGATGTCTGCTAGCTGGATATTACCTCTGTGGCCAGCTCCCTCTCTGGGGTATGGTGTCTGAGGCTCTACAGCCAGTGTCACTACTGAATAATTGGCTGTGGGGGAAGTTGTGCCACGATATCTGCTCCTTCCATGAATTAACATTTTAAAACAAGATGGATGCAAAGTTGTGGAAACCGTGCAGCAGCTGCTGTGAGCTGTCTCGGGGGCGCCGGGGAGGATTTCAGTTTCCCCTTCTTATAGGATCCCTACACTGCAGAAGGAGGCCATTTGGCCCATCAAGTCTGCACCAACCACAATCCCATCCTCGCCCTATTCCCAATATTCTATATCCCCCTAAAATTAGGGTTAATTTAGCATGACCAATCCACCTAACCCGCATGTCTTTGTATTGTGGGAGAAAACTGGAGCATCCAGAGGAAACGCTGATACGTGGAGAATGTGCAAACTCCACATATACAGTGACCCAAGGCCAGAATTGACCAGTCCTTGGTACTGAGAGGCATCATTGCTGACCAGTGTGTTCGACCTATCATTAATGTACTTTAGCACCGAGTTTACAAACACAGGAAACTATCCCCTTGGGAAAACCTACTTCTCCCCCTTCTCACTCAGTGTGGGCCAAGTGGCAAAGTCTCGTAAACCAAAAATCATGTATTCGACGCCCGTCCGTGTCTCTATGACTCTATAATAATCCTGAGCTTATGCTCCTGGTTAGCACCTCAGTCACTGGAAATATTTCCTTTAATTTCCCCAGCTTTTAGCTCCAGATTCCAGTGAACGTACATCCTCCCCCCACCATTGTCCCATCCAGAGCACACTGGTTCATTGTGATCACCAACTGGGAAAGAATCAGGGCAGCACAAGGGCACAATAACATTTTTATTTTTGAAAAGTAATTCCTCTCAGTTCTTCCATCTTCCAGTGTCCCAGGGGGAATGTTGTAGGCTGTCAGAGCATTCTCACAGCAGCACCTTGCAAAGTATGACATTCAAGCAACACAATTTATAATCACAAATACTTCATAGTTGTAAAAGTCAACTTTTACCCAAATGATTTCCGCTTTTCAGATTTGAAACAAGTTCTGTTAATTATTTGGTTTCTATCCTTGAGGAGATGAAGCTAACAATTATTCATCATTTGAGCTTCACCAAAACTCCACAACTGGCCGTTCAGCTCTGGGAACCATCATAAGTTTGGCTCATCTAAATAATCAAGGCCCCCACCCCCCACCCCGCATCCTCCGCAGACAGATCACCAGCACACTTTCCTCTTTTCAAATTCAGGCTGTAAAGGCCAATTGCCTTCAGGCTGGGTGGGAATTTAACACTGTATCCTGAGTCTGTAGGATCTGCAGCATCCAGTAAAACACTGAAAGGCCTGTGTTGTTAACACTAAGTGGTGCTAACAAACATCTCCTCTCCTCTTGCACCCTGCAGAGTAAGGAAGATAGTCAATAGAAAATCTCTGCAAACGTGGAGGAGTGTATCAAAAGCCTCTCCATTGTCACACTGCAACATGTGAGGAGCCCTATCCCCATTCCCACTCAAATCACTGGCCTCACACCCAGGCATTCCTTCATCTGGCCTTGATGGTGGTTGGGTACCTTAGTTTAATGTCGCAAACAAAAGATGCCCTCTGCAAGGAGGCAGGGCCCTCACAAGAGGGGAGAAAGAGCTCCCTGCGAGGGGACAGGGCACCCACATGGTGGGGATGGGGCTATCTCAGTGCTAAAACCACTGAGGATGTGTGATCAGCCTTCTCAATACTGCCCTGTTTACAATCACTAGAACTGGACACGAGACAGACAATAGAATGGACAAACTGATAGGAATCATTCTTCATGGAATGTTCACAAAGAAGAATTTGCAGCCCTGGAATTGCAGCCTCTACAGAACAGCATTGTATTTAGCCCATGTTCAGTGGGCCACCGAGATTCCAATAGTCACTCAAGGAAGACCACAGTGGCCAAACTGAGACCCCTAGCTGAACAGCAACCCCCAGTGATCATCCACTTCTAAACATCACCGACAGGTTCATAGATAAGACAAGCAGCAACTCTCATGCCACTTTGATCCATGAGGGCTGCTGATGGTCTGTGTTATCCCAATGCAGGGTTCAGTCAAATAGCATTGTGTATTTTGAGGATTATTCATTGCAGCCTCAATGCAAAAGGCAAACGAAAGAGTTCCACTGACCTCAGACACGGTCTCAAATTGGTGCCAAGGTGCTGTCGGTGACTACTGCTGCATCTCTTCCTCGTCTTTGTTGTTTTCCATCAGCAGAAACCACTTTAACCGGTCTGGCAGTGGCAAAGACTTCACCTTGGCATCCAATGGAACAGGCCTGAGGAGTCGGCGAATGTCCAGCCGGCAGAGGTGCTTCAGTGAAGCCGGAGAAAGTTCCAGAAGCTTCAGGGGCCTGGAGAGTGCCAGCACTTGGTCTGTGTAGATGGGGTAGGCTGTAGGTTTAAGTTCCCAGCCTGGAGAGAGCTGGGGACGAGACACACTGCCCATCATCAGTTCCAGGACCACTTCAGCACGCTGCAAGACCTCTCGGTGTGAAAGCATGGACTCTGGGCCATTCAACAATACACGCAGTCTCTCAAAGAGGAGGGTGAATCCTGACCAACAGGTAGGGCCGTGCTCGGGACAGTGATCAGAAGCCCCAGAGTCCAGGAGAACCCTGATGATGGGAAGGTGAACTTCAAACTGGTTGATGCAGGTGTAGATAAGGGAGTCCTCAGGCTGACAGGAGTCAGGTTTAGCAGAGTGGGCTAGCAGCAGCTGAGTGGTCTGCAGACAAAAGCGTCTGAGAGTCTCGGCCTCTTCCTGATCTCTGCCTTCCGTCTCACCCAGGAGGAAGATAATAAATGTGAAGACATTATCACCGTCCATCATGCTTGCTTTCACGTCAGCACCTAAAATACAAGTGAACTCTAGGTTAGAGTTTCAGTTAGAAACAGATTAAAAGGACCTGCATTTTTGTATCTTCTTTCAAACCCACTGTTTTACAGACAGATTTCCGTCACTGTTGTAATTTGGAAATGTGACAGCTATTTTATATACAGGAAGATCCCACAAAGAACAACATGATAATTTCTGATAATCTTGTTTTGGGATGTTGATTTAGAGTATGACTAATAGCTAGTTCATAGTTTGTGTTAATATTTTGGAGGTAATGTTTAGTGATGGAAAGATTATTGTGAAGGCACTGTTAAAATGCAGGACTTTTGAGATTGCCCAAACACCGAATAAAATGACATTTCAGAATGTTCCCAATGTTTGTTTAAGAGACATAAGATAGATTAGATAGAACCAAACAGCAAATGAGCTTACTTAGCTGGAAAACTGGGGACATGATGTCTGCACTGCTTGGAAAGAAGTGCAGTTCAGAGAGGTGTTTTGTTTGGGATTAAGAGAGTTCCCTTGTTTCAATTTATCTCAATTTTCTGTAGCAGGGGAAATGGCCAATACTGAAAAGATATTGCTGTTAGCAGGCTTCAGGTAATTAGGACTGAAAGAAATTCTGGGAGTAATCTGGCACAGCTGAGGGTTGCAGTTTGGACCTTGTTTGGTTTGCAGCTCACAAATGCCCTGAGAGCTGTTAATAGGGAGGGAGAAAGAAACATTGTGGGACTGGTGGTTTCAGGCACTTAGAATTAGCTGAATTTTGAGAATGTAGGAGGGCTAATGATAATGGGAGAATTTTGATACAACACCTCAATAGCAATCAGGAGACACTTGGAAGTCAACAAAGATTTTTAATGCAAAGGAAGCTGCAGTGCTGGCAGATGGATATATATCCCTGACAGCTAGGGGGCAGCAGATCTCCACTTGTAAATCCACAGGGAACTGGAGGGATGGAAAAGGATTTGGGGAGGGATAGAAGTTGTTCCAGTCAAAAACAAATGATAAAAATGATGTAAAGAAACCAGGATGCTTTTAAAAGCAAATTGCTGGAAGTGAAATGGTAAACTGGTGGCAGTATTGGGATGCTTAAGGAGTCTTTAGAGAAGGTTACGCCTGAAAAGGTAATGGATGTTAAATTAGTGGCACTGATGCAAGCGACAGGAATCTCTGCAGGCAAAGTTGCACAGGAAGTAAGGACCATGAGAACCCAGAGTCTAATCTTTTAACCTGAGTAACAGATAGGGATGCAAAGGATTATATAGAGTTTACATTTGAAGGGGAAAGTCACTCAATTTTTGTTCAAAAAAGAGCCTAGAAAGATTATCCTGAGAGATACTAGCTGAGTATAAATTGTCAACAAAGAATATAGTTCCTGCTTTATTCAGAAAGTTCACAGAATCAAAATGTATTAATACAGGGTATTGATGAGAGCTGTGCACCTTTCCCAACACACAAAGTTCAATGGTGCTATGAGAAAGAGACTGTACATGGCTGGAATTACTCCTAATGGATTAAAAATATAGATTATATATTGGGAAATGACATAACAGACAGAATTTTTCCATTATCTGGGACTGTATGGAATAATTCAGGAATAGTTCCTGTGAGTAAAAATTCCTCATGTATTTGAGATCCTGTTAAAAATAGCAAACTGACGCGAGAAAAGATACTAATGGACTAATTCCACTAAAGGACAGAACAGAAACAGTAAAAGTGTCTAAAGATTATCCAAATCAAAACTCTTCACAGAAATCTGAGACCTGAGTGACTCTAATTCAAGCGTGCCCCTGTCTATATCAGTGGGGATGAATTAGAAAGACTCGAGAACTTCAAGCTTCTAGGTGTCCAAATCACCAACAACCTGTCCTGGTACCGCTCCCATGCTGACGCTATAATTAAGAAAGCTCACCAACATTTCTAGATTCTCAGAAAACTAAGGAAATTTGGTATGTTAGCTACGACTCTCACCAATCTTTATAGATGTACCATAGAAAGCATTCTTTCTGGTTGTATCACAGCTTGGTCTGGCTTCTGCTCTACTGAAGACCACAAGGAACTACAAACGGTCATGAATGTAACCCAATCCATCACTCAAACCAGCCTCCCATCCATTGACTCTGACTATACTTCCTGCTGCCTTGGCAAAGCATAATTTAGGTGCCCACGCACTACAAACATTCTCTCTTCCATCAGGAAAAAGAGACAGAAGTCTGAGATCACGTACTAGCTGACTTAAGAACAGCTTCTTCCCTGCTGTTATCAGACTTTTGAATGGACTTACCTTACATTAAGTTGATCTTTCTCTACACCCTAACTGTGACTGTAACACTACATTCTGCACTCTCTCCTTTCCTTCTCTATGAACAGTGTGCTTTGTCCGTATAGTGTGCAAGAAATAATACTTTCCACTGTATGTGTTTGTGAGTTGCTGAAAGACCTTCACTGGGATTATGAACCCCGGCTGTGTGTAAAACTGCGAGAAATGACCCCGTGCTGTTCTCTCATCGGTTCCACTGGCAAATAAAGCAAGAACTTGCATTTCAATACAGTTGGTACATCCCAAAGTGCTCAACAGTCAATGAAATGTGCAGGAAATTGTCATCAGCTTCAGGAAGCGTAAAGGAGAACATGCCCCTGTCTATACCAACCGAGATGAAGTAGAAAGGATCATTTTTAGGTATCCAGATCACCAACAACCTGTCCTGGTCTCCTAATGCCAATACTATAAGTTAAGAAAGACCATCAATACCTCTATTTTCTCAGAAGGAAATTCAGTATGTCAATTACGACTCTCACCAACTTTTATAGATGCACCATAGAAAGCATTTTTTCTAGCTGTATCTACAAAAGGTCACAAATGTAGCCCAATCCATCATGCAAACCAGCCTCCCATCCATTGACTCTGTCTAAACTTCCCCTGCCTCGGCAAAGCAGCCAGCATAATTAAGGACCCCACGCATCCCAGACGTTCTCTCTTCCACCTTCTTACATCGGGAAAAAGATATAAAATCTGAGGTCAGGTACTGACTCAAAACAGCTTCTTCACTGCAGCTAACAAATTTTTAAATGGACTTACCTTCAATTAAGTTAATCTTTCTCTACACCCTAGCTATGACTGTAACTCTACATCCTGCACGTCTTGTTTCCTTCCCTATGAATGGTATGCTTTGTCTATATAGTGCGCAAGAAACAATACTTTTCGCTATATGTTAATACATGGGACAATAACAAATCCAATAATAATAATAATAAAATGCTTCTGAAGTGTTCTCATTGTTGGTGATAGCCAACAATGTGATAGAATGTTAGACATCATGAGCCAGTCTGTTGGACAGTGATCCAGAGGGAACGTCAGTGTGTTCAGGAGATGGGCAGCGGGGGGAAACGAAGGTTAAGACAATGTTCTGTTAACGTACCCCTTTCAAGAAGCAGCTTGATGTTGTCGGTATTGTGCACCTGCACTCCATCACTGCTGGCCAGTGAGTGCAGCAAGGCTGATTTTCCTGAGAGAGAGAAGAGAGGTTTAACTTGAATGTGCCGGCACAGACGAGATTTCAGAAATAAAGGAATGATGAAAAGGCAACAGACCGGTCTTGTCGATCCCGTTTACATCAGCGCCGAGGTCAAGAAGTCGCCGCAGGCATGGCAAACGTTCCACCTCCTCACTCGCCAAATCTAGTGGACTGCTGCTGTGAACCTGCACCGGCGGAAAACCAGGTATTGTTAGATTGAGGACTCGCATTTATATAGTGCCTTTCACACATCCAGACCACCCCAACTGTTTCACAGCCAAGAAATGTAGTAATGTTGTAACGTAGGAAAAGGGACTGTGAATAGTGCACAGCACAATTCCACAAACAGCAGTGTGATAATGCTGTGTATATATAATCTGTGTGTACATAAACATATATATTTGGAGCAGGATTAGGCCATTTGGCCCCCGAGATTGCTCTGCCTTTTGAGAAGGTTATGGCTGATCTTAATAAGATTTTGGTCTCAATTCCACATTTCTGTCGAGCCTGAATACCCTTTAGCTCCCTAATCAGTCAGGAATTTATCCAACTCAGCCTCAGAACTATTCACTGACCCAGTCTCTACAGCTCTCTGGGGAAGAGAATTCCACAGGCTCACCACCTGCCAGGGAAAAAAACTGTTCCTCATTTTAAACTGTGTTAAATTTGATGATCAGCCATGATCAAAATGAATGGTGCAGCAAGCACAAAGGGCCAAACAGCCTACTCCTGCTTCTACTTTCTGTGTATCCCCTAGTTCCAGTCTCTCCCACAAGAGAAAACATCCTCTCAGCATCCTCCTTGTTAAGTCCCTTCAAGATCTGGCACATTTCAATAAGATCACCTCTTAAAATAACCCCATCACCCCAGAAATCAGGAAGTGAATCTTCTCTGAATTGCTTCTAATGCAATTTTCTTCTTTCTTTGATAAGGAAACCAAAACATTATCTAAGATGAGGGCTCACCAACATTTCATTTGTCTTCCTAAAAATCATTTGCTGTAGCTACATACTGTATTTTGTGATTTAATCTTCTTGCCTGCCATTAATCTTCATGGAACTGTACTTTATTTGTTTCAATTTACTAGTATCTTTAACTTCCTTAGTCAGCATCAGATGGTGCACCTTACCCTGAGTGTCTTTCTTTCTCACTGGAATATAAATATCACTTTAAATATCTGCCACCACAAATCTAATATCCCCGTTCACTTCAGCCAACACTAATTTCATGCCCTCATAATTGGTCTTATTTAAGTTTAAAACACTAGTCTTAGATCCACTCTTCTCTCCTTCAAATAGTCTGCAAAATTCAACCATATTATGATCACTACTACCTAACAGCACCTTTGCTATGAGGTCGTTAATAGAACATAGAACATTACAACACAGTACAGGCCCTTTGAGCCGACTTGTGAAACCAATCTAAAGCCCATCTAACCTATACTATTCCAATATCATTTAAATGCCCTTAATGTTGGCGAGTCCACCACAATTGCAGGCAGGACATTCCACACCCTTACTACTCTCTGAGTAAAGAACCTACCTCTGACATCTATCCTATATCTATTACCCTTCAATTTAAAGCTATGCCCCTCATGCTAGCCATCACCGTCCTAGGAAAAAGGCATGAATTAATGTGTCGCATTATGTATTACAAAATCTTTTCCCAGCTTCCTCATTGAATGATTTTAAGGCAAAGATAGATAAGTTTTTGAATAGTAAAGGAATTAAGGATTATGGTGAGCGGGCGGGTAAGTGGCGTTGAGTCCACGAAAAGATCAGCCATGATCTTATTGAATAGCGGAGCAGGCTCGACAGACAGATGGCCGACTCGTGCTCCTGGTTCTTGTGTTCCTGTCCTTCCCAAACATCAAGGTTGAGGTCCCAGCCTTTTTAGACATTGATTGAAGGATAAATACTGGATACCAGGGAGAAGTCCTTCACTCTTCTTCAGATAGTGACCATGGGATCTTTAATTTTCATCCCAGACAACTGTCAGAGAGAAGGTTCAGTGTCTCAGGTGAAAGATGGCATTTGTAGTCCCTTAGAACAGCACTGCGACTGCCAGCTGGCTTCTGGGCTCAAGTCTGAAGTGGAAGAGTGTGCACAGGCAGTGATGTGCTCGGATATTTTCAAAATGAATTCAGGACAGTTCCTAACCCGGAAATTTCTTACCCGGTCCCTCTTGTTGATGTCCGCTCCATGCCGAACTAGCAGCTCCACCACATCGGGCTGGTTGCGTAAGACCGCCACGTGCAAGGCTGTGTAATAGGTGACAGGATCTATAGAAAAGACAAGAGACAGTCACACCATTGCTGCAGGAATTCATCGCACAAACCATTCTCCCATCCAATGATTCCGTCTACACTTGCCGCTGCCTCGGAAAAGCCTGCAGCATAATCAAAGACCTCATGCACCCTGGGCATTCTCTCTTCCACCTTCTGTCAGAAAACGCATACAAAAGATCACGTACCAACCAACTCAAAAACAGTTTCCTGCTGCCATCAGACTTTTGGATGGACCTATCTCATTAAGTTGACCTCTCTTTACACCCTAGCTAAAGGAAAGTTTTAAAGTCTTTTCTTCATGTCACGTAGTTAACGCAAGCCGACATGATGCAATGAAATTACTGTGAAATTGACCTCATCGCCACACTCTGGTGCCTGTTTGGGTACACTGAAGGAGAATGTAGCACGGTCAATGTGTTAAATGACATAGGGAGAACATGCAAACTCCACACAATGACCCAAACCGCATATCAAACCCAGGTCTCTGGTGCTGTGAGGCCACAGTGCTATCCACAGTGCCACCTAGGAGTGTAACACTACATTCTGCACTCTGTCCTTTCCTTCTCTATGAACAGTTTTTATCTGTTTAGTGTGCAAGAAAAAATACTTTTCACTGTATACTACATGTGACAATAATAAATCAAGAAATGTCAGACAGAACTGATCAGCAGCACACAGTTCACCCAATGCGCCAGACAACCAGCACAAAGTTCAGGATGGGGTTCAGCTCCTCAGCCTTTCTGGGGTGAGGGTGATCAGTGTTTTGGGAGGTGAAAGAAAAGAGGATAAGAAAGAGCTGAGAGCATCCTAGGAAAGACTGAATAGATTGGATCACTTCTCTCTGGAAAAGGCTGAGGGGTAACCTGATAAAACTTCTTTGTTATTTTAAAGATTTCAATTGGTACACAAAGAGAAAACATTTCCACTTGTGGGTGAGACTAGAACTCAGGGAAATCAGTACACGACAGTCACTAATAAATCCAATGGCAAATTCAGGAAAAACAACTTCACCCAGGACGGCAGAACACAGGATCCGCCACTGCAGGGAGCAGGGAGAACGCGGAACTCACTGCCACAAGGACTGTTCGAGCATAGATACATTTTAGGGAAAGCTGGGTAAACAGGAGAGAAACAAATTGAAGGATATTTTATAAAAATCCAGCAGATTTGGCAGCATTTGTAGAGAGAGAAACAGAGTCAATGTTTCAGGTTGATGATCTTCCATTAGAACTGTTCTGAAGAAAGGTTGTTGAACCTGAAACATTAACTCGGTTTCTCTCTTCACAGATGCTGTCAGATGTGTTGAGTATTTGCAACATTTTTTGTTTGTTTTTCAGATTTCCAGCATCCGCAGTATTGTGCTTTTATACAGAAGGATATGTGGACAGGGTGAGTTGAAGGAGGAGAGGCAGGAGACTCATAGCAGCAGAAATACCAGCAGGGAGCAGTTGGGCTGAACTGCCTGTGTGCTCCACATTCTGCATCATTCGTCACATCCCTCATGGGTGATACTGACCTTCGAAGTTGAGGTCAGCTCCATGTTGCAGCAACTTCTCAGCAGCACCGACCAGCCCAGTTTCTGACACTTTTAACAACGCGTAACTGACAGCTTCCTCATAGAAGGCTGATTGCGATTCCCGCTCCAGCAGTTCCAGCAGAGCTGTCAAGTCCGGTACATTCACAGGGCCCTCACTGCAACTCAACCAGACAAACATTAACAGCAGATGCCAACCAGAGTCAATTGCAAACAACAAAATACCCAGGTACCTGGACAGGGATTGCACATCTCTAACATCAAATACTGTCGTTCACCCTCATGGAATTATGGAGATAGGGCATGAGTGGGATTGTGGTCAGTGTAGACTTGATGGGCCAAATGGCATCCTGCACTGCAGAACTGGATAGATTCTATGAACCCAACCCCCTCATTGTTGGCCTAGAAACAGGAGGCAGCCACTCAGGCATGTCCCAGCATTCAATACAATCACAAATGATCCACACTTCAACTCCATATCCCTCTCTATCCTCCCTCAGTACTGACCCTCCAACACTGCTGTCTTCTCAAAAACAACTGGCAGAATTTTTTTTTGAAGGGAATGGAGTTGTGAAAGTTTTAATTACATTATTGACAGGTTGTTGCAAAGAGACCAGGGAGTTATGGGATCGGTTATTTTTTAAAAATTCATGAATGGGATGTGAGAGATGCTGGTCCATCCCTAACTGTACTAGAATCTAGGTGCTCATAAAGCCCCTCCTCCGCTTCACCCCACTCCAAAGCACAACCGGCACAAA
This sequence comes from Sphyrna mokarran, assembly GCA_024679065.1. NCBI lineage: Eukaryota > Metazoa > Chordata > Chondrichthyes > Carcharhiniformes > Carcharhinidae > Sphyrna > Sphyrna mokarran. The sequence continues at coordinate 3,189,237 of JAGIQG010000025.1, forward strand.
GTTACTGATCAATTCATCCACCTCACCTGGCTAGGTTTCCATCGCTGGCCTCTCTGCTTGCTTCCTCTACCCCTGCGACCCTCAGAATTTCATCGACCAACGGCTGATATTCGAAGATGATGCGTCGGAATCCATGCAGATAAGGCATGGTTTTCTTTTTTTCACTGAATCGCAGCTAACGTAAAGCACATTGTCTGTGGAACAGAAACAGGCAGCAACATGAGGGACTGAGCAGAAAAGATACACATTCACGGTGCCGTTTACAAACACACAGACCGTGCCCAGTAGGAAAAGATTCCCTGGTGCAGCTACACACAGACTGGGTGCCTCTTGTTTTACAATATCCACTCTCCATCCCACAAGGGAAACCGTGACACCCCCTGGGCAGGGCAGAAAAACAGATATGCAATACAAAGACAGGACAATTAGCAGTAATAATCCCACCAAGTTAAAATGAGTCGAGGAACATTTTACAGGTAGGGTAATCAGACAGTGCCTGTGCCTCAGACAGTAACTATTTGAGACCAAAAGAGAAAACGCTGGAAAATCTCAGCAGATCTGGAAGGAGAGAAGAGCTGACATTTCCAGTCAGAGCTTTGACAAAGGATCACGTGGACTCAAAACCTGCTGAGCTTTTCCAGCGTTTTCTCTTTTGTTTCAGATTCCAGCATCCACAGTAATTTGCCTTTATCTAGTTAGTAACTACTTGAGTTTTCACTAGAAGGCGTTTAGTGAATTTGTGTTCACTGTACAGACTGGCAGCCAGTTCTTCAAAGTCACCATTTTCTAGGAAAAGAACTACCTCCTGACATATTCGATTTGGTCGTTCTGTAGCCCAAGATTCTGTATCCTGGTCCTCCCTACCTTAGTTAGTTACATCTTGACTTTGAAGGGGTTTTCCAAGCCATTGACGTACTTTACAAAGCACAGTGGCTGCAGAGTCACCAGAAATAACTCATCAAATTACTAGCTGGTCAAAAGTAAATAGATGAGTTATGTCAACATTCCTCCCTAATTTCCACAGGTTCAAAGTGGTGAATGAGCGGAGGAAGAACTGCAAAGGAGTAAACAAGGTAGCAAGTGTGAAACCTCCAGCTTCTTAAAGTCATAGAAGTTTACAGAATGGAAACAGGTCTTTTAGCCAACTTGTGTGTGCCCCTCTCTTTTTTAAGCCCCTAAGCTAGTCCCAATTTCCTGCATTTGGCCCAAATTCCTCTATAACCATCTTACCCATGTAACCATCTAAATGCTTTTAAGACGACAAAATAATACCCGCCTTTACTACTACCTCTGGCAGCTCGTTCCAGACACTCACCACCCTCTGTGTGAAAAACTGTCTCTCTGGACCCTTTTTATCTTGCTGGGATGACTAACTAATGAGTAAGAATTGCGAGAGGCTCCATAACATTTTGTTATCAACATCTACGCACAGCCCAATAATCTAGACCGTCTGCTCATCACAACATTGGTGCAGCGTGAGGGGAGGTTGGCTCTATAGCAGCAACTGTGTGTATCCTGGGGGGGTAAGAAACAGAAAGAAGTCTCACAATACTGGCTTAAAGTCCAACAGGTTTATTTGTAGCAAAGCTTTCGGAACACACTGTCCCTTCGTCAGATGGGTGGGAGTTCTGATAACAAACAGGGCACAAAGACACAAACGTTGATTGGAACGTGAGTCTTAAAGGTACAGACAGTGTGAGTGGAGACAGCATTAAGCACAGGTTAAAGAGATGTGTATTGTTTCCAAACAGGAAAGTTAGTGAGATTTTGCAGTCCAGGCAAATTATTGGGGTTACAGATGACGTGGAAGGTGGGGGTGGGGTGGAGGTGGAGGTGGGGGGATGCGGCCGGCGGGGTGGGATGCGGCCGGGGCGGGGGGAGGGGGTGGGGATGCGCGGGGCGGGGGGGGAGGGGGGTGGGGATGCGGGCCGGGGCGGGGGGAGGGGGGGTGGGGATGCGGCCGGGGCGGGGGCGGGGGTTGGGGCCGGGGCGGGGGGAGGGGGGGTGGATGCGGCCGGGGGGCGGGGGTGGGGCCGGGCGGGGGGGGGGGGGTGGGGTGCGCCGGGCGGCGTGCCCGCTGCGCACACAGGCCGGGAGTTCGGACAGACCTTCCCGGGTAATGGGGGCGGCGGAGGGACAGGGCGCTGCCCGCCACCCGCACCCTGGGGGTAGGGGGGGAGTTACAGTTTCCCGCTCCCCCGGGGGGGGGGGGTGGTTTCGGGGTGTTTATATTCCGTGGGGGGGGCCGGGTGGGGGAGACACTATTCCCGCTCCTGTTTGACTCACCTCCACCACCGGAAACCCAGCGCTTAATCCCGTCAATTGGAGGCACTTCCGCCAACGCCGGGAAAAAGGTTCCGGCCTTTTCGGTTCCGCCCAGACTGACAGCAAAGGGTCAAGGGTCAATGCGCCCCCCCCGAATGAGAGAAAGGGGTCAAGGGTCAGTGTGACCTCCAGACTGAGAGCAAAAGGTCAAGGGTCAATGTGACCTCCAGACTGAGAGCAAGGGGTCAAGGGTCAATGTGACCCCCAGATTGAGAGCAAAAGGTCAAGGGTCAGTGTGACCCCAAATTCTGAGCCTCCAAAACTCTGAATGCAGTCTCTGAAATTCCAAACTTTGACCCTTCTACAGCCTAACCCAGCCAAACTCTGACCCCCAAACCATGACTCTGACTCCATTTAAACTCTGACTGAGCACCCAAGCTCTGTGCCCCTGAACTCTAAACTTTGAACCCCAGCCCTTCAGTACTGCAAATTCTGAATTAAATTTCTGAATCCCCAAGCTCTGACTACCCAATCTTTGAACCCCCAAACTCTCAATTTCCAAAGTCTGAATCCCACATTGCAGAATCCTAGATCCCTGAATGTCAGACCTTGGTCCCAGACTGCAGCGCTACCCTCACCCCCACCCTGCCACATCCCCACACACCCAATCCCAAAGCCAAGTTTCTCAATCTCCTTGCACCTGAGCAATTTCACCGTATAAATACAAATCATTCTCTATCCTTCACTGGCCTTACTCCTCTCTATCACTGTTATATCACTGAACCGATCCCCAGTCCTCTGGTTTACCCCTATGTGCACCATACCATTGATCCCAGTTTATTTATCGGATCCCAGAATTCCCTCCTATCCCTCCTCCGGGATCCTCATCAGAATATAAACAAAATGCAGAGAAAGAGGCAGTGTGAAAGTCTTCATACAACAGTGACCACACTTCAAATCTACATTTTTAACAGTACGGAACTTTGGGGCTATATAAATGCAGCTCATTGAGGTGAACTCTGTGAACCAAATCCAGGTGTCACGGTCTGAGGATGTAACTCAGACTCTGACATGGTTTTAACAAAGAAAATTGAGTGAATTTTGTAACACACCATTTGTCAAAAGGAGACCCAGAGCCTCCTTTGCCTCACCCTGCCATTCCCCCCCACCGCATCATTCTCTACTCTCACCCCTCCCCCCACAAACCTCGCCACTTATTTTTTTTTAGAGCAACACAGCACGGGAAACAGGCCCTTCGGCCCAACGAGCCCACGCCGCCGTCATAACTATATAGTAGCAAATCCATTATCCTATTATAGATTTAGGTTATTCCTAATATGGAAGACTCTCACTATAGGGACAATTTGTTTCCCAATCAGCCTAACAGCGAATTTTTGGGTTGTGGGAGGAAACCGGAGCGCCCGGAGAAAACCCACGCAACCACGAGGAGAACGCGCAAACTCCCGCAGACACCGGCCCAATTCCAAGTGTCTGCACAGCCACATCGATAGTCTCTGAGCTGTCATGGTGCCCTTCAGATGGTCTGCATAAAGCACTCATTTACGACATGAAGTACCAGGCAACCCATGAATCAACATCCAAGAGCTGTACTCGCACCACCTGCTGAATGCATGCTCAATGTTGGTCAAGTATGGACCGAATTACCTGTGGAAAAAAAGCCGTAGTTAAACAGTCCTACTATATCCCTCTATCTGCATACCGCTCATGTGGCTGTCCAAGAGACCCTTAAACAGCCCCAGCGTGCCTGCTCCCACCACCTTACTCGGCAGTGCATTCCACACACCCACTACCCTTTGTGTGAAAAACTGCCCTCTAATATTCATCTTATACATAGCCCCCCTCACCCTATGGCCATGACCCCTCGTCCTATCCATTTCTGAAGGTGGAAAAAGTTTACCTCCAATTACTCTATCTATACCCCTTATAATCTTATACACCTCTATGAGATCCCCTCTAAGCCGACGTCTTTCAAGGGAAAACAACCCCAGTCTATTTAATCGTTCCTCATAAGACAGCCCTTCCATACCAGGCAGTATCCTGGTAAACCTCCTCTGCACTCTCTCCAAGGACTCCACATTCTTCCGATAGTACGGCGACCAGAACTGGACGCAGTATATTGGATCAAACCACTGCCTCTTCACATTCAGTGGTATTACCATCGTGGAATCTCCCACTATCAAGAAGATTGTCATCGACTTCAAGAAGCATGGTGGAGAACATATCTCTGTCTACGTCAATGGGGACGAAGTGGAAAGGGTCGAGAGCTTCAAGTTTCTAGGTGTCCAGATCATCAACAATCTGTCCTGTCCCCCATGCCGACATTATAGTTAAGAAAGCCCACCAATGCCTCTATTTTCTCAGAAGAGTGAGGAAATTTGGAATGTCAGCTACAACTCTCACCAACTTTTACAGATGCACTGTTGAAAGCATTCTTTCTGGTTGTACCACAGCTTGATATGGCTCCTGCTTTGTCCAAGACTGCAAGGAATTACAAAAGGTCATTGATGTAACCCAATCCATCACACAAACCAGCCTCCTATCCAGTGACTCAGTCTACACTTCCCGCTGTCTCAGCAAAGCAGCCAGTATAATTAAGGATCCTTACGCACCCTGGACATTGTCTCTTCCACCTTCTTCCATTGGTAAAAGATATAAAAGTTTGAGATCACACACAAACCAACTCAAGAACAACTTCTTCCCTGCTGCTGTCAGACTTCTGAATGGAGCTACCTTGCATTAAGTTGATTTTTCTCTACACCCTAGCTATGATTATAACACTACATTCTGCAATCTCTCCTTTCCTTCTCTATGAATGGTATGCTTTGCCTGTGTAGTGTGCAAGAAACAATACTTTTCATGGTATGTTAATGCATGTAATAATAATAAATCAAATCAAATCAAGTCAAAAACATACTGAGGGGTTACCATTGGCCAGAAACTAAACTGGATTAGCCATATTAACACTTTGGTTCCAAGAGCAGATCAGAGGCTGGGAATCCTGCAGCAAGTAATTCATCTCCTGACAATTCAGGGGTGTGATGGAATGTTCTCCCCTTGTCTGGATGAGTGCATTTCTAACAACATTCAAGAAGCTCAACACCATCTCTTTTGGAGATTCAGTGCAGACTCAATGGGCAGAATGGCCTCTTCCTACACTGTAGGGATTCTATCGATCAATTCCTCCACCATTGATCAACAGCAGCAGCTGTGTGTATATCTACAAGATGAACTGCAAAAACTCGGCAACATTCCTTAGATAGCACCATCCAAACCACAAGCAACACCATCTAGAAGACAATCTCAGCAGATAACTGGGAACTCCACCACCTGCAAGTTCCCATTCAAGCCACTCACCATCCTGACTTGGAAATGTAATCGTAACTCTTCTACTGTCAATGGGTGAAAATCATAGAATCCAGCAGTACAGAAGAAGGCCATTTGGCCGATTAGGATGGCAGGTCTATGAGGAGAGACTAAATCAGTTAGGACTATATTTACTGGAGTTTAGAAGAGTGAGAGGGGATGCCATACAAACTTATAAAATTCTTACAACATTAGACAGAGTAGATTCAGAAAGAATGTTCCTGATGGTGGGGGAATTCAGAACTAGGGATCAGAGTTTGAGGATATCGGGTAAACATTTTAGAACTGAGGAGAGAAGAAAGAAATGGCTGAGCAACTGAATATATACTCTGAATCTGTCTTCACAAAAGAGGATACGAATCAGATGCTAGGAATGTTGGAGAATGAAGGATTTAATAAAAGGGAAGAACTGAGGGGGATCAATATTAGTAGAGAAATGGTGCTGGGAAAATAGATGGGATTGAAGGCGGATAAATCCCCAAGGCCTGAAAATCTACACCTCAGAGTAGTGAAGGAAGTGGTTCTAGAAATAATGGATACATTGATGGTCATCTTCTAGGATTTTACAGATTCTGGAACAGTACCTGCAGATTGGAGGGTAGTGAATGTCACTCCAATATTCAAAAAGGGAGATAGAGAGAAAACAGAGAATTATAGACTAGTAAGCTTAACATCAACAATGGAGAAAATTCTCAAATCCATTATTAAGGACTTTATAGCAAAGCATTTAAAAAGCACTGGCAAGATCAGAGTCAGCATGGATATATGAAGGGGAAATCATGCTTGACAAATCTGTAGGAATTCTGTGACGATGTAATTAGTAGAGTTGACAAGGGGGAGCCAGTCTTTGGACTTTTAGAAAGCGTTTGCCAAAGTCCCACACAAGAGCTTATCATGAAAGATTAAAGCACATGGGGTTGGAGAAAATGTATTCAGATGGTTAGAAAACTGGTTGGCAGAGAGGAAACAAAGAGTAGGAATTAATGTGGCAGGCAGTAACTAGTGGGGTGCCACAGGGATCACTGCTGGGACCCCAGCAATTCACAATATATATTAGTGGTTTAATTGAGGGAACGAAATGTAACATCTCAAAATTTGTAGATGATATCGGATTGGGTGGGAGGGTGAACTGTGACAAGGATGCAGAGATCCTTCAGAGTGATCTGGACAGGGTGGGTGAGTGGGCTAATCAATGGCAGATGCAGTATAATTTGGATAATTCTGAGGTCATTCACCTTGGAAGCAAAAACAAGGCAGCAGATTACTACCTCAATGGCTGTAAGTTGGGAGAGGGTAGTGTGCAGAGAGACCTGGGTGTTCTTGTGCACCAGTCAGTGAAGGTAAGCATGCAGGTGCAGCAGGCGGTAAAGAAGGTAAATGGTATGTTGGCCTTCATTATGAGAGGTTTCGAGTCCAGGAGCAGGGATGTGTTGTTACAATTATACAGGGGTCTTGGTGAGGGCACACCTAGAGTATTTTGTGCAGTTTTGGTCTCCCTTTCTGAGGAAGGATGTTGTTGCTCTTGAGGGAGTGCAGTGGAGGTTTACCAGGCTGATTCTGGGGATGGAGGGACTGACATATGAGGAGAGTTGACTAGGTTAGGATTGTTTTCGCTGGAGTTCAGACAAATGAGAGGGGGATCTCATAGAGACTTATAAAATTCACAGAAGAATAGAATCCCTACAGCACAGAAAGAGGCCATTTGGCTCATCGAGTCTGCACTGACCACAATCCCAGCCATGCCCTACCCCCGTATCCCTACATATTTACCCACTAATCCCTCTAACCTATGATTCTCAGAATACTAAGGGCAATTTTAGTATGGCTTGATGGGCCACACATCTTTGGACTGTGAGAGGAAACTGGGGCACCTGGAGGAAACCCACACAGACACGAGGAGAATGTGCAAACTCCACACAGACAGTGACCCGAGCTGGGAATTGAACCCAGGTCCCTGGAGCTGTGAAGCAACAATGCTAATCACTGTGCTACCGTGTTGCCTTTCTAACAGGCCTAGATTTGGTGGATGCAGGGAGGATGTTCCCGATGGTGAAGGGAGTCCAGAACCAGGGGTGACAGTCTGAGGGTTCAGGGTAGACCATTTAGGACGGAGATGAGGAGACATTTCTTCACCCAGAGTGGTGAGCCTGTGGAATTCATTCCCACTGGAAGTAGTTGATGCCAAAACATTGAATGTATTCAAGAGGCGGCTGGATATAGCATTTGGGGCGAATGGGATCAAAGGTTATGGGGAGAAAGCAGGATGAGGATATTGAGTTGGATGATCAGCCATGATCGTGATGAATGGCGGAACAGGCTCAAAGGGCCGAATAGCCTCCTGCTCCTATCTTCTATGTTTCATTTCCCAGAGGGATGGTGAATGTGTGGAATTCACTCCCAAAGAAAATAGTTGAGACCAAAAACGTTGCTGATTTCAAGAAGAAATTAGATACAGCTCTAGGGGCTAAAGGGATGGAAGGATATGGGAGGAAGGGTGAAAGCAGAAGATTGAATTTGATGATCTGGCATGATCAAAACCAATAGCACAGCAGGTTTGAAGGGCCAAAAGGCCTCCTCCTGCTTCTAATCTCTATGTTTCTATGAGTCTGCACTAAATCTCCAAAAGACAACCCCTCCCAGGGCCACCCCACACCCTGCCCTCAAAATCTCCATATGGAATTTGCATGTTCTCCCTGTATCTGCATGGGTTTTCTCCAAATGCTCTGGTTTCCTCCCACAATCCAAAAGATGTGTGGGTTAGATTGACTGGCCATGATAAATTGACCCTTGGTGGCAGAGGGTTAGCAGGGTAAATATGTGAGAGGATTACAATGGTGAGGACTGGCTGGGATTGTTGCCAGTGCAGGCTTGATGGGCCGAGTGGCCTCTTTCCACATAGTAGTGATTATATAATTCTACTGACCCTCCGACAGTGCGGCACTCCCTCAGCACTGACCCTCTGACAGTGCGGCGCTCCCTCAGCACTGACCCTTTGACAGTGCGGCACTCCCTCAGCACTGACCCTCTGACAGTGCGGCGCTCCCTCAGCACTGACCCTCTGACAGTGCGGCGCTCCCTCAGCACTGACCCTCTGACAGTGCGGCACCTCCCTCAGTACTGACCCTCTGACAGTGAGGCACTCCCTCAGCACTGACCCTCTGACAGTGCGGCGCTCCCTCAGCACTGACCCTCTGACAGTGCGGCACTCCCTCAGCACTGACCCTCTGACAGTGCGACACTCCCTCAGCACTGACCCTCTGACAGTGTGACACTCCCTCAGCACTGACCCTCTGACAGTGCAGCACTCCCTCAGCACTGACCCTCTGACAGTGCGGCACTCCCTCAGCACTGACCCTTTGACAGTGTGACACTCCCTCAGCACTGACCCTCTGACAGTGCAGCACTCCCTCAGTACTGACCCTCTGACAGTGAGGCACTCCCTCAGCACTGACCCTCTGACAGTGCGGCACTTCCCTCAGCACTGACCTCTGACAGTGCGACACTCCCTCAGCACTGACCCTCTGACAGTGCGGCACTCCGTCAGCACTGACCCTCTGACAGTGCGGCACTCCCTCAGCACTGACCCTCTGACAGTGCGGCACTCCCTCAGCACTGACCCTCTGACAGTGCGGCACTCCCTCAGCACTGACCCTCCGACAGTGCGGCACTCCCTCAGTACTGACCCTCTGACAGTGCGGCACTCCCTCAGTATTGACCCTCTGACTGTGCAGCACTCCCTCAGCACTGACGCTCTGTTTGGGTTGGGAGGTGTGGACTCTGCTGGCAGAGTTGTGTCTAATCCTGCTGCTCTCGGTTTGTATCAGAGTATTCTCTCTCCCAGTGCAGCAATATTCCTTTTCTGTTGCAGTCTCTGTTTCTCTCACTGTCAGTTTCTTACAGTTGGTGTCACTGTTGTTCCACTCTTGCTGTGTTTTTGTTGGAAAGTGAAGAGTTACTTTTTGCAAACTTTTCAGTTTGGTTGTGGTGAGTGTGATGTGATGATGTGGGTGGGAGTGAAGCTGCCTGATTTCGGTTGGATTACTCCTGCGGAGTGTGCGATCTCTCTCACAGAACCCTCACTCCAAGGATCGAAGAGGCAGCGTCCAGTCAGAGACCTACACTGACTGCGCATGTTAACTTTTTAAAAATACAAACAATTATAAAAGTAACAGGAAGGTAAAGTACTGGCTGTTCTCCAGTGTGAGATTATATCTGTTCTTGCTGCAATTCTTCCCCTTCCCACCTCCTCATGGATTTTTATATTCAATTTTCAAGTTTGCTGACAACACCACCATAGTGGGTCAGATCTCAAAACAATGATGAGACAGAGTACAAGAATGAGATAGACAGTCTGCAGCAAAATAATCTCTCCCTCAATGTCAACAAAATGAAGGAGATCATCATTGACTTCAGCAAACCCCTGTCTAGATCAACGGGAATAGAAAGGATCAAGAACTTCAAGTTTTTAGGTGTCCAGATCATCAACAACCTGTCCTGGTCCCCTCCATGCCAACACTGTAGTTCAGAAAGCCCATCAATGCCTCTGCTTCCTCAGAAGACTAAGGAAATTTGGCATGTCAGCTATGACTCATACCAACATTTACAGATGCCCCATAGAAAGCATTCTTTCTGGTTGTATCACAGCTTGGTATGGCTCCTGCTCTGCCCAAGATCGCAAGGACCTACAAAAGGTCATGAATCCATTGACTCTGTTTACACTTCTTGCTTCCCCCCGGAAAAGCAGCCGGCATAATTAAGGACCCCACACATCCCGGTCATTCTCTCTTCCACCTTCTTCCTTCAGGAAAACGATACAAAAGTCTGAGGTCACGTACCGACTGACTCAAGAACGGCTTCTTCCCTGCTGCTGTCAGACTTTTGAATGGACTTACCTCGCATTAAGTTGATCTTTCTCTATACCTCCTGGTAATATATGCCACTATGTAGCACAGTCTTACAGCTATGACAGTAACACGATATTCTGCACCCTTCCTTTTCCTTCTTTATGAACGGTATGCTTTGTCTGTATAGCGTGCAAGAAACAATACTTTTCACTGTATGTTAACACATGTGACAATAATAAATCAAATCAAATCAAAATATTTTCATGTTTTCCTCATTTCTTTCTCTTTAACCTTTCTGTTTGTATCTGTTATTTCTCAGTTTCTCTTGTTCTGTTTGCCTTTCTATTTCCCAATCTTTCTGTCTGCCTTCCTTTCTCTGTATATTTCTCTTGCCCTTCATAACTTTGTCTGATTCTCCCAAGTGCTCTCCTGTTGTCTGTGTTTCTCACTCTCTCTATGTCCTCACTCTCTGGATTTAAATCAGCACTCTATGCTTCATATTTCTACGTCTGGGTGAAACACTAGATAAAGTCTGCTCATTTGTGGGGTCACGATTAACGCACATCTGCCTCTCGCGACACCAAGCAGTGCTGTTGCTGTAAGCTGACTGGAATGATGGTGCTGTACAGGCCAGTCTGAAATGCTCTGCTGAGTGGTTGCAGAGACTCCAAGGTCACACAAGGCTAATGCACTGAAAGTACCTTTCAGCAGGGAGGTGCCTCCTGCCTGACACAGGTACTGGAACTGTTTACGGATCAGTGCATGAATCACAGAGCCACACAATTCAGAGAAGGCCTCTCGGCCCATCGAGTCTACCACTAAAGCTGCGCTAATCCCATTTTTCTGCACTTGTCCCATATCCTTGAATGTTCTGATGTTTCAAGTGCTCCTCCAAATATTTTTTAACAGTTGTAAAGTTTTCAGCCTCCACTACCTTCCCAGGGAGGGCAATCCAGATACCCACCACCCTCTGAGTGAGAAAGATTTTTCTCAAATCCTCTCTGAATCTCCTGTCCCTCACCGTGAAGCTCTGTCCACTTGTGACTGACCCCAGGGGAACAGCTGCTCCCTACTCACCCTGTCCATACCCCTTATAATCATATACACCTCAATCATGTCCTCCCTCAGCCTTCCCTGCTCTAGAGAAAACAATCCAAACCCATCCAGACTCTCCCTATCATTCAAACACTCCATCCCCAGGCAGCATCCTGGTGAACCTCCTCTGTACCCTCTCTAGAGCAACCACATCCTTCCTATAGTGAAGTGTCCAGAACTGCACACAGTGCTCCAGCTGTGGCCTCACCAACTCTCTGTACAGCTCCAGCATTAGCTCCTTGCTCTTACACTCTATACCATGACTGATGAGAGCAAGTCTCCCAAATGTCTTCCTAACTGTCCTGACAGGGTGAAGGTTAAACACAGAACATTACAGCACAGTACAGGCCCTTCGGCCCTTGATGTTGCATCGGCCTGTGAAACCAATCTAAAGCCCATCTAACCTACATTATTCAGATATCACCATATATTTATCCAATGACTATTTAAATGCCCTTAATGTTAGTGAATCTACTGTTGCAGGCAGGGCATTCCACGCCCTTACTATTCTCTAAGTAAAGAATCTACCTCTGACATCTGTCCTATATCTATCACCCCTCAATTTAAAGCCATGTCCCCTTGTGCTAGCCATCTCCATCTAAAGAAAAAGGCTCTCACTGTCCATTCTATCTAATCCTCTGATCATTTTGTATGCCTCTATTAAGATATCCCCTCACTTCTTTTTTCTAATGAAAACAGCCTCAAATCCCTCAGCCTTTCCTCATAAGACCTTCCCACCATACCAGGCAACATCCTGGTAAACCTCTTCTGCATCTTTCCAATGCTTCCACATTCTTTCTATAATGCGGTGACCAGAACTGTACGCAATACTCCAAGTGCAGCCGCACCAGAGTTTTGTACAGCTGCAACATGACCTCATGGCTCTGTAACTCAATCCCTCTACCAATAAAAACTAACACACCGTACGCCTTCTTAACAACTCTATCAACCTGGGTGCCAACTTTCAGGGATCTATACACACGGACATCAAGATCTCTCTGCTCATCCACACTGCCAAATATCTTACCATTAGCCCAATATTCTGTATTCCTGTTACTCCTCCCAAAGTGAATCACCTCACACTTTTACGCATTAAACTCCATTTGCCATCTCTCAGCCCAGCTCTGCAGCTTATCTACATCCCTCTATAACCTGCAACATTCTTCCACACTGTCCACAACTCCACCGACTTTAGTGTCGTCCGCAAATTTACTAACCCATCCTTCTACGCCCTCATCCATTTATAAAAATGACAAACAGCAGTGACCCCAAAACAGATCCCTGCTAGTAACTGAACTCCAGGATGAACATTTCCCATCAACTACCATCCTCTAAATTCTCACAGCTAACCAATTCCTGATCCAAACTGCTAAATCACCCTCAATCCCATGCCTGGAATTGCTTATCAAACGCTTTACTGAAATCCATGTACACTACATCAACTGCTTTACTCTTATCTACCTCTTTGGTCACCTTCTCAAAGAACTCGATAAGGTTTGTGAGACATGACCTATTCTTCACAAAACCATGTTGACTATCCCTAATCAAATTATTCCTTTCTAGATGATATCTCTTATAATCCTTTCCAAATCTTTGCCCACAACAGAAGTAAGGCTCACTGGTCTACAATTACCAGGGTTGTCTCTATTCTCCTTCTTGAACAAGGGGACAACATTTGTCATCCTCCAGTCTTCTGGTACTATTCCTGTGGACGATGATGACATAAAGATCAAAGGCTCTGCAATCTCCTCCCTCGCCTCCCAGAGAATCCTGGATAAATCCCATCCAGCCCAGGGGACTTATCTATTTTTACACTTTCCAGAATTGCTAACACCTCTTCCTTATGAATCTCAATCCCATTTAATCTAACCTGTATCTAAGGATTCTCCTTGACAACATTGTCTTTTGCCTGTGTGAATACTGATGAAAAATAATCATTTAGCACCTCTCCTATCTCTTTGGACTCCACGCAGAACTTCCCACTACTGCCCTTGACTGGTTCCAATCTTACCCTAGTCATTCTTTTATTCCTAACATATCTATAAAAAACTTTAGGGTTTTCCTTGATCCTACCTTCCAAAGAATTCTCATGTTCTCTCCTGGTTCTTCTTAGCTCTCTCTTTAGGTCCTTCCTGGCTAACTTGTAAACATGGCTGTTCCAAACAGAAACCCTGGTTCCAGTTTCTCTATCACAGCACTGGATACCCGGACTGCAGAGGTTGTCTTCCCTCAAGGACCCCCTGCCCCCGACAGACACCGAGTAGACACTAGGAGTGGGTATATCCATCTCCAGCCCTGAAGAGCTGGGATGCAGCACAGGAAGAAGTTTAATGACCTCACAAGACTGGTGAAAGTCAGTGATTGTACTGTATATTTTATGCAGCTTGCAGCAATGCAGTGATGACACCCTAGTTTCCAAGTGTGTTATGGGTTTTACTGCTCTAAAATGTCTGCTCCACGCTCCAGCTCTTTCCGCAATCTGTCGACTTCCTTTAACGAGTTCACACCAATTAAGCACAGTGAGCGTTGATAGTAAACAGACTCACACAGTCAAACACAGAATGAGTGAACCCCACATACTGCATTTTAAATTTGCCTTATCTTTATAAGTAAAGCACCAGCTTCACACACACACATTGCTCTATTCACAACCGGTTCACCTAGCAAGCACACCTTGTAACATTCAAAGCTTCACCTCACCCTCACATACCTAGCACTGCTGCAAATGTCACAGAATCATAGAAACTACAGTGCAGAAGGAGGCCATTCAGCCCATCGACTCTGCACGGACCACAATCCCACCCAGGCCATATCCCCATAACCCCACAAATTTACCCTGCTAATCCCCCTGATATTAAGGGGCAATCAGGTGGCACCGTGCCACAGTGATCAGCACTGCTGCCTCACAGTGCCAGGGACTCGGGGTTTGACTCTTGGCCTCCAGTCACTATCTTGTGAGGTCTGCACATTCTCCCCGTGTCTGTGTGGGTTTCCTCCAGGTGCTCCCTCCCACAGCCTGAAAGATGTGCTGGTTAGAACATAGATCATAGAACATTACAGCGCAGAACAGGCCCTTCGGCATTCGATGTTGCGCCGACCAATTAGGAACAAGCAGTGACCCTCTAACCTGAACCATTCCCCTTTCATCCATAAACTTATCTACTAACCTCTTAAACGCCACCAAACTTGGCGCATCTACAACTGACGCAGGCAAGGCATTCCATACCCTTACCACCCTCTGGGTAAAGAACCTACCTCTGACATCGGTCCTAAAACCACCACCCCTTAATTTAAAGCTATGTCCCCTCGTGCTAGCTTTCTCCATCCTAGGAAAAAGGCTATCACTGTCACCCTATCTAAACCTCTAATCATCTTATATGTTTCAATAAGGTCTCCTCTTAGCCGCCTTCTTTCTAACGAAAACAACATCAAATCCCTCAGCCTCTCTTCATAAGACCTGCCCTCCATACCAGGCAACATCCTGGTAAACCTCCTCTGTACCCTCTCCAATGCCTCCACATCTTTCTTATAAATGCGGGGACCAGAACTGCACACAATACTCCAAGTGCGGCCGCACTAGAGTTTTGTACAGTTGCAACATGACGTTGCGGCTCCGAAATTCAATCCCCCTACCAATAAAAGCTAAGACTCCGTATGCCTTCTTAACAACCTTATCGACTTGATTGCCAACTTTCAGGGATCTATGCACACATACACCAAGATCCCTCTGTTCATCAACACTATTAAGAGTCCTACCATTAGTCCTATACTCTACACATTTGTTATTCCTGCCAAAGTGAATTACTTCACACTTTTCCACATTAGACTCCATTTGCCACCTCTCGGCCCAGCTCTGCAACTTGTCCAAGTCTCTCTGCAAACTAGAACACCCCTCTTCACTATCTACCACTCCTCCGACTTTGGTGTCATCGGCAAATTTACTAATCCATCCTTCAGTACCCTCATCCAGATCATTTATAAAAATTACAAACAGATTGGGCCCCAAAACAGATCCCTGAGGTACACCACTAGTAACCGAACTCCACGATGAATATCTCCCATCAACCACCACCCTTTGTCTTCTATCTGCTACCCAATTCCTAATCCAATTAGCTAAATCACCCTCAAGGGGTGCACCCTCAAGGTTAGGGTGCATTGGCCGCTCTAAATTCTCCCTCACTGTAGCTGAACAGGCGCTGGAGTATGATGACTAGGGGAGTTCCACGGTAACTTCATTGCAGTGTTAATGTAAGCCTTACTTGTGACTAACAAAGAAACTTTATCTAACTGCACATCTTTTGAACTGTGGGAGAAAACCGGAGCACTGGTTATGGGGAAAAGAGGATGAGAAAAATATCAGCTATGATTGAATGGCAGAGCAGAATCGATGGGCTGAGTGGTCTAATTCTGTCCTTATGTTTTATGGTCACCTGGAGGAAACCCATGTAGACACGGGGAGAATGTGCGAACTCCACACAGACAGTGACCCAAGGCCAGAATTGAACCTGGGTCTCTGGTGCTGTGAGGCAGCAGTGCTAACCACTGTGCCACTGTGTCACTGTGTGACTGTATAAGAGGGCTGACAGTTTGATGGTGAACAGAGACTAATCACTCGGCCCCCTACCATACTCCTTATACACCTATAACTGTGTGGCCAAATTCCTCTCCAATTTGATTCTCAAGCTTGCTGATGACACCACTATATTGGGTCGGATCTCAAACAATGACAGTACAGGAATCAGATAGAGAATCTGATGCATCAATAATAATCTCCCTCTCATTGTCAACGAAATGAAAGAGATTGTTATCGACTTCAGGGAGCGTAAAGGAGAACGTGCCCCGGTCTTCATCAAAAGGGATGAAGTAGAAAGTGTCGAGAACTTCAAGTTTTTAGATGTTCAGATCACCAACAACCTGTCCTGGTCCCCCCATTCTGACACTATAGTTAAAAAAAGTCCCATCAATGCCTCTACTTTCTCAGAAGACTAAGGAAATTTGACATGTCAGCTACGACTCTCACCAACTTTTACAGATGCCCCGTAGAAAGCATTCTTTCTGGTTGTATCACAGCTTGGTCTGGGCTCCTGCTCTGCCCAAGACGGCAAAAAACTAGAAAAGGCCATGAATGTAGCCCAATCCATCACACAAACCAGCCTCCCATCCTTAATTATGCTGGCTGTTTTGCCGAGGCAGTGGGAGCTGAGTCTGTCTACACTTCCCACTGCCTCGGCAAAGCAGCCAGCATAATTGAGGACCTCACGCATCCCGGACATTCTCTCTTACACCTTCTTCTTTCAGGAAAAAGATACAAGTCTGAGGTCACGTCTCAACCGACTCAAGAACAGCTTCTCCCCTGCTGCTGTCAGACTTTTGAATGGACCCACCTCGCATTAGTTATGACTGTAACACCACATTCTGCACCCTCTCCTTTCCTTTTCTATGAACGGTATGCTTTGTTTGTATAGAGCCCAAGAAAGAACACTTTTCATGATATGTTAATACATGGGACAATAATAAATCAAATCAAATTAACATCTCTCAGACACATAGCCACTGCTCACACTCTGACAGTGGGTGTACCACTACATGCAGTGAGAAAATGGGTAGACGCAGCAAACATCAGGACACAGAGAGGATGGTGGAGGTGACAGCTCGCTGTGCAGAGGGAGAGGAAGAGGACGGGGTAGATGACAGCTCGCTGTGCGGAGGGAGAGGGAGGGGATGGTGGAGGTGACAGCTCGCTGTGCGGAGGGAGAGGGAGGGGATGGTGGAGGTGACAGCTCGCTGTGCGGAGGGAGAGGGAGGGGATGGTGGAGGTGACAGCTCGCTGTGCGGAGGGAGAGGGAGGGGATGGTGGAGGTGACAGCTCGCTGTGCGGAGGGAGAGGGAGGGATGGTGGAGGTGACAGCTCGCGTGGGAGGGAGAGGGAGGATGTGACCCTGTGCGGAGGGAGAGGGAGGGGATGGTGTAGGTGACAGCTCGCTGTGTGGAGAGAGGGAGAGGATGGTGTAGGTGACAGCTCTCTGTAGGAGGGAGAGGGAGAGGATGGTGTAGGTGACAGCTCGCTGTGTGGAGGGAGAGGGAGAGGATGGTGTAGGTGACAGCTCGCTGTGTGGAGGGAGAGGGAGAGGATGGTGTAGGTGACAGCTCTCTGTACGGAGGGAGAGGGAGAAGATGGTGGAGGTGACAGCTCGCTGTGCAGAGGGAGAGGGAGAGGATGGTGTAGGTGACAGCTCGCTGTGCGGAGGGAGAGGGAGAGGACGATGAGGTGACAATTTGGTGTGCGAAGGAGAGGGAGAGGATGGTGGAGGTGACAGCTCTCTGTACGGAGGGAGAGGGAGGGGACGGGGTAGGTGACAGCTCGCTGTGCAGAAGGGAGAGGGAGAGGAAGGGTAGGTGAACAGCTCGCTGTGGCGAGCGGGAGAGGGAGAGGACAGGTAGTGCGCTCGCTGTGCGGAGGGAGAGGGAGGACAGGGTAGGTGACAGCTCACTGTGCGGAGGAGGAGGAGCGGATGGGTGAGGTGACAGCTCGGTGTGTGGAGGGGAAGGAAGGGAGAGGATGGGGTAGGTGACAGCTCACTGTGTGGAGGAGAGGGAGGGATGGTGAAGGTGACAGCTCGCTGTGTGGAGGGAGAGGGAGGGGACGGGGTAGGTGACAGCTCGCTGTGCGGAGGGAGAGGGAGCGGATGGTGGAGGTGACAGCTCGCTGTGTGGAGGGAGAAGGAGAGGGAGAGGATGGGGTAGGTGACAGCTCACTGTGCGGAGGGAGAGAGGAAGACGATGGAGGTGACAGCTCGCTGTGCGAGGGAGAGGGAGCAGATGGTGTAGGTGACAGCTCGGTGTGTGAGGGGAGAGGGAGAGGACGGGTAGGTGACAGTTCGCTGTGTGGAGGGAGAGGGACGGATGGTGAGGTGACAGCTCGCTGTGTGTGGAGAGAGGGAGGGGACGGGGTAGGTGACGCTGTGGAGGGAGAGGGAGGGAAGCTCGCTGTGTGAGAGGGAGGGACGGGGAGGTGACAGCTCGCTGTGGGAGGGAGGGAGAGGACGTAGGTGACAGCTCGCTGTGCGGAGGGAGAGGGAGCGGACGGGGTAGGTGCCAGCTCGCTGTGTGGAGGGAGAGGGAGAGGACGGGGTAGGTGACAGCTCGCTGTGTGGAGGTATGACAGCTCGCTGTGTGGAGGGAGAGAGGAGGGGTAGGTGCAGCTCGCTGTGAGGGAGAGGGAGGGGATGGTGGAGGTGACAGCTCGCTGTGTGGAGGGAGAGGGAGGGTGGCTGTGGCAGCTCGGTGTGTGGAGGGAGAGGGAGCGGTGGAGGTGACAGCTCGCTGTGGGAGGAGAGGGAGAGGATGGGGAGGTGACAGCTCGGTGTGTGGAGGGAGAGGGAGCGGATGGTGGAGGTGACAGCTCGCTGTGAGGAGAGGGAGCCAGCTCGCGGGAGGAGGACAGGGGATGGACAGTCTCTGTTGTAGGGAGAGGGAGGGACGGTGGAGGTGACAGCTTCAGCTGTACGGAGGAGAGGAGGGAGAGGTGACAGTGCAGGGACGGGGTAGTGACAGCTCGCTGTGCGGAGGCGGGAGGGGACGGTGGAGATGACAGCTCGCTGTGCGGAACGGGGTAGGTGACAGCTCGCTGTGTGGAGGGAGAGGGAGGGGACGGTGGAGGTGACAGCTCTCTGTACGGAGGGAGAGGGAGGGGATGGTGGAGGTGACAGCTCGCTGTGCGGAGGGAGAGGGAGGGGACGGGGTAGGTGACAGTTCGCTGTGTGGAGGGAGAGGGAGGGGACGGTGGAGGTGACAGCTCGCTGTGTGGAGGGAGAGGGAGGGGACGGTGGAGGTGACAGCTCGCTGTGTGGAGGGAGAGGGAGGGGACGGTGGAGGTGACAGCTCGCTGTGTGGAGTGAGAGGGAGAGGATGGTGGAGGTGACAGCTCCCTGTGCGGAGGAAGAGGGAGGGGATGGTGTAGGTGACATTGTACTCACACTGGCCCTGTGTGATTGGACAGTGCAGCGGAGTGAGAAACCAGAACTATTTATTCTTCACTGGGACGTGGGTGTCTCTGGTTGGTCAGCATTCATTGCCCACCTCTAATTACTCCTACGAGGTGGTGGTGAGCTGCCTTCTTGAACCTGCTGTAATCCCTGAGGTGTAGATACATCCACAGTGCTGTTAGGGAGTGAGTTCCAGGATTTTGAAGCAGCAACGGTGAAGGAACGGTGATATATTTCCAATTTGGGATGGTGAGGGTCTCAGAGGGGGATCTTGTAGGTGGTGATGTCTCCAGGTACCTGCTATCTTTGTTTTCTCAGGGGCAGCGATCAGGAAGGTGGAAGGTGGTGTTGGAGGAGCTTTGTGAATTGCTGCAGTGCATCTTGTGGATGGTACTGCCTGTCAGCGGTGGGGGGAGTGAATGTTCATGGATGGGCTGCCAATCAAGTGGGGCTGCTTTATCCTGGATGGTGTTGAGCTTCTCGAGTGTTGTTGGAGCTGCACCCATCCAGGCAAGGGGAGAGTATTCCATCACACTCCTGACTTGTAGATAGTGGACAGGCTTTGGGGAGTCAGGAGGTGAGTTATTCTCCACAGGATTCCCAGTCTCTGACCCACTCTGGTAGCCACTGTGCGTATACGGTGGGTCTAATTGAGATTCTGGTAAGCCCCAGGATGTTGATAGAGGGGGAATCAGTGGTGGTAATGCCACTGAATGTCAAGGGGAGAAGCTTCACTAAACTGATCCCCAGGATGGGGCAGGGGGTGGGGGGAGGTGGTGGGGTGATTGTTCCATGATGAAGGGTTGAGTAAATTTAGATTATAATCTCAGGAACTTTAGAATGAAAGGTGATTTCATTGAAACTACAGGATTCTGATGGAGTTTCAGAGATTATTTCTGCTGGTTGTACAATCTAAATCATCAGGGTACAATCTCAGGATGAGGAGTCAATTATTTAGGACTAAGATGAGGAAAAATTTCTTCATTCAAAGTGCTGAGAATCTTTGAAATTCTCTCCCCAAGAGGGTTGTGATATTTCCTTGTTGAATACATTTAAGATGTGGAGATGCTGGTATTAATCTGGGGTAAACTCAGTAAGAAGTCTCATCACACCAGGTTAAAGCCCAGTGGGTTTATCTGGTAGTAAACTCCACTAGCTTTTGGAATGCTACTCCTTCATCAGGTAAGTGGGAGTTCTGTTCACAAACAGGGCAAATAAAGACACAAGCCCAATTTACAAAATAATGGTTGGAATGCGAGTCTTTACAGGCAATCAAATCTTAAAGGTGCAGACAATGTGAGTGTAGAGAGGGTTAAGCACAGGTTAAAGAGATGTGTGTTGTCTCCAGACAAGACAGTTAGACAGGAGATTTTGCAAGTCTGGGCAGGTCATGGGGGTATGTGACATAAAGCCAACATCCCGGTTGAGGCTGTCCTTGTGTGCGGAACTTGGATATCAGTCTCTGCCCAGCTCATACAGGAGAGATTGGTGAGCCGAGGGGTTCACGGGAAGCAGGAAGGGAGGTGTGATCACCATTAGGGGAGCCTCCATTGGAAACACAATGGCAAAGTGGTTAGCACTGTTGCCTAAGCACCAGGGACCCGGGTTCAATTCTGCCCTCGGGTCACTGTCTGTGCAGAGTTTGCACATTTCCTCATGTCTGTGTGGGCTTCCTTTGGTTGCTCCGGTTTCCTCCAATGTCCAAGTTGCTGTGCTGGTTATGTGCTTTGGCAATGTTAAATTCTCCCTCTGTGTACCCGGACAGGTGCCGGAGTGTGGCAACTAGGGGATTTTCACAGTAACTTCATTGCAGTGTAAGCCTACTTGTGACTAATAAATAAATTTTAACTTTAAAACTCAGGTTTTTACAGCTGCTCTGCCTTTTCCTCATTGCCAGTGGAATAACTCGAGGCGATTCGATGTGGCAGCAATAATTAAACTTGTCTGTGTGGAGTTTGCATGTTCTCCCCGTGTCTGTGTGGGTTTCCTCTGGCTGCTCCAGTTTCCTGCAGTCCAACATGTGAAGGTTATGTTGATTGGACATGCTAAATTGCCCCTTAGAGTCAAGGGGATTAGAAAGGAAAATATGTGGGGTTACAGGAATTAGGGCCTGGGCGGGATTGTGGTTGGTTCAGACTCGATGGGCTGAATGGCCTCCTTCTGCACTGTAGAGATTCTATGATTCTTTCACAGAATCCCGACACTGCAGTTTTGAAACTCCCAACTGAATCTCTCTCCGATCTAATCCTGATCCTGCGTTTTTCCTCAAGTCACCATTGTTCCTTAAATCCACTGGGTTTTTGGTTCCTCTGTCAATGGTGACCATTTTCCCCCACTCTGTTCTCTCCAAACCCCCCCCCATGAACATCTCTATCGAATCCCCTCACACCCTCCTCTCCTCCCTTCCCCTCCTCTCCCCTCCCTCTCTCCTGCCCTTCCCTCTTCCTCCCATCCTGTGCCCCTCCCTTTCTCTCCCATTCTCCTCCCTCTCCCTCTCCCCCTCCCCCTCTCTTCCCTCCCCCTCTCTCTCTCCCTTCCCTCTCCCCTCACTTACCCTCCCTTTCCCCTCCCTTTCCCCTCCCTCTCCCTCCCCTTTCCTCCCCCTCTCCCTCCCCTCTCCCTCCCTTTCCCTCTTCCTCCCTCCCCTTCCCTCCCTTACCCTCTCCTCCCCCCCTCCCCCCCCCCCCCCCCCCCCCCCCCTCCCCCTTTCCCCCTTCCTCCCCTCCCCTTCCTCCCCTTACCCTCCCCTCCTCCCATCCCCCTCTCCCCCTCTCTTCCCTCCCCTTTCTTTCACTGACCTCTCCCTCTCCCCCTCCCTTTCTCTCTATGGAGGTTTGGAGGGGGTTGAAGGGCCTGTTGCTGTGCTGTAATTTTCTTTGCTTTTTTGTTCTTTATTCTGTATCTCATCCCCATTTTCCTGCCTTCTCCCCATAATCCTTCAACCCATTCCCAATTAAAAACCTGTCCAACTCCTCCTTAACCTTACTCACTGTCCCAGCATCCACCGCACTTCAGGAGGAGGGAATTCTACAGATTCACATCCCTTTGGGAGAAGGAGTTTCTCCTCCAGCTCTGGTTTAAATTTGCTGCCCCTTATCCTCAGACTGTGACCCCTCGTCCCAGAATGTCCCACAAGAGGAAGCATCGGCTCCACTTTAATTTATGCACACCTTTTATCATCTTGTATAGCTTAATTTGACCTCCCCTTATTCCTCTCAATTCCAGAGAATATCGGCCTAAACTGTTCAATCTCTCTTCATACGACAAACCCCTCATCTCTGGAATCAATCTAGTGAATCTCCTCCAAACTGCCTCCAATCCACTCCATCTTTCCTCAAATGAAGGAATCAAAACTGTGCACAATATTCCAGGTGCAGCCTCACCAATGCCTTGTACAGTTGTAACAACACTTCCTTACATTTATATTCTATTCCTTTCGCTGTAAATGTCAACATTCCAGTCACTTTCTTTATTATCTGCTGTATTTGCTGCTAGTTTTCTGTGACTCATGAACAAGAACACCCAGATCCCTCTGCACCGCAGCACCCTGAACTCTCTCCCCATTTAGATAATAAGTCACCTTTCCATTTTTCTGACCAAAATGTATATCCTCACACTTGTCCACATTAAACTCTATCCACCACATTTTGGCTCACTGTCCCAATCGATCTATATCCATTTGTAAGGTTCCTTTTTCCTGATTGCCACTCACTGTCCCATCTATTTTGGTGTCATCTGTAAATGTGGCTACAGAGTCTTCTATCCCTGTATCCAAATCATTAATATCGATTGTAAATAGCTGGGCCCAAGAACCGAACCCTGTGGCACCCCCGCTATCTATTTCTGACCATTCAGAAAAAAACCCCATTTACTCAGATAAAGCCCAGTGATGGGATTTTCCAGCCTAGACCATTGTCAAGATTTTCCATTCCTGCTGGAAGCCAATGAGCTGACTCTACAACATTCCCCATGGCAAGTCCTGGTTCAGGATCCCAGCTGTGTTGTTAACTTGTCCCACTATCAAACACCCCCCTGCCCCTCACCGGGGTGGGGTTTTATGGATCATTGTGGTGAGACAGGAGTCAAAAAATGCAATGAGCCATTCAAAAGCCCAATGGATTCCGCAGAATTGGAAAATGCCGCTGGCAGGAGGGGCTGTAAAACCTGGACCCACTTAGTGTCCGAAGATAGATAGGTTAGGGGGATGAGGGTAAATATGTGCAGTTACGGGGATAGAACCTGGGTAAGATATTCTGTTGGAAAGTTGGTACAGGCTCAATGGACCAAATGACCTCCTTCTGCACTGTGGGGATGCTATGATCCCACAATTCTTTCTTCCTTTATCCTCCCGCCCCTTAAGCCTAATATTCTCTCCCCTCCCTCCCAAATGTGTCACCTTACACCTATCCACATTAAACTCCACTCTCTCAACTGATCCGTATCCATTTGTAACATTCTTATTTCCTCGTTACAACTCACTGCTCCGTCTGTCAATGTCACAGAAACGTAGAAGAAAGGAGCAGAAGGAGGCCATTCAGCCCTTCAAGCTGCTCCATCATTCATCATCATCATGGCTAATTGTCAACTCTTTAGCCTAACCCTGCTTTCTCCCCATAACCTTTGATCCCATTCACCCCAGGTGCTGTAACTAGCCGCCTCTTCAATACATTCAACGTTCGGGCGTCCCCCTTGTCCTCTCTATTCTGGCAGCTTCTCTCTCGACCAACTCTCAGGTTCCAAGTTCCGTGCCATCTGGAAGTTTAGTGATGAAATGTCCTGGAGTAGATGAAGGCAGAGCTGCCGAGCCTACAGGTGGAGTCAGGCCTGACAATAGAGAGCTGGCCTTGGTAACCATGGCAACTACTAGTACTACTTATTAAGCAGCTTAAGAACTTCAAAGTACAGGTGTAATGCAGGTATTATGTGAGAGAACAGTGCCCTCGAATCTCACTGAAAGCCCTGGGGTGGGAGACACACAAGAAGTGAATCCTGTTGGTAATTATTACGTTGCACAGACAAACCTGACCATTTCTGCTCTGCCTCTTTCTCTCTCGATCTTTTGCTTTTACTTGTCAATTTATATCTGCATCTCCCCCTCGTGCTTTCATTCTCTTTTCCAAAGCACCTATAAATCACAGTAATCAGACCTACTTGTGTTAGGACTGGCCGTGAACTGGAGAGACCTGAACAAGGGCGAGGAGGTGAGGGCGGTGAACTCAGGGATGATCTCAGGAAGCATTTCCTCGCACGGAGAGGAGGGGTTAAAGCTGGGGTCAATGAAAAATGTCAAAAGCGAGATGTATCAGTTATGCATTAAGGCAAAGCAGAAGCAAGGAGCTTAATCACCTTCTCCATTTCAATCTCCTCAAATTTTATGAGGCCATTGGTCCCATCACACCTGTGCTAGCCTTTTTAAAGAGCTGTTTAGATCACCCCACACCCCCTCTTCCTTCACCATTACTCCTCAGCAACTTTAAAAAAAAATTATCCTTCATGGTACTTGGGTGGCAGGGTGACACAGTGGTTAGAGCTGCAACCTCACAGCGCCAGGGACCCAGGTTCGATTCCCGGCCTGGGTCACTGTCTGTGAGGAGTTTACATGTTCTCCCCATGTCTGCGTGAGTTTCCTCCGGGTGCTTCGGTTTCCTCCCACAGTCCAAAGATGTCCGGGTTGGGTGGATTGGTCACGCTAAATTGCACCTTAGCTAGGGTAAATGCAGGGGGTTATGGGGATAGAGCCTGGGTGGGATTGTGGTCGGTGGAGACTCGATGGGCCAAATGGCCTCCTCTTGCACTGCAGAGATTCTATGTTATTTCTAGTTGCCCTTGGAGGGCAGTTGAGAGTCACCCACATTGCTGTGGATCTGGAGTCCCATGTAGGCCAGACCGGGTAAGGCAGGCAGATTTCCTTCCCTAAAAGACGTTAGTGAATCAGTTTTCCTGACAGCGGTTTCATGGTCATTAGTAAATGCTTAATTCAAATATTTTTTATTCAATTCAATTTCCACCATTTGCCATGATGGGATTCGAACCAGGGTCCCCAGAACATTAGTTGAGTGTCTGGATTGATAGTCTAGTGATAATGTCACTAGGCCAGCACCTCCCCATAAGTTAATTATCCAATATTTATCACTGTCCCTTTTGAGAGTTCCTGTTGAGGAGATATTGGGGAGGAGATTGGGGAGGAGATTGGGGGGATAATGGGGGAGATTGGGGAGAGATATTGGTGGGGGGAGATATTAGGGGGTGGACCCTCTCTGGTTAAAGAAGTCAGTTTTAAAAAGCATCTTAAAGTACAGACTCAGTCCTGGAGCCAGATTCTCTCTGTTAATGAGGCCACTCCCCTTATTACCAAATCCACACGCTGACCGTTCCTCTGGCTCTGAATTATCCCTCCCACTCCCTTCACTCCATCGGGTTTCTGACCCTCAGCCTCTACCTGGATCCTTCTCTCCAATATCTTCCTCCCTAACTCTCTTTATCAACTCACTCTCATTTGGAAAGTTCCCACAAACGCCAGCATTCTGACCCCACATTCAGCCCCTTCCCCTTTGGCTTTTTTAGTGATGTCAGTTTTCTGCCTGTCTCCCTTTGTGTCTCCCTTTGTGTCTCCTTTTGTGTCTCCCTTTGTGTCTCCCTGTGTGTCTCCCTGTGTGTCTCCCTGCGTGTCTCCCTCCTCACTCTGTGTCTCCCTTTGTATCTCCCTGCATGTCTCCCTGTGTGTCTCCCTTTGTGTCTCCCTGCACGTCTGCCTGTGTGTCTCCCTGTGTGTCTCCCTGCGTGTCTCCCTGCGTGTGTCACTCTGTGTCTCCCTGCATGTCTCCCTTTGTGTCTCCCTGCGTGTCTCCCTGTGTGTCTCACTCTGTGTCTCCCTGTGTGTCTCCCTTTGTGTCTCACTCTGTGTCTCCCTGCGTGTCTCCCTGCGTGTCTCACTCTGTGTCTCCCTTTGTGTCTCCCTGCGTGTCTCCCTGTGTGTCTCACTCTGTGTCTCCCTGTGTGTCTCCCTTTGTGTCTCCCTGCATGTCTCCCTGCGTGTCTCCCTGTGTGTCTCCCTGTGTGTCTCCCTGCGTGTCTCCCTGCGTGTCTCCCTTTGTGTCTCCCTGCGTGTCTCCCTGTGTGTCTCCCTTTGTGTCTCCCTGCATGTCTCCCTGTGTGTCTCCCTGCGTGTCTCCCTTTGTGTCTCCCTGCGTGTCTCCCTGTGTGTCTCACTCTGTGTCTCTATCTCTGTATTTTTCTGTATCTCTTTGTCTTTTTGAGTTGCTGTGTGTCCCTCTCTCTCTCTCTGTGTTCATATTCATGTGTCTGTATGTCTGTGTGTCCCTCTCTCTCTCTCTCTGTCTGTGTTCATATTCATGTGTCTGTATGTCTTTGTGTCTCTCTCTGTCTCTGGGTGGTGTCCATTTGTCTCTGTGTGTCTCTCGCTCTGTTTTTCTCTGTGTGTATCTCTCTCTCTGTCTCTCTCTCTCTCTCTCTCGCCGAGTTTCTGTGTATTGCACTATATGTCTCCCTGTTTGTCTCCCTGTGAGTCTCACTCTGTGTGTGTATCTGTCTCTGTGTCTCTCTGAGTTTCTGTCTCTCTCTCTTTGTATCTCTCTGCATTCCTGTGTATCCCTGTATGTTTCTCTATGTCTCTCTCTCTGTCTATCTGTGTCTCTCTCTATCTCACTGTGCACATGTCTCTGTGTGTCTCTCTCTCTTTCTCTGTGTGTATCATTATGTCACTGTGTCCCTGTGTGATTCTCTGTGCCTCTTGTGTATGTGCCCATGTGTGCGTGTGTGTGTGTCTGTGTGTGTGTTCCATATATCTCTCTGTGTTTGTGTGTCTCTCTGTCTGTGTGTCTATATACCTCTGTGTATGTCCGTGTGTGTCCATATTATCTATGTGTATCTCTAGGTTCCTCTATGTGTGTCTCCTTCTCTGTGTCTCTGTGCATGTCTCTGTGTCTGTGTGTGTGTCCATATGCCTCTCAGTGTCTGTGTGTGTCTCTCTCTGTGTCTCTGTGTGTCTCATGCCTGTGTCCATATCTATCTCTGTGTGTCTGTGTGTATGTCCATATTGTCTCTATGTAATTCTGGATATGTGTGTGTGTGTGTGTGTGTGTGTGTGTGTGTGTGTGTGTGTGTGTGTGTGTGGTGTGTGTGTGTGTGTGTGTGGTGTGTGTGTCTTTCTGTGTATATCTCTCTCTGCGTGTCCCTGTGTGTGTATCTATATGTCTGTGTATGTGTCTGTGTCTCTCTCTGTCTGACTATGTCTCTCTCTGTGTCTTTGTGAGCATGTACATTGTCTCTGTCTCTCTCTTTTTACTTCACTGTGTACGTTGTCTGTGTCTCTCTCTGTATCCATATGCCTGTTAGTCTGTATCTCTGTGTTTCTATCTCTGTATGTCTTTCTCTATTTCTCTGTGTGCATGTCCACATATCTCTCTGTGTCTTTGTGTGTCTCTCTCTGTTTCTGTTTACCTCTGTGTCTCTATCTTTCTCTCTCCCCATCTTGATATGTGCATGTCTTTATGTCTCTGTGTGTGTCTCTGTGTGTGTCTGTGTGTGTGTGTGTGTGTGAAAGTTTATTTATGAGGCACAAGAAAGGCTTACATTAACACTGCAGTGAAGTTACTGTGAAATTCCCCTAGTTGCCACAGTCTGGCACTTGTGTATGACTCTCTCTCTCTCTGTCCATAATGTCTTTGTTTGTCTCTGTATCTCTCTCTCTGTCTAACTGTGTGCATGATTCTGTGTGCCTCTTTGTATGCCCATACGTGTGTATGCATGTGTGTGTCTATTATATGTGAGTATGTTTGTGGATCAGTGTGTCAGAATGGGTGTGTGAGTGAATGTGATGGTGAGTGTGTCAGTGTGTTTGAGGGTCTGTGTGTGGGTTTGTGTTTGTGTGTGGGGGGGGGGCGTTATGTATTTAGGAGTGTGTGTGTGTGTGTGTGTGTGTGTGTGTGTGAGGTGGTGTGTCTGTGTGTTTGAGGTGTGTGTGTGTGTGTGTGTGTGAGAGAGAGAGAGTGTCAGTGGTTTGAGGGTCTGTGTGTAGGTTTGTGATTTGGAGTATGTGTGTGTGTGTGTGTGTGTGTGAGAGAGAGAGAGTGTCAGTGTGTTTGAGGGTCTGTGTGTGGGTTTGTGTTTGTGTGTGTGTGTGCATGGGTTTGTGTATTTGGGAGTATGTGTGTGTGTGTGTGTGTGTTGAGAGAGAGAGAGAGAGTGTTGGTTTGGGGGTCTGTGTGTGGGTTTGTGTGTGGGGGGGGGGTTGCTGAGAGTTGGAGTTACAGAGTGTTGCTGTGCAGGGGGATGGGGGTAGCAGGAAGCAGTGAGAGTTCACATTCTGCAGTGTGTGTGTAATGGAAAATCCCCTCTGGGGTGGATTGTTAACGGCAGGAGCAGATCCAGTTACAGAGTCTGCTTACAGACTCCAAATCTCCCAGCACTTTGTCCAACCTCTGCAAACAGCTTGCTTTTGATCAAGAAAGCGAACATTAAAGATCCTTTCTCCTAACCCACACTTGAAAGATTACGATGAAAAAAAGTAAGATTTAATATTGTAGAGAGGCTGGAAACAGTTGCTGTGTCATCTCCATCTGTGTTTCTGATTGGAAGCTGCAACCCCCTTACACAGCGACAAAAAATTTTCTCAACAATCGGAATTAACTGATTGATGTTAGCTTGCAGGATTGAACAAACAGCTTTCTCTCATTAGGCGAGATTCTTTATCCATCTAGCATTCTGATCATCTCTCCTAATGCTCACTCTCACTGGGATACAGAGTCTCCCTCCTGAAGGTGCTGACTCTCACTGGGATACAGTGTCTCCCTCCTGAAGGTGCTGACTCTCACTGGGGTACAGGGTCCCCCTCCAGAAGGTGCTGACTCTCACTGGGATACAGGGTCTCCCTCCTGAAGGTGCTGACTCTCACTGGGATACAGGGTCTCCCTCCTGAAGGTGCTGACTCTCACTGGGGTACAGGGTCTCCCTCCTGAAGGTGCTGACTCTCACTGGGATACAGGATCCCTCTCCTGAAGGTGCTGACTCTCACTGGGGTACAGGGTCTCCCTCCTGAAGGTGCTGACTCTCACTGGGGTACAGGGTCTCCCTCCTGAAGGTGCTGACTCTCACTGGGGTACAGGGTCTCCCTCCTGAAGGTGCTGACTCTCACTGGGATACAGGGTCTCCCTCCGGAAGGTGCTGACTCTCACTGGGATACAGGGTCTCCCTCCGGAAGGTGCTGACTCTCACTGGGATTTTTTTTTTCATCATTTGTTGGACATGCTCCTCTCTGGCTGGTCAGCATTTATTGATGTGGAGGTGCCGGTGTTGGACTGGAGTGGGCACGGTTAGTATCTCACCAGGTTAAAGTCCCACAGGTTTATTTAGTAGCACAAGCTCTCAGAACGCAGCTCCTTTATCATCTGAGTGGGAGTCCTATTCCCAAACAGGATATATAAGAACACAAACTCCATTTACAAAATAATGGTTGGAGTGTGAGTTTTTACAGGTAATCAAGCCTTAAAGGTATAGACAATGTGAGTGAAGAGAGGGTTAAACACAGGTTAAAGAGATGTGTCTTGTCTCCAGCCGGGACAGTGAGATTTTGCAAGTTCAGGCAAATCATGAGGGTTACAGATAGTGTGACATGTGTGATACTGTGGAATTTATTGCCCATCCCTAGTTGCCCTCGAGAAAGTGGTGGTGAGCTGCCTTCTTGAACCCGCTGCAGTCCCTGTTGTTTAATTGTCCACAACCATTCACTGCAGGGTATAGCAGGACTGCAGAGCTGAGACCCGAGTGATTACTTGCTGCTTATGCTGTTTGGCACATGGGGAGTCCTGTGTTGCAGCTTCACCAATTTGGCGCCTGGTCTGAATGGAAGGGTAAAGTACCCACTGCTGTCCCTGATGTAATAACTGTGCTCTGCGGGAGAATGAATGAACTATGATAAGGACTGGGAATTCTGGCCGATTCTCTCCTTCCCCTTTCACCACCAGAGTAGGTCAGGTCTCAAACAATGATGAGACAGAGGACAGGAAAGAGATGGCAAATCTGGTGAACTGACAAAAATCTCTCCCTCAATGTCAACAAAACGAAGGAGATTGTCATCGACTTCAGGAAGTGTAAAGGAGAACATGTCCTTGTCTACATCAATGGGAATGAAGTGGAAATGGTCGAAAGCTTCAAGTTTCTTGGTGTCCAGATCACCAACAATCTGCCCTGGACACCACCTCCTCCCCCCCACCCCCCCGCGCCCATGCTGAGACTATAGTTAAGAAAGTCCATCCATGTCTCTACTTTCTCAGAAGATTAAGTAAATTTGGCATTTCAGTTAAAACTCCCACCAAATTTACAGATGCACAATAGAAAGCATTCTTTCTGGTTGTATCACAGCTTGGTCTGGGCTCCTGCTCTGCCCAAGACCACAAGGAACTACAAAGGATCGTGAATGTGGTGTAGTCCATCACAAGCCTCCCATCCATTGACTCTGTCTACACTTCCCGCTGCCACAGGAAAACAGCCAGCATAATTAAGGACCCCACGCACCCCAGATATTCTCTCTTCCATTTACTCCTGTCAGGAAAAGGATACAAGAATCTGAGGTCACGCACCAATTGACTCAAGAACAGCTTCTTCCCTGCTGCTGTCAGACTTTTGAAAGGATCTACTTTGCATTGAGTTGATCTTTCTCTACACCCTGGCTATGACTGTAACACTATATTTTGTACTCTCTCCTTTCCTTCTCTATGAACGGTATGCTTTGTCTGCAAGAAACAATACTTTTCACTGTATCCTAATACATGTGACAACAATAAATCAAATCAGATCAAATCAAAACCTCACTAACAGAATTTAAACCTCAACTTTGACCTTTTCCTCCCCCCTATCTGAATTTACTTATCTTCAGTTCTAATCTCTCCCGCTCTCTGCTCTCGTAACCGGATTGCAAAGTTAAAAACAGCACAATTCTTTCTCAGTTGTCCCCAGGATGTGGGTGTCACAGGGAAGCAGAGATGTGTATGACCTCATCCTAATCGCCCTGAAGACATGTCAGTGTTGCTGCTTTCCTGTAGCTCTCATCGTGGGTTTGATACAAATGGAGTGATTGTTGCAGGGAGCAGATAAGAGTCACTCCCTTCGGAGTGGGACTGGAGTCACGTGTGAGCCCAGGCAACATTTGAAACACTTTACAACAATCCTGTCATTTCACAATCACTGTTACTGAACACAGGCATTTTACTTCAAGCTGCCCCACGTCGGAATGATGCCTCTGAATTATTATTCCAGTTTACCAGACCATCATAACCTGACGTTAACCATTCAATAATTATTGAATTGTTTGACCGTGTGATGTCCAGACACCCCCCCCCCCACTCTGAGAGAGAGCGAGAGAGAAGCCGCTAGCGAGGGATAACTGCAGATCACACAGGAGGAAGCACATTCAGCCCCACTGGGTCACAGTGACCTGTACATAATCAGATCTGCGATCACATTCATTCACACAAAACTTCCAAAAATAACATCAGCAAATCAAACCTCCTTCTATCCTGCGGTAAATGATGAGAAGTTTCATCAAGCTTTCTCCCCCTGAAGGTGCTGACTCAACTCTGGCTTAGGGTCCAGATTCACCCATATCTCCCTCCCCCTCCCCACCCCGAGATCCAGTACACCATTCCTTTGCCTGTGCAATGAGCAACTCTTGGAATATTTGGCAGTGGGAGGCATCACAGCCACGATGGATCTTTGATTGGTGTCCTCCCAGCAGCAGTGTCCAGCAATGGCCAGTCAATCCAGCAGAGAGCAGGGGGTCAGTCCTGGGATCTTGCTGAACTTTACAATCCAGTATCCATCACAGTGGGTGTATTTTCTGACTGGGAATGAGTGACAGCCCTCTTTGAACCATGTTGCGGGATTTGAAGAAGAAATTAGATATTACTCTAGGGGCTAAAGGGATTGACGGATATGGGGGGAACGGGGAAATGAGGAGATGATCAGAATAATCAAAATGAATGGTAGAACAGACTCGAAGGGCTGAACGGCCTATTCCTGCTTCTAGTTTCTATGTTTGATAGTTGGGTAGAAGCATCGAATACTGAGGAAGCCATTCGGCCCATTGTGCTTGTCCTAGCTCTTTGAAAGATCCATCCAATTAACAAACTCATGTTTGCTCTCTCCCCAGAGCCTGTAAATTTCTCCTTCCAGAATTTTTCCAATTCACTCTTGAAAGTTCCGATTGGATCTGCTTCCACCATCTTTTCAGAATGCAGCTGCCAGGTCACAAAAATCTCCAGGTGAGAAATATTCTCTCCATCTGTGAAAGCATTAGCGATAGGATAGATTGGCCTTGGAGGGAGTACAGAGAAGGTTCACCAGGTTGATACCGGAGATGAGGGGGTTAGCTTCTGAACAGAGATGAAATAGACTGGGCCTGTACTCGTTGGAGTTTAGAAGACTGAGGGGGGATCTTATAGAGAATTACAAGATAATGAAGGGGATGGATAGGGTAGAGATAGAGAGATTCTTTCCGCTTAGAAAGGAAACCAGAACTAGAGGGCACAGCCTCAAAATAAAGGGGAGGGGGGGGGCTCAGTTTAAATCAGAGTTGAGGAGGAACTTCTTCATTCAAAGGGTGGTGAGTCTCTCGAATTCTTTGCCTGTTGAAGTGGTGGAGGCTCCCTCGCTGAATATATTTAAGTCACAGGTAGATAGGTTTCTGATAGACAAGGGAATGAAGGGTTCTGGAGAGAAAGCAGGAAGGTGGAACTGATCCACTGCCGATCAGCCATGATCTTATTGAATGGCGGGGCAGGCTCGAGGGGCTGGATGGCCGACTCCTGCTCCTATTTTTTATGTTCTTATCTGGTTCTTTTTCTAATTATCTGAATTCCATTCCATCTCCGCGCTCCCCCCCCTCCTCCCCCACCCCCGGGGAGCAGTTTTTGACTTTCTAAGCTATCAAAGCACTTCCTCACTCCTTTATTAATCATAGAATCCCTACGGTGCAGAAAGAGGCCTTTCAGCCCATCAAGTCTGTACCGACCACAATCACACCCAGGTCCTATCCCTGTAACCCCAAATATTTACCCTGCTAATCTCCCTGATGTTAGGGGCAATTTAGCATAACCAATCTTTGGACTGTGGGAAGAAACTGGAGCACCCAGAGGAAACCCACGCAGACACGGGGAGAACATGCAAACTCCACCCAGCCACTGACTGAAGCTGGGAATTGAATCTGGTCTTGACACTGTGAGGTAGTGGTGCTAACGCTGTGCCGCTGTTTTGCTACCTGAATCCTGCTCCATTTTCTCTGAATAAATGCAGTCACATTTTAATCTTGGTATGAATTTGTAATATTTCTCTGAACATTTAAAATTTAAGGGGTGATTTTTCTGGAACACAACAACACAGAATGAGACTACCTGGCCCATTGTGCTCCTGTCAGGCTTTTGACAGACAGATCCCATCAATCCCACTTTCCTGCTCTTTTCCCCATTTTGCTCCAAATGTTAAATGAATCTACGTGGACAGTGATGGGTCAACCTCGGAATTCACTCCGATTGATCCAGATTCCCACTCAAATCCGTCATTCCTGTCCCTCTAGAGGTTTCAGGTTGAGATAAAGTCCTGAGTGTTTGTGGTGCTATCTCAATCTCCTACACTGTGACTGTGAGTGTCCCCCCCTCCACTTTCTCCTCCACCAGGGGTTAATGCCACTGTGCAGAGCACTGGGTCAGACTGACCCAAGCCCAGTTCAATTTTTGCTGAGTTTTATCTCCCACTCACATTTATCTGTGTCCAAAAATAACATTGGCAGATTCAAATTTTAAAAAGTGCTTCCTCCCTGAGAGGCAGCAATGTTCCAACTCATTATTCATCGCAAGGAACTTTCTTTGCTTCAGTCCCTGAAGATGCCCATCTGTTGTGGGGTTTCTCAGCTCAGAATTATCATTCGCCATCACTCACGTTGTCCAAGCTGCCCCTCTTTACCCACAATCCTACAGGAGGTGTATGGACTATTCCACCAAAGCAGCATCACACTCTGGTCTATCTCTGACTGAATCTTACTTGTCTTTCTAAATCCTTTCTCAGCCTCACTCGTCCTGTTTTAATGATCTCTGCCTGTACATCCTGTCCACATGCCTGACCCTCCCGGCCCAATGCCATGTTGCCTCATGGTGATATTAAGAACATAGAACGTAGAACACTACAGCACAAACAGGCCCTTCAGCCCACATCACATCCATATCTACCAGGCCATAGAACTATCTGTAACTCCCAATCCCATTAAGTCCCATATACTCGTCCAAAAGTCTTTTAAAAAACCTGGTGTTGATTTAAACCTGGTGTGTAAGACTTCTTGCTTTTAAAAATCCCAGTGAGTTCGCTTCTACCACCACCGACGGCAGCCGATTCCGCTCACCCACCACCTTCTGAGTGAAAAACTTACCCTGAACATCTCCTCTGTACTTGCTCCCCAGCATCTTAAACCTGTGTCCTCTCGTAGCGACTGTTTCAGCCCTGGGAAAACAGCCTCCGAGAATCCAAAAAATATTGTCCAATATTTCCTTCCCAGTTACATCAGCCTCTTTGACAAGACATAGGTTTGACTAGATATTTTTTATATACTCAGTGGGGTGTGAACGTGACTGGCTAGGCCAGCATTTGTTGCCCATTCCTAATCGCCCTTGAGAAGGCAGTGGTGAGCTGCCATCTCGAACCTCAGCAGTCAGTGTTGTGTAGGTACACCCATAGTGCTGTTAGGGAAGCAGCGATTTTGATCCAGCGACAGTGCAGGAACAGCTTGGAGGGGAACTTGTAGCTGGTGGTGTTCCTATATGTCTGCTATCCTTTTCTTTGCAGACTGTATTGGTCGTGTGTTTGAAAAGTGCTGCCTAATGAGCATTGCTGAGTTCCTTGTGGATGGCACATACGGCTGCTGCTGGTTTTTGGTGAGGGAGGGAGTGGGTGCTTGTGGATGGGCTGCCAATCAAGTGGGACTGCTTTATCCTGGTTGGTGTTGAGTGTCTTGAGTGTTGTTGGAGCTGCGCCCATCCAGGCAAGGGGAGAGTATTCCATCACACTCCTGACTCGTGCCTTGTAGATGGTGGACAGGCTTTGGGGAGTCAGGAGGTGAGTTATTCTCCGCAGGATTCCCAGCCTCTTACCTGCTCTGGGAGCCACAGTATTTATACAGCTGGGTGCAATTAAAGTTCTGGTCAATGGTAACCCCCAGGGTGTTGATTGTGGTGTTTTAATGACGGTAATGTCAAGTGCAGTGGTTAGATTCTCTCTTGTTGGAGATGGCCATTGTCTGGACCTTGTGTGGTGTGAATGTTACTTGTCATTTGTCAGTCCCAAGCCTGGATATTGTCCAGATTTTGCTGCATTTGGACATCGACTGCTTCAGTATCTGAGGAGTCACAAATTGTGCTGAACATTGTGTAATCATCGATGAACGTCCCTATTCTGACCTTATGATGGGGGGAAGGCCATTGATGAAGCAGCTGACGATTTTTGGGCCAAGGACACTAACATAGGTGGCACAGTGGCATAGTGGTTGGCACAGCGGCCTCACAGCGCCAAGGACCCGCGTTCAATTCCGGCCTTTGGTGACTGTCTGTGTGGAGTTTACACGTTCTCCCCATGTCTTTGTGGGATTTCTCCGGGTGCTCCGGTTTCCTCCCACAATCCAAAGATGTGCTGGTTAGTTGGGATGGCCATGGTGAATTGCCCCTTAGTGTCCCAAGATGTGTATGTTAGGTGGATTAGCCATGGTAAATGTTACAGGGATGGGGTGGAGTGGAGGGCCTGAGTAAGATACTGTATCAGAGAGTCAGGGCAAACTCAATGGACTGAATGGCCTCCTTCTGCACTGGAGGGATCCTGTGAGCCTGAGGAACTCCCATATCCTGGAGCTGAGATGTTTGATCTCCGACCACCACAACCATCTTCCTTTGTGCCGAGTGTGACTCCAATCCGCGGAAAGTTTCCCCTGATTCCCATTGATTCCAGTTTCACTCGGGCTCCTCGACGCCACACTTGGTCGAATGTGGCCTCAATGCCAGGGGCTGTCACTCTCCCCTCACCCCTGGAATTCAGCTCTTTTGTCCATGTTTGAACCAAGGCTGAAATGAGGTCAGCAGCTGAGTGACCCTGGGAGAAAACCAAACTGGGCGTCACTGAGCAGGTTATTGCTGAACAGGAGCTGCTGGATAGCGCTGTCGATGAGCCCTTCCATCACTTTACTGATGATCAAGAGTAGACTGATTGGGTGGTAATTGTCCGGGTTGGATTTCTCCTGCTTTTTGTGTCCAGGACATACCTGGGCAATTTTCCACGTTGCTGGGTAGATGCCAGTGTTGTAGCTACACTGGAAGAGTTTGGCGAGGAGAGCAGAGATACTCGGTGACAGTAATGGTGATGTCTGGGATGTTATCTGTGAGGTATGATTCTGTCAGTATGACTCAGTCAGGCAGTTCTTGACTAGTCTGTGAGATAATTCTTCCAAATCTGGCACAAGCTCCAGATGTTAGTAGGGAGGAGTTTGCAGAGTCGTTGTGTTGGGATGATATTTTGGGTGCAATTTAGCAAAACCAATCCACCCAACCCGCACATCTTTCAGACAGTGGGAGGAAACCAGAGCACCCAGAGGAAACCCCACAGACACGAGGAGAATGTGCAAACTCCACATAGGCAGTGACTCAAGCCAGGAATTGAACCCGGGTCCCTGGCACTGTGAAGCAGCAGTGATAACCACCGTGCTGCCCGTGAAGGAATATAAAGAGTACAGAGGAGATTCACAAGAATAATTCCAGGGAGAAAAAACTGTAGCCAAGAGGATGAATTGGAGAAGCTGGGACTGTTCTCTTTGGAGAAAAGAAGGCAGAGCAGAGATTAGATGGAGGGATTCCAGATGCTGAGGGGCATGAACATGATAAACTTCCCTCTCAGGAAACCATCAAGAACCAGAGGGCACAGATTCAAAAGAATCAACGAAAGAAATAGCAGTGATGTGAGGCTCAGACAGTGCTTGGAACAAACTTCCTGAGAGGGTGCTGAAGGCAGGTTCAATCCAGTTTCTCAAAGAGAATTGGACTGCCATCTGAAAAGAGAGACCGTGTAAGGTCAAAGGGATAAGGCAGGGAAGGGGGACTGGGTAGAATGCTCTTTCAGAGTCACTGCAGACTTGATGGGCTAAATGGTTGCCTTCTGCACTATAAAGATTCTATCATTGTGAACACCTCAATCAGTCTCTAATTAACCCTTTCCAACTCACAGCAGAATAATCCCAATCAACCACTCCACTCTGTCTGCATTACCTGCAGTTCCTCATCCCAATGGATCAACCCATTCACTATCCCAATGGATCAAACCCCTTCCCATTCATTCCCATTCCACACAATCCCAATGGATCAAACTACTTCCCATTCGCTCCTACTGTACGCAATCCCAATGGATCGAATTGGAGGAGGTCAGAGGTCTTGGGAGTTTGGAGGTGGAGGTTATGAAGAGAGGGCAATGAGGCTATGGGACTCCTGTGGGCAGCGGGATTGTAGCTTTGCTGAGTTTGGAAGCTGGGAGGCCAGCAGGAGGGGATTGGTGAGTTTTGCTGTAACATTTTCACTGTGTGACTGTTAAGCTGCAGTAGGGGAAGGAGTGTGGAATGACAAGCATTTCAGGAATCGCAGATAGTTGTTGAGTTGGAGTGGGGGAGGTGGCAGGGTTGGTGAGAGTGTGAGGGATGTGTGGCAGGGTTAATGGGAGGGGATGGAGTTTGTGGCAGGGTTGGTGGGTGGGGGTGGGTGTATGGCAGGATTGATGGGGTGGGAGTAGCGAGTTGTGTGGTAGGGTTAGTGGTGGTAGGGATGGGGGGTGTATGGTAGAGTTAGCGGAGGTGGGGGTGGGGGATGTGTGGTAGGAGTGGTGGTAGGGGTGAGGGGATGTGTGGTAGGGTTATTGATGATGGGGGTGGGGGTGTGGGGGGTAGGGTTAGTGATGGTGACGGTGTGGGGTGTGTGATAGATTAGTTGGGTGGTGAGGGGGGGATGTGTGATAGGACAAGTGATGGTGGGAGTGGAGGGGTATTGGTTGGGTTAGTGATGGTGGGGGTGGAGGGGTGTGTGGTTGGGTAGGATGGTGGGGTGGAGGGATGTGTGATTGGGTATGACGGGGGGTGGAGGGTGTGGGTTGGTTAGTGACGGTGGGGTGGAGGGGTGTGGTGGTAGACGTGGGGGGGAGGGTGTGGTTGGGTTAGTGACGGTGGGGGTGGAGGGGTGTGTGGTGGGTTAGGACGGTGGGGGTGGAGGGGTGTGTGGTTGGGTTAGTGAGGTGTGGAGGGTGTGTGATTGGGTGTGAGGTGGGAGTATGGAGTTGGAGTACTTATGGGGTTGTATACCGGTGGGGGTGGAGGGGTGTGTGTTGGGTTAGTGACGGTGGGGTGGAGGGGTGTGTGGTTGGGTTAGTGACGGTGGGGTGGAGGATAGGTGTGTGATGGTTAGTGACGGTGGGGGTGAGGGTGTGTGATGGGTTAGTGACGTGGGGGTGGAGGGGTGTGTGATTGGGTTAGTGACGGTGGGGTGGGGGGGTGTGTGATTGGGTTAGTGACGGTGGGGGTGGGGGATGTGTGGTAGAGTAGTGGGGCTGGGGGGATGTGTGATAGAGTAGTGGTGGGGGGGGTGAGGGGAATTGTGTGGTAGAGTTAGTGATGGTGGGGGGTGGGGGGGGTGTGGTAGGGTTAGTGATGGTGGGGGTGGAGGGGTGTTTGATAGATAGTTGGGCGGTGAGGGGGGGGATGTGCGATAGGGTTAGCAGGAGGGGTTGGGGGGAGTGTGTGGTAGGGTTAGTGATGGTGGGGGTGGGGGGTATATGGTAGGTTTAGCAGGAGGGGATGGGGGTAGTGTGTGGTAGGCTTAGTGATGGTGGGTGTTGGGTGTGTGGTAGGGTTACTGATGGTGGGGGTGGGGGGGATGTGCGATAGGGTTAGCAGGAAGGTTGGTGGGGGGTGTATTGAGCTATGAAGGATCAGCAGCAGCGATGAGGAGCACGGAGATGGGAACAATGCTGCTCTGGAGTCGCAGGGATAATCACACGGATGCTAATTGCAAGCTGGCAAATTGCTTTGTTTTAAATCTCAGTCAAACGCAGAGTAAGTCAGCCCCTGAGTGGCTGCCGAGAGGTTTGTGTGGTACAGTATTGAGTTCTCCCCACCCCAGTGTCACTCAGACTGATTACTCTCTGGGGAGAATTCTGGCAAACTCCCAATGCCTTTCAGCTCCAAGCTGAGTGTGAGTGTTGAAGCTCTGTATCTTGGGCTGCTACACTGTCTCACTGCCTTTGTCCTATCCCAACTCTCTGTGCTTAACCAGCACCACCTTGTATTGCAATGGGGGAACTGCAGTGTGTGTGAGAACTCCCGGAGCTGATGGACAGACGCTTGTTGGTAGGGGTCAGGCAGGATTGGTGTTTGGAAGTGTCGGTCACAACGAGAGAACAACCATTTATATTTATATCCCAGGGTGCTTCACTGAGCCACATCAGGAGAGGGGACACAGGTTAAAGGTGAGGGGGGGAGGTGTGGGGGGGAATTTGAAGAAATACTTTTTTCCCCAGAGGGTGGTGAGGGTTTGGAATGTGCTGCCTGGGAGGGTGATAGAGGCAGGATCCTTTAAAAAATATCCGGATCAGCGTTTGGCGCATCAGAACATTCAGGGCCATGGGCCGAGGGCTGGGAGTAGACAGGTAGTCATGATGTAGAGATGCCGGTGTTGGACTGGGGTAGTAAGAACTCAGTAAGAATCTAGCAACACCAATTTTAAATCCAACCGATTTACTATCAAATAAATCGGTTGGATTTAAAATTGGTGTTGCTAGATTCTTACTGAGTTCTTATTAGATGGGTAGGTCAGGACCTTTCATGTGTCAGTGCATTCCTGATGGGCCAAAGCGCCTCTTCTGCTCTGTGTTTGTGTGAGATAGGGCAGGTGACAAAAAGCTTGCGTTCAGAGACCGCATCGTGAATGAGGAGAGAGGGCCGAAGATCTTCAGGGAGGGAACTGCAGAGTTTCGGACAATTGAAAGAACAGCCATCAGTAACACTGCAGGTTAAAGACAGAGGCCGGAGTTGGAGATGGACAGAGATCTCGGAGGGTGGTGCGGGCGAGGGAGGTCGCAGAGATAGGGAGGAACAAGGCTATGGAGGGATTGGAAAACAAGAATGAGATTGTTGAGACTGAGAAGTTGTCACACCAGGAGTCAGTGACTGTTGCGGAGCATCGGGG
The DNA here is from genome assembly GCA_024679065.1 of Sphyrna mokarran. Taxonomy (NCBI): domain Eukaryota; kingdom Metazoa; phylum Chordata; class Chondrichthyes; order Carcharhiniformes; family Carcharhinidae; genus Sphyrna; species Sphyrna mokarran. The sequence goes on from JAGIQG010000025.1 coordinate 3,230,073, forward strand.
GCCGTGGTGGGGAGGTGGGGGGGGTGGTGGGGGGTGGGGGGTGGAGAGTGGATGAAGGGGGGTGCTGGAGGACTCTCCTTCAATGGCTTTCTCAGCGTTCCCAGCGCTGGTCTATTCCCACTGCACATTCCCACAGCTGGATTTCATTTCCCCTCTCCAGCATTGATCTGGAGATGCCTTCACTCTGGATCCAGTGGGAACTGTCAGCCCTGGAGCAGCCATACACAATACACACTTCAACACACACCCAGGGAAGAACCCCCCCTCTCTCAGCCTGCTGATGGCACTGAGGCCAACTCTGCGTTCTCAGTCAGAGCGCCGGCTCATGGGGAATCACAGGGCAGGAGGAGGCCATTCGGCCCATCACGTCTGCACTGACGACAATCCCACCCCAGGCCCTATCCCCATAACCCCACACATTCACCCCACTGACCCCTCTAACCTGCACAAGTAATAAGCCAGTAGGGATAGTGAGACCAAGAGAGGGGAGGGGGGTGGTGAGGCCATGGGTGGGGATGTCAGTGGGAGGGTGGGGGAAAGGCTAGGGGCGGGGGGAAGGGAGCAGAGACATTGGTGGGGAGGGGGAAAGGTGGGCTGGGAATGCTGATGGGGGGTGGGGAGTGGGGGAGAAGCCAAGGCAGAGCAGGGGAGAGGCTGAGGGAGGGGGGTGGGATGCGGTGGGGCGTGAGGGAGAGGCTGGGTGAGGGGGTAGGGATGCCAGTGGGGGTGGGAGAGGGGGGAGGGGGTAGGGATGCAGTGGGGGGTGGGGGAGAGGCCGGGGGAGGGGGTAGGGATGCCGGTGGGGGGGGGGGAGAGGCCGGGGAGGGGGGGGGAGCCGGTGCGGAGAGGGGGAGAGGCTGGGTGACGGGGTAGGGATGCCGGGGGGGTGGGGGGAGGCCGGGGGAGGGGGTAGGGATGCCGGTGCGGAGAGGGGGAGAGGCCGGGTGAGGGGGGTAGGGATGCCAGTGGGGAGTGGGGGATGGCCGGTAGGGGAGGGGGAGGGGAGGGGTAGGGATGGGGACGGTGGGGAGGGGGAGGGGGTAGGGGAGGCCGGTGGGGGGGGGGAGGCTGGGGGGAGGGGGTAGGATGTGGTGGGGGGGGGGGGGATGAGGCCGGGTGAGGGGGTAGGGATGCCAGTGGGAGTGGGGGAGAGGCCGGGGAGGGGGTAGGGATGCCGGTGGGGAGAGGGGGAGAGGCGGGGGAGGGGGTAGGGATGCCGGTGTGGAGAGGGGGAGAGGCTGGAGGAGGGGGTAGGGATGCCGGTGTGGAGAGGGGGAGAGGCCGGGGAGGGGGTAGGGATGCCGGTGTGGAGAGGGGAGAGGCTGGAGAGGGGGTAGGGATGCCGGTGTGGAGAGGGGGAGGCCGGGGGAGGGGGTAGGGATGCCGGTTGTGGAGAGGGGGAGAGGCGGGGGAGGGGGTAGGGATGCCGGTGTGGAGAGGGGGAGAGGCCGGTGGGGGGGGGAGGGATGCCGGCGGGTAGGGATGCCGGTGGGGGGTGGGGGAGAGGCCGGGGGAGGGGGGTAGGGATGCCGGTGTGGAGAGGGAGAGGCCGGGGGAGGGGGTAGGGATGCCGGTGTGGGGAGGGGAGAGGCCGGGGGAGGGGGGATGCCGGGGGGGGAAAGGGGGTAGGGATGCCGGTGGGGGGTGGGGGAGAGGCCGGGGGAGGGGTGTTGTAAATTTAGCCATTGCTCATCCTTCAGCTTGAGACTAATCGTCACGGAAACAGCCAAACATCAAACGGATCTCCCAGGTACACGGAATGTCCAGTCAAATCCCGGAATGGGAATGGGATGAGATCACGGAACAAACCCCTGCTTTGTGGAAAACAGCTGCCAGGGAATTCCGCACCGTGGGAATCGGGGAATACAAACCCAACATCACTTTCAGCAAAGCAAACCGGAACATTCCACTCCTTTCCGGAATCAGTCTCACATTTCCAATTAAATTTCACCTCAAACACAATCTTGTTGTGTTCGTTTAACATTTGTTCGTTTAACATTTGTTCGTTTAACATTTGTTCTTGGGAAAGTGTTTGAATCAATGATGAAGGAAACAGCAATATCAGGATATTTGAAAAATTAAAACACTATCCATCAGCATGGTTTTACAAAAGGCAAATCAAGTCTGACTAATTTGCTGGAGTTCTTTGAGGATGTAACAAGGAGTGAGGATAATGGGGATCCTGTAGATGTAATATATCTGGAATTCTGAAGCTGTTTGATAAGGTGCTGCATAAAAGGTCAATTCACAAGGTTAGATCACATGGGGATTAGCTAATTGGCTGATGGACAGAAGACAGAGAGTTGGGATAATTTTTTCCCCTGGATCCACAGGCTATTTGGTCCACTGTGTTGACCAACAAGGGACATACACGCTATGGGTCGTGCGAGGGCTGCTCTTGGATGTTGCTTCGAGAGTATCCTAGTGCTTCATGTTGTTTGTGTACATTTAAACTGGACCATTTGATGGTCAATACGACAGCTCAGTGACTATCGCTGTGCTGTGCAGATACACGGATTTGGGCCTGTGTCTGTGGGAGTTTACACATTCTCCCCGTGCTTGCGTGGGTTTTCTCCGGGTGCTCCAGTTTCCTCCCACATCCCAAAGATGTGCCCTTAGGCTGATTGGTGTTAACAAATTGTCCCTAAATTAGGCGTCCCTCAATCTGGTTACGGTTCCTTTATTGTGGAATCCAATGGGCATAGACAAAGGTCATGGGTAGAAGAGGGCACTCACAACGTTAAAATGGCAGTGCGGGCTCATTGGGCCAAAGGGCCTGTTTCCTGTGCTGTTTTGTTCTTTGTTCTTGAATGGCAGGAAATACCTAGTGGGGTGCCACAGGGTTCAGTCCTTGGGTCCCAGCTATTTACAATCTATATTAATGATTCGGATACAGGGATAGAAGACTCTGTAGCTACATTTACAGATGACACCAAAATAGACAGGACAGTGAGTGGCAATCAGGAAAAAAGAACCTTACAAATGGATATAGATTGATTGGGACAGTGAGCCAAAATGTAGCATATGGAGTTTAATGCGAATAAGTGTAAGGACATGTATTTTGGGTGGAAAAATGGGAAGGTGATTTATTATCTAAATGGGGAAAGAGTTCAGGGTGCTCTCGTGCAGAGGGATCTGGGTGTTCTTGTTCATGAGTCACAGAAAACTAGCAGCAAATACAGCAGATAATAAAGAAAGTGACTGGAATGTTGACATTTACAGCGAAAGGAATAGAATATAAATGTAAGGAAGTGTTTTAACATCTGTACAAGGCATTGGTGAGGCTGCACCTGGAATATTGTGCACAGTTTTGATCCCCTCATTTGAGGAAAGATGGAGTGGATTGGGGGCAGTTTGGAGGAGATTCACTAGATTGATTCCAGAGATGAGGGGTTTGTCGTATGAAGAGAGATTGAACAGTTTAGGCCGATATTCTCTGGAATTGAGAGGAATAAGGGGAGGTCAAATTAAGCTATACAAGATGATAAAAGGTGTGCATAAATTAAAGTGGAGCCAATGCTTCCTCTTGTGGGACATTCTGGGATGAGGGGTCACAGTCTGAGGATAAGGGGCAGCAAATTTAAACCAGAGCTGGAGGAGAAACTCCTTCTCCCAAAGGGATGTGAATCTGTAGAATTCCCTCCTCCTGAAGTGCGGTGGATGCTGGGACAGTGAGTAAGGTTAAGGAGGAGTTGGACAGGTTTTTAATTGGGAATGGGTTGAAGGATTATGGGGAGAATGCAGGAAAATGGGGATCAGGAGCATATCAGTTTTGATTGAATGGATTAATTTTGAATGGCCTGATTGGCTTAATTTTGCTCCTGTATCTTATGAACTTATGAACTTATGAGCGCAGTTTCTGGGGAGTGCCACACTGTCAGAGGGTCAGTGCTGAGGGAGTGCCGCACTGTCAGGGGGTCAGTGCTGAGGGAGTGCCGCACTGTCAGGGGGTCAGTGCTGAGGGAGTGCCGCACTGTCAGAGGGTCAGTGCTGAGGGAGTGCCGCACTGTCAGAGGGTCAGTGCTGAGGGAGTGCCGCACTGTCAGAGGGTCAGTGCTGAGGGAGCGCCGCACTGTCAGAGGGTCAGTGCTGAGGGAGTGCCGCACTGTCAGAGGGTCAGTGCTGAGGGAGTGCCGCACGTCAGGGGTCAGTGCTGAGGGAGCGCCGCACTGTCAGAGGGTCAGTGCTGAGGAGTGCCGCACTGTCAGAGGGTCAGTGCTGAGGGAGTGCCGCATGTCAGAGGGTCAGTGCTGAGGGAGTGTCGCACTGTCAGAGGGTCAGTGCTGAGGGAGTGCCGCACTGTCAGAGGGTCAGTGCTGAGGGAGCGCCGCACTGTCAGAGGGTCAGTGCTGAGGGAGTGCCGCACTGTCAGAGGGTCAGTGCTGAGGGAGTGCCGCACTGTCAGAGGGTCAGTGCTGAGGGAGTGCCGCACTGTCAGAGGGTCAGTGCTGAGGGAGTGCCGCACTGTCAGAGGGTCAGTGCTGAGGGAGTGCCGCACTGTCAGAGGGTCAGTGCTGAGGGAGTGCCGCACTGTCAGAGGGTCATTGCTGAGGGAATGGCTCACTGTCAGAGGGTCAGTGCTGGGGAGTGCCGCACTTTCAGAGGGTCAGTGCTGAGGGAGTGCCGCACTGTCAGAGGGTCAGTGCTGAGGGAGTGCCGCACTGTCAGAGGGTCAGTGCTGGGGAGTGCCGCACTGTCAGAGGGTCAGTGCTGAGGGAGTGCGCACTGTCAGAGGGTCAGTGCTGAGGGGTGCCGCCTGTCAGGGGTCAGTGCTGAGGGAGGCCGCACTGTCAGAGGGTCAGTGCTGAGGGAGTGCCGCACTGTCAGAGGGCAGTGCTGAGGGAGCGCGCACTGTCAGAGGGTCAGTGCTGAGGGAGCGCCGCACTGTCAGAGGGTCAGTGCTGAGGGAGTGCGCACTGTCAGAGGGTCAGTGCTGAGGGAGCGCCGCACTGTCAGAGGGTCAGTGCTGAGGGAGCGCCGCACTGTCAGAGGGTCAGTGCTGAGGGAGTGCCGCACTGTCAGAGGGTCAGTGCTGAGGGAGTGCCGCACTGTCAGAGGGTCAGTGCTGAGGGAGTGCCGCACTGTCAGAGGGTCAGTGCTGAGGGAGTGCCGCACTGTCAGAGGATCAGTGCTGAGGGAGTGCCGCACTGTCAGAGGGTCAGTGCTGAGGGAGTGCCGCACTGTCAGAGGGTCAGTGCTGAGGGAGTGCCGCACTGTCAGAGGGTCAGTGCTGAGGGAGTGCCGCACTGTCAGAGGGTCAGTGCTGAGGGAGTGCCGCACTGTCAGAGGGTCAGTGCTGAGGGAGTGCCGCACTGTCAGAGGGTCATGCTGAGGGAGCGCACTGTCAGAGGGTCAGTGCTGAGGGAGTGCCGCACTGTCAGAGGGTCAGTGCTGAGGGAGTGCCGCACTGTCAGAGGGTCAGTGCTGAGGGAGTGCCGCACTGTCAGAGGGTCAGTGCTGAGGGAGTGCCGCACTGTCAGAGGGTCAGTGCTGAGGGAGTGCCGCACTGTCAGAGGGTCAGTGCTGAGGGAGTGCCGCACTGTCAGAGGGTCAGTGCTGAGGGAGTGCCGCACTGTCAGAGGGTCAGTGCTGAGGGAGTGCCGCACTGTCAGAGGGTCAGTGCTGAGGGAGTGCCGCACTGTCAGAGGGTCAGTGCTGAGGGAGTGCCGCACTGTCAGAGGGTCAGTGCTGAGGGAGTGCCGCGCTGTCAGAGGGTCAGTGCTGAGGGAGTGCCGCACTGTCAGAGGGTCAGTGCTGAGGGAGTGCCGCACTGTCAGAGGGTCAGTGCTGAGGGAGTGCCGCACTGTCAGAGGATCAGTGCTGAGGGAGTGCCGCACTGTCAGAGGATCAGTGCTGAGGGAGTGCCGCACTGTCAGAGGGTCAGTGCTGGGAGAGTGCCACACAGGGTATGTGGGTTTAAGTCCCACAATGGCACCTGGTGGAATTTAAATTCAGTTTATAAAACTGGTGTATCTCAGTAACAGTGATGGTGGAACTATCGATTGTAATAACAACCCATCTGGTTTATTAATGTCCCTCCACGATTGGAAGCCATACAGTCACAGAGGTTTACAACATGGAAACAGGCCCTGCAGCCCAACATGTCCACGCTGCCCTTTGTTTTAAACCCCTAAGCTAACCCCAATTGCCTGCATTTGGCCCATATACCCCTGAAGCCATCTTACCCATGGGGGCAACTATCTAAATGCTTTTTAAAAAACAAAATTGTACCCGCCTCTACTATTGCCTCTGGCAGCTTGTTGCAGACACTCACTACCCTCTGAGTTAAAAAATTGCCCCTCTGGACCCTTCTGTATCTCTCCCCTCTCACCTTAAACTTATGCCCTGTAGTTTTCGACTCCCCTACCTTTGGGAAAAGATATTTTCTATCTAGCTGATCTGGGCCCTTCATTATTTTATAGATCTCTATAAGATTATCCCTCAGCCTCCTACACTCCAAAGAAAAATGTCCCAGTCTATCCAGCCTCTCCTTATAACTCAATCCATCAAGTCCCGGTAGCATCCTAGTAAATCTTTTCTGCACTCTTTCTAGTTTAATAATATCCTTTCTATAATAGGGCGACCAGAACTGTACACAGTATTCCAAGTGTGGCCTTACCAATGTCTTGTACAATTTCAACAAGACGTCCCCAACTCCTGTATTCAATGTTCTGACCGATGAAATCAAGATGCCGAATGCCTTTTTCACCACTCTGTCCACCTGTGACTCCATTTTCAAAGAATTATGACATGTACCCCTCGACCTCTTTGTTCTGTAACTCTATTAACTGAGTAAGTCCCGCCCTGGTTCAATCTACAAAAATGCATCACCTCGCATTTATCTAAATTAAACTCCATCTGCCATTCGTCAGCCCACTGGCCCAATTGATCAAGATCCCGTTGCAATTGGAGATAGTTTTCTTCACTGTTGCAAGATAAGTATGTGCCGGCCAAGAGGAAAGATGGGAAAGGTAGGATTAGAGAGCCGTGGATTACTAGGGATATTGAGGACTTGGTTAGGAAGAAAAGAGAAGCGTATGATAGGTCGAAGCAGCTGGGAACCGAGACAGCGTTGAAGGAATATAGAGAGAGTAGGAGGGAGTTAGAAGGGCAAAAAGGGGGCATGAAATGATTTTGGCGGATAAGATTAAGGAAAACCCAAAGACTTTTTACTCCTATGTTAGGAATAAAAGGGTGGTTAGAGGAAAAATCGGACCTCTTAGGGACAGAGGAGGGGAACTGTGCTTAGAGCCCGAGGGAATGGCGGAGATCCTGAATGAATACTTTGCGTCGGTATTCACGAAGGAGAGGGGCTTGTTGACAGCTTCTGGTCTCTGAGGGAGCTGTGGACTAGTTGAGAGAAATATCCATACCAAGGAGGAAGTGTTAGAGCTTCTAGGTAGCATTAAAACTGATAAATCTCCAGGGCCTGATGGCATTTATCCCAGGCTGCTTAGGGAGGTGCGAGGTGAAATTGCTGGGCTCTGACGTAAATCTTTGTCTCTTCCTTGGACACAGGTGAGGTCCCAGAGGACTGGAGAATAGCTAATGTTGTACCGTTGTTTAAAAAGGGTAGTAGGGATAACCCTGGAAATTATAGGCCGGTGAGTTTGATGTCAGTGGTAGGGAAGCTATTGGAGGGGATTCTTAGAGATAGGATGTATAGGCACTTAGAGGGTTGCGATCTGATTAGGGATACGCAGCATGGATTTGTTAAGGGGAGGTCGTGCCTTACAAATCTGGTAGAATTTTTTGAGGAGGTGACGAAAACAGTGGACGAAGGGCGAGCTGTTGATGTTGTCTATCTGGATTTTAGTAAGGCGTTTGACAAAGTCCCTCATGGGAGGTTAGTCGAGAAGGTCAAGGCAAATGGGATAAAGGACAGGTAGCTAGATGGATAAGTAACTGGCTTGGTAATAGGAGACAGAGAGTAATAGTGGAAGGGTGTTTCTCTGGCTGGAGGTCGGTCACTAGTGGTGTGCCGCAGGGCTCGGTACTGGGACCTCTTCTATTTGCAATATATATAAATGACTTGGAAGAGGGAGTAAGTGGAGTGATCAGCAAGTGTGCAGACAATACAAGGATGGCTGGACTTGCGGATAATGAGGAGCATTGTCAGGCGATGCAGCAGGACATAGATAGGCTGGTAGCTTGGGCAGATAGATGGCAGATGGAATTCAATCCTGATAAATGTGAAGTGATGCATTTCGGGAGAAAGAATGTAGCGGGGAGGTATATGATAAAGGGTAGACCTATTAAGAGTATAGAAACGCAGAGGGACCTGGGGGTGCAGGTGAACAAGTCTCTGAAGGTGGCAGAGCAAGTGGAGAAGTTTGTGAAGAAAGCATATAGTATGTTAGCCTTTATAGGAAGGGGTATAGAGTACAAGAGCTGGCCTTTAATGTTGCAGTTGTATAAAACGCTGGTTAGACCTCATTTGGAATACTGTGTCCAGTTCTGGTCACCTACTACCAGAAGGACGTGGAGACTCTGGAAAGAGTGCAGAGGAGGTTTACCAGGATGCTGCCTGGTATGGAAGGACTGAGTTACGAGGAGAGATTAGGCAAATTGGGACTGTTTTCCTTAGAAAGACGTAGACTTAGAGGAGATCTAATAGAGGTGCACAAGATTCTGAAGGGGATAGATAGAGTAAACAGGGTTAAGCTTTTTCCTAGGATGGACTCAAATAGCACAAGGGGTCATGGGCTTAGGGTGAGGGGGGGTAAGGTATAATTTGGATGCTAGAGAGAGTTTTTTCACACAGAGGGTGGTGGGGATATGGAACGCGCTGCCAAGTAAAGTGGTGGAGGCAGGTAGTCTGGAGTTATTTAAGAAATACTTAGATGGGCACATGAACAGAATGGGAATGGAGGGGTATAGAAAACTGATTTAAAATAGGGATCTTGGGAGTCCCTGGGAAGTGTGTAAATAGATGATGATATTGATGTACTTGTTTTTATCCTACAGGTGCATTGGTCCACCTTGTTCTCTAACAAGAGGCATGCACGTGATGGGTCGTGAGAGAGCTGCTCTTGGATTTTTTTCGAGAGTATCCTGGTGCTTCACGTCGTTAGTGTACCTTGACCTGGACCATTTAATGGGCAACACTACAGCTCAGTGACTATCGCTTTGCTGTGCAGATACATGGATTTGGGCCTGTGTCTGTGGGAGTTTGCGCATTCTCCCCGTGCTTGCTTGGGTTTTCTCCGGGAGCTCCGGTTTCCTCCCACATCCCAAAGATGTGCTCTTAGGCTAATTGGCAAAACAAATTCTCCCTAACTTGTCTCAAATTTGGTTTTTAATCCATAGATCTATAAACATGGACAGGGATCGCGTGTAAAAGTGGGAACATCGGGGTGGTGGCGCGGGCTCGTTGGGCTGAAGGGCCTGTTTCCTGTGCTGTTTTGTTCTTTGTTCTTTGTTCACTGTCTCCCATTCACTGTGGTTGACAGAATTCTCAACTGTGTCCGAACCAACCCTCGGGTCTCTGCTCTCACCCCCTCCCCTCCCTCCCAGAACCATAAGGATAGGGTCCCCCAGTCCTCACTTCCACCCCACCAGCCTCACACTCGAAGCACCATCCTCCACCATTTCTGCCAACTCCAACAGGACAGCTCTACTCAACACATCTTCTCCTCCCTCCCCCTGTCAGCATTCCGCAGGGACTGTTCTCTCTGGGACACCCTTGTGCACTCCTCCATCACACTCAACACCTCACTCCCTGTGCACAGCACCTTCCCACGCAATTGCAGAAGGTCAACTCCTGCCCCTTTACCTCCTCCCTGCTCCCTGTCCCAGATCCTGAACACCCCTTCCAGGTGAAGCAATGCTTCACATGCCCCTCCTTCAGTCTGGTCTGCTGCATTTGGCATGGCACGGTAGCACAGTGGTTAGCACTGCTGCTTCACAGCTCCAGGGTCCTGCGTTCGATTCTCGGCTCAGGTCACTGCCTGTGTGGAGCTTGCACATTCTCCTTGTGTCTGCATGAGTTTCCTCCGGGTACTCTGGTTTCCTCCCACAGTCCAAAGATATGTGGGTGAGGTTGATTGGTTATTCTAAGAAATTGCCTCTTAGTGTCCAAGGATGTGTAGATTAGAGAGATTAGTGGGTATAATGTGTAGGGATATGGGGGTAGGGCCTGGGTGGGATTGTGTTCGGTGCAGACTCAATGGGCCAAAGGGCCTCTTTCTGCACGTTCGGGTTCAATGATTCTATGATTTGCTGCTTCCTGTGTAATCTACTCTACAGCGGAGAGATCAAACATGGACTGGGTGTCTGCTTTGCTGAACACCTTCACTCCAAGCAGAACCCAGATCTTCCTGTCATTTGCCATTTGTCCATCCTGGGTCTTTTGCAATGTTCCAGTGAACCCAAAGGCAAACTGGAGCAACAGCACTTCATATTCCGATTGGGAACTTTACAGCCTTTCCGGGCTGAACACTGGGTTCAACAACTTCAGAGAGTGAACCCTCCCCTCCACCTACACCCCATTTCTAACAATTCTTTTCTCATTAGTTCCATTGAGTCATTTTTCCATTCTCCCTTTTCTTCGTATCCCATTTTCCATCTTTTTTTTTCCTCTTACCACTGTCTCCCACTCACCCTCTCCTGCCCTGGGCCGTCTGTTCCATGTCTCACGTTGTCCTTTGCCATCCCTGCCTCCCTTCCCTCTGCCAGTCACCCACTCTGATCTCTCTGTGGCCGCTATTAACACCCTTCCCAACCAGGATCACCACCATTTATATTCCCTTTGTCATACTGTCAGTGACATCTTTGTCAATCTCTCTCCAGGCTCCCATACCTCCCTCAACAACAGTATAAATCTCATCCTATTGCAGTTACCTACTGTTCTGACAAGAGGGTCATACAGACTGGCTCGATTCCCTCTCTGCAGACACTGCCAGGGCTGCTGAGATCTCTCAGTATTTTCTGTATTTGTTTCAGATTCCAGCAGCCGCAATGTTGCTTTTAACTTTAACACCACTGACTCTGTCTACACTTCCCGCTGTCTCGGAAAAGCGTAATTAAGATTCTCTCTTCCACCTTCTTCCATCAGAAAAAAGGTACAAAAGTCTGAGCTCACGTACCGACCGACTCAAGAACGGCTTCTTCCCTGCTGCTGTCTAACTTTTGAATGGACCCACCTCACATTAAGTTGATCTTTCTCTACACCTGAGCTATAACTGTAACACTACACTCTGCACATTCTTGTTTCCTTCTTTATGAACGGTATGCTTTGTCTGTATGCGGCGCAAGAAACAATACTTTTCACTGTACGTTTATGCATGTGACAATAATAAATCAAATCAAATCACCCAGATATTGATCACCTGCCTTAGCATCAGTGTGAGATAACATGTAGAGTGCTATATGAATGTGGGGTTGTTGTTGTAGCCTGGGGGGAGGGGCTGTGTGTGACTGTCGAATCACAATTCTGCAAGAACACTCGCCCTCAGCAGGATTGGAGAATACAGATTTATCCCAAATTCCAGCAACGCATGGGTTAAAATTCTTTGTGATGTGGAGAAGCTGAGAGTGGGTTTTTAAAAATGCTGGTTCCCACAGCTTGAAACAGACTCTGTCACCTTTGCTCCTTGGATCCCGGGAACTGGTAGAAATTACCAGAGGCTGGGAACAAGGGAAAGAGGCCTGAACGCTCCTTCCAGACACTGTCTAGACAAACTGCAATTACTGCCAGCACACTATACTCAAACACAACTATTTCAACTGAAGGGAAACTCAGCAAGAATTAAGAAGCAGGACCGTCACACTCTGGAACTTTCCAACCAGTTCATTTTTCTTTCTCTTTCCCCCCCCCCCCCCCCCCCCCCCCCCCCCTCTCTCTCTCTCTCTCACACACACACACCACTGAGGCAAAATATTAAATCAGCAGTTCTACATTCAATCATTGCAGGAACATTGTATCACAGAACAGCACACTTACAGAGGGAGATTTTTCAGCTTTGCTTTTTCCTTTGGAGAATCTCAATACAATTCACTCCCATTGTACACCATTCCAACACATTAAACTCCCTCCCATTCATTCCCATTGTACACAATCCCAATGGACCAAAGCCCCTTCCCATTCACTCCCATTGTATACCAATGCAACACATTAAATTCCCTCCCATTCACTCCCACTGTACACAATCTCAACGGATCAAACCTTTTCCATTCAGTCCCATTGCACACAATCCCATTGGATCAAACCCCTTCCCATTCTCTCCTACTGTACACAATCTCAATGCATCAAACCCCTTCCCATTCTTTCCCATCGTACACAATCCCTATGGATTAAACCATTCCCCTGTTGTATGCTATAATTCCCGGTCCATGGACAGAGATTTTGGAATGATTAGCTTGGGTTCACAGCCATCAAAGCGAGTCTGTGCGGAGCTGTATCTCAGCTGTGAGTGAGTGGGTGAGCGAGTGAGTGAGTGAACGGGTAGGTGAGTGAGTGGTGAGTGAGTGAGTGAATGGGTGAGTGAGTGAGTGAATGGGTAGGTGAGTGAGCGAGTGAGTGAGTGAGTGAACGAGTAGCTGAGTGAGTGGGTGAGCGAGTGAGTGAGTGAGTGAGTGGGTGGGTGAGTGAGTGAGTGAACGGGTAGGTGAGTGAGTGAATTAGTGGGTGAGTGAGTGAGTGAACGGCTAGGTGAGTGAGTGAGTGAGTGAGTGAGTGAACGGGTAGGTGAGTGAGTGAGTGAATGAGTAGGTGAGTGAGTGGGTGGGTGAGTGAGTGAGTGGGTGAGTGAGTGAGTGAGTGGGTGAGTGAGTGAGTGGGTGAGTGAGTGAGTGAGTGAGTGAACGGGTAGGTGAGTGAGTGAATTAGTGGGTGAGTGAGTGAGTGAACGGCTAGGTGAGTGAGTGAGTGAGTGAGTGAGTGAACGGGTAGGTGAGTGAGTGAGTGAATGAGTAGGTGAGTGAGTGGGTGGGTGAGTGAGTGAGTGGGTGAGTGAGTGAGTGAGTGGGTGAGTGAGTGAGTGGGTGAGTGAGTGAGTGAGTGAGTGAGTGAGGTGAGTGGGTGAGTGAGTGAGGAGTGAGTGGTGTGGTGAGTGAGTGAGTGAATGGGTGGTGAGTGAGTGAGTGAGTGAGTGAACGGGTAGGTGAGTGAGTGGGTGAGTGAGTGAGTGGGTGAGTGAGTGAAGTGAGGGTGGTGAGTGAGTGGGTAGTGAGTGAGTGAGGGTAGTGGGTGAGTGAGGGGTGAGTGAGGAGGGTGAGTGGGTGGGAGTGAGTGGGTGAGTGAGTGAGTGTGAGTGGGTGAGTGAGTGAGTGAGTGGGTGAGTGAGTGAGTGAGTGAGTGGGTGAGTGAGTGGGTGAGTGAGTGAGTGAGTGGGTGGGTGAGTGAGTGAGTGAGTGAGTGAGTGGGTGGGTGAGTGAGTGAGTGGGTGGGTGAATGAGTGAGTGTTTGAGTGAGTGAGTGAGTGGGTGAGTGGGTGAGTGAGTGAGTGAGTGAGTGAGTGGGTGGGTGAGTGATGTGAGTGAAAGGGTGTAGGTGAGTGAGTGATTGAGTGAGGTGAACGGGTAGGTGAGTGAGGGGTGAGTGGTGAGTGGGTGAGTGAGTGAGTGAGCGGGTAGGTGAGTGAGTGGGTGAGTGAGTGAGTGAAGGGTGAGTGAGTGGGTGGAGTGCGAGTGAGTGAGGGAGCTGAGTGAGTGGGTGAGTGAGTGAGTGGGTGAGGGGTGAGTGACGTGAGTGAGTGGAGTGAATGGGTGGTGAGGTGAGTGGGTGAGTGAGTGAGTGACGGGTGGTGAGTGAAGTGGGTGAGTGAGTGAGTGACGGGTAGGTGAGTGAGTGAGGAGTGAGTGAGTTAGTGAGTGAAGGGTGGTGAGTGAGTGGGTGAGTGAGGAGTGGAGGAGTGAGTGAGTGAGTGAGTGAGCAGTGAACGGGTAGGTGAGGTGGAGTGAGTAGATGAGGAACGAGTAGGTGAGTGAGTGAGTGGGTGAGGAGTGGAGGGGTGAGTGAGTGGGTGGGTGAGTGAGTGAGTGGGTGAGTGAGTGGGTGAGTGAGTGAGTGAGTGGGTGAGTGAGTGAGTGGGTGAGTGAGTGAGTGAGTGAGTGAACGGGTAGGTGAGTGAGTGAATTAGTGGGTGAGTGAGTGAGTGAACGGCTAGGTGAGTGAGTGAGTGAGTGAGTGAGTGAACGGGTAGGTGAGTGAGTGAGTGAATGAGTAGGTGAGTGAGTGGG